>CM062820.1:620592686-620962480 GCA_031772625.1 Pinus tabuliformis
GGAGATCCTAAAGTTTTCCAGCAACTCATCGACATAATGCATGTAGATTCCCCCTCATCAATAATTGTTCGATGAACAGTTTTGTTGAGGGCTTTCACTTGAATAAGGAAAGCTAGTTGAGCTGGTAACTGAGGGTCATATCCTTTATGATCAAAGGCCACAAGATTGGAATCCATTGGGTCAATCCCACCTATTGCTGATAATAAAGCTTGCTCTTGGGAGAAGCAATTTTGCGGTACCTCAAGCGTCGACATAACGGACGGCGATTGGGCCAGGTCCTCTATCTGTGCTATTTTCGCATAAGGATTAAATGTCGATTTGTGTACTTCTCCCTTTTGCGACTTTATCATTGGCTCAGGGACGATGGGTGGCACAACTTCGGTCAAAGTTGTTGTCGAACTACTAGGTTGTTCATTAGCCTTGTTGTTCGACAGCTTTGGATTCCTGTAATCCTTATTCCTCGTCAAAGCATCATTTTGCTGCTTTGATACAGACAACATAAGCACTTGGGATCAGGAATCATTTTGATTAGCAACCAGCTCGGTTCTCGGGCTTGGAAACGGATCAGTCAACACAGCTGAGGTTTTCGAACTCTTAAAGAATCTTTTAAGCTCAGCTTTGTATGGAAAATCTACTGTCCAATGATCCTCATCGCATATATGACACCCTGTAGGGGGTTTCCTTTTTCTCACTTTCTTTTTCTTCTTGCCCCCTGGTTGCTTCAGTCGTTTGCCCTTGTCGTCCGACACGACACTTACTTCCGAGGCAAGAAGTTCCCCATTTGCATTTTGACCGGAAATCATACGGGCCTTTTTAGATATAGCCTTTGTCGATTTCATGTCTGTTGCGCCAATCACGCCATCGCCGGCATGAGAGTCACTATTTGATTTAGGAGGAGGAGGAATTGAAAATTCCGGTCTAGGGGCGTCAGGTATTTTATCATAGAGCGTGTCGGACTGAGTATATACTAAGTATAGATATTGTGCACGAGAAATAACTTGCTCCTCCGTTACGACTCCCCCCTTGGCCACATCTTCCGTTATGGCAGGAAGTAACGACTTTATAAACCATTCAGCTAACAGCTGATCTGGAACGTAAGTCTTTACCATCCTGCGACGACGACGCCACTCATGTATATGATCGGATATATGTGTGGCCGTCGTCTGCTTGAAGTTGGTTAAGATTTCCATTCCAGTTTCATACCTTATCGGTAATTGAAAATGGGTTAAGAAAGTCGTGGCTAGGGAACTGAAATTGTCGAAAGAGGCTCTAGGTAATTCAATATACCATTTAGCCACTGGACCCGTCAATGTCCTCTGAAAAAGGCGAAGCCTTATCGAATCATCGTTCAGGGTGTTCGACGAACACCACAGATGAAAAGTCATGACGTGATTCGATGGGTCTTCACCTGGATTTCCATTGAATTTAGGAATGTCCGATGGAAGTTTATGCGGAATCGCTGGTCACCAAGGGGCATAAGCAATTGGATCATTCGTCAGCCGGTTTAGATCTGGTAATTCTAGAGTTGCTACAAAGGGCAACTGTTGATTCAGGTTAGGCGGAGCATATCCAGGATAAAATCGCCTTAGCAGTGGGTCTTTGCATACCAGCATAATGTATTTGATGCTGGCAACTTTGACAAGTTTGATGGGCATAACCATTATCATACGGCTGCCCATTACTTACAAAGACTTGTTGCTCAGGTCCTTGATATGATTGCTGGAATTGCGGTTGTTGAGTTTGAACTAGCTCCGGTTGTTGGACCATTTGCTGTCGTCCAATACTGGATGATTGACCAAGATGAGGAGTCATAGTACTTGTTTGAGCCTGAGTCGCTCCAGATAAGGAGGCACTAACCGGAGGTTGTGATTGAGTTGTCGAGACAAGAGGCTGTTGTATGGCAACCTGAGAAACTTGGGGTTGACATACAACAGGTAGCGCTTGTACTTGCAACGCAATCAACATACCAGGTATAGTGGCAACATTCGACACAGGGTGGACTAGTTGCATTGAATATGCAACCCTTGGTTGCTGAGGCAGTATTGGTACCCATCCGCTGGATGTAATTCCAGTTTGACCTGAACTTTGTTGTAAACTCCCATATGGTTTTTCTCCGGGGGGGAACAATGAAAAGGCATACTGCCCTCCATATGGTGGCAATCTAGTGCTTAAAGGGTAGATTGGCCTTTGAAGACACATTGGATCAAGTTGTTGAGTTTCAACATAAGAAATACCAGATGATAATCCGGATGAAGAAATAGGAACTAACCATGTCGTCGAAACAGTCTCTGATTGGACTCCAGCTTGTTGTCGACAATTTGCCGGGACAGATGGTATACCAGCGAACATCGTTGGAGTAGCAGCAGGAGGCTCTGCCGCTGCTGTGTCGGATGACACAGTCCTGGATGTCGACGGTTGTTCAGAAATATTTAGTCTATCCAAAAGATTTCCTAGCGATTCTACAAGAACTTTGTGATGAAGGTAGACTAACTTCGAAGATCAACGCAGGAATAAAGGGTGATTGTTCCGTTTAAAATAAATTGTTAACGACGCTTTAGACACAACTTGCTTTTTTAGTTTTAAAGAGTCGAGAAAAAGCTAAAGATGACTCTAGTCTCCTTCGATGTTTTAACGAGCCCGAAGTGACAAATGCTCGGATGGACTTTTTCAGTTATAGAGTTTGAAAAAGGCCAAAAGAAACTACTTTGGAGTTCTAGGCAGAGGGTGTAACAAACTTTTCGCAAAACCACAGAATACGTTTTACGGTACGGGTGGTCGATCTTCGTGAATGCTGTGTTCACTGCATTGCGATCAGTAGGGCGGCCGACACGGCTTCCTATGGATAAAGGCTTTGTTCCTATAGGGGTCTCCCAATATATACGCGACGGTACGTGGGAGCACAAGTCCGTATTGATACTTATCGCTTCACCGTGGAGGAATCACCCAACCACTCAACGCTAAGATATCACGTTAATGATGCCGGAACACATCTCTAGCTTAGACCTCTATGTGTTTGCGTTATGTTTCAAAGCGTTGTTATGTAAATTCAATTCATTTTAGGTTGATCTTGTTTAGCAGTTTGCCTTTATGGATCACCACGAGATGTATGGTACAACTCCTAAATGCAGTCTAAAGATGAGAAGCAAGCTTTTTCAATCTTTTCAACTTATGAAAATCTTAACTACTGAGGGAAAAGAAAGACATCATCTTTTCACACAGATCATAGAGCACACACTAATGCACTTTTTCCTAAATCAACATGCAAGCTGTCAAAATGCTCATGCACAATGCAGGTATTTCTTTTCTCTTTCTTAATGTTGATGTACTACAAAAAGAAAGTTGTTGTATAACTTTGAATTCAATTTCAAGTGAAAGCAAACAAGCTTTTGTCCAAAATCAAAAGACACCTTAAGATTTACTTGTTTCAACACTAGAAATACGTAAATTCAAACCATATGATGAAAGAAAAAGCTCAATCAGCTATGAACAGCAAACAAACTAACTCTTAAGATCAGAACGACACTTATCACAGGTCTAGATCTAAGAGGCCACAACAAGACTAGTTCACTTTCGTTATGGGAAACTACAAATGATGTAAGAAATACACAAAGAACAAATACAGTTTCTTTATACAACCGAGGCGGAATAGTGGCAAAGAAAGGTGGTTTCAGATAGGTACATTGACTGATAACAGGCTGCAAAAACAGGGATGAAAACAGGGCAACAGAAAGCAGAGAACCCCAGTTGCACAAGGCCACACTGGTTCAGCGCAGGTAGAACACTGTCAGTTTGACATTCAGCGCAGGTAGCCCCTTCGGGACCTATGATGAAATGCAGACTGCCTTCACAGTGCCTGCAATGAAGAGAGAAACTCTCGTTTCTCTTGTGTTCTGGGTCACAGATTGCTCAAAAATCAACAGTTTTTGGCCAAATCAAAGCTACCAATCAAGTACACACTAAAGGATGATTCAAAAGAGGATGAAAAGCTATCACTAAGAGCTATTCAGAGTCCTTGTGGATCAGCTCTTCAAATCATAAACATGCCCAGAAACTGAGCTAGAGTAGCTGCCCTCTACTTTGCATTTGAAAGATCCAAATGCAGTTCGATTCGGTACTCCCTGTGTTTAGGAAATGAATAGCAAAAACACAAACAACCAACAAGATACGATCCCCAGTGGAGTCGCCAATTTGTTGTTGGGAAAAGTATCCAATACGGAATGACCCTATCCCACTCTAAGGGTGATAGTTCCTTAGCAACAATCAAAGCAAATCTATCTGAGATTACTTCTTTATGAGATGTAAAAGAGGGGAGAAAGAGATCCACTAACCGACGTCTTTCGCTAATGGTTGATCCAATCTTCTCTCCTTGCTGCTTGCCCTCAGCTCCTTGCTCTTTCACTGGCCCAGCTACACCAAGATCCTGTAAAATGGCAAGAGAGGGAAACTACAAGAAGCATACATTCATAATTGATTCAAGGATTAGAATAAATCAAATACACAAGTATAACAATACACCATTGAGACACATGCATATAGAAGAACCTCAAATGCTTTATTAATGGAAGAAGTAAGGTTAAGGAAGTGATACAACCATAAGAGGCCCAATCCAGCATTACCTTCCCAGCAGAAAGAAATCTCCTCTTCACCTCCTTCAAAGCAAATCACCCAATAGTTCTAAACTCAAACCAACAGCAATTCTTTACATTCACAAGATTCCAGCCTCTGGATCTCATGGGAGAGAGATCCATATATAGGAGTTTGGAGAGAGGATGAGTCAGCCTGAGATGTGACTAGTGTCCTCTCCCACTCCAGTTCTTCTTCAGTTCTTGAGTCCACTTGGAGGTTCTTGCTTCCACTTGGAGATCTAGAACCTCTTACTCATCACCAGTCGAATTCCCTGATCCAAGTGTCATTTTGGAAGCTTCCTCGGCATTGACACCTTGAGGAATGACTGTGCCACATGTCCAAACTCGCCCAGCGCAGGTAGCCTTCTTTGTAGTTGACATTCAACGCAGGTAGATAGTGGAGCAGTTGACATTCAGCGCAGATGCTCAGTGGAGCAGTTGACATGATCCAGAATTGCCTTGTTTTTGAGTGTTTTCAGGTGGAGAACTTTTGTTCAGTGCTGTGGTTTGCTGGCCTTGTTCCTCTAGGGGTAGGAACAACATGTTTAGGGACTTTGGATCCCTTAGATTATGGACATTTCATGCTTCATGCTGTAAGGCACAAAAATGTCTATAACAACCTGCCAAGTCCACCTGGACCCCCACCATTGTCTTTCTCAGCATTTTCAGTTTCTTTAATTGTAGCACAACTTACTATTTTTAGCATTTTTTCGGGTCCTGAACTTCCGGAGCCGTTTTGAGGCCCTAAACGATGTTTTTTGGGGAATCCGAGGGCAACATGGGTCCATGGAATGGACCGATGTTGCCCGTTCCAACAATGGTAGTACTCGGATAGACCTTTCTAACGAGCTATTGTATGCGTCAAACGGAGGTCATATGCCAAAGTTACGACCCCGGGAAGTTGATGTACCAATTTACCCCAAACGGGGCCCACAGTTTGGCGTTTCATCTCCTAGGGTTAGGTTTTGGAATGTTAAGCGTTTTTCATTGTTTCTCAACAATAAATAGGCCTTCGAGCCTCATTGTAACACAGTTCAGAGGCATGTAGCCATCACATCTCTTCTCAGAGATAAGCTACCATCGCCCTAGCTGGTTTATTTCCATTTCTGGTTGTAAGCATATTTCAGTATTTTCCATTAATGAAATGAAGTATTATTTCCGCTACATCTTTGTGTATATGGTTATCTCTGTAATTTGTTGCGTTCCTGTTTGAATCCGGATCAGTGGTATCAGAGCGGTCTGCTTTTTCTCTGTTTTTCTTTGCATGTCCCCAACAAGGTCAGGATATAAGGAGTTAGGGCTTGAACTGGTTGAACCTTTGCAAGACCAGCCTCGCAAATCCCGACGGCCTCCCATGGTGGACGAGAAGAAAGACGAGGGGGCAGGAGATCCCATCAAAATCTTGCTCGAAGAAGCCCTCGAGCGACAACGGAACGCGATGATGGACAGCTTTGCCCAGATCCTTCAGCGGCTACCCAGAAGCAACGCATCGGCTTCCAGCAGCTACTCTGGAAACGCCACAGCCTTTAAGGTACAAGTTAATTTTGAAATCCCCATATTCGAGGGTCAGATAGACGCAGATGCCGTAGATAAATGGTTAAATCTGCTAGAGGGTTATTTTTCTGTTCATGAATTTTCGAGTCGGGAAAAGATTGTTTTTGCTCTCCTCAAAGCAGCCCCCCACGTCAAGGACTGGTGGGAAACCTACTGCGAGCAGAAGGATGAAAGTACTGGCTCACTATTTTCAGCCGCACCCACCTGGATTCGTTCCGGGATGCCGTCAAGGAGCAGTACTACCCTGTTGGAAGCTATGAGGATGAATACATAAAGTGGACCTTGCTGCGGCAGGGAAGGGACCAAGACGTGCCGGAGTTCACCAATCTTTTCCATACCCTTCGCACAAAGTTGGGTATCAAGGATTCGAAGCAACATTTGATACTCAAATACCATGGCTGCCTGCACAAGTACATCCAGGAAGAAATACAATTCCTAAACATCCCCTCGCTCAGCACAGCATACCGATATGCCGTCAAGGTCGAGCAGAAGTTTAAACAAAAGAAGCGAGACTTTGGATCTGCGAATCCAAAGCAGGGGAAAGGTGCCCCGAAACCACAGAATAAAGGACAAAGCCAAGGCGGGACAGGCCCAAGACAACCAGCCAAAGCTGCAAGCAAGGAACAATGCCGCGAAGCCGAGAAAGGACACTGGAAAATGGTGCGAGTTCCATAAGAGCTCTACTCACAACACAAGTGAGTGTCGGGCCAAGCAGTCACTGGTGGCTGAGCTAAAGGTTTCAGAATCAGATGCATGTTCCGACTCTGAGTCAGAACCCGATAAGGGGTATGAAAAAGGGAAGCAGATCATTAATGTGAATCCCAGCGCCACTGTTGCTACCGCAAAGATCCAGAAAAATGAACCCGAAGATCCAGAGGAGGAGGAGCGTCTCTTCCACTCTCAGATGTGGGTAAAGGGCTCCCCGATACAGTTCATTGTTGATAGCGGGAGTCAAAAGAACCTCATTTCGGCAGAGGTCGTGAAGCGGTTGGGCTTACCGACCACAGCACATCCACTACCATACACCATTGGGTGGCTTCACCAAGGATGAGATCTTCGCGTGAGCCAGCAGTGTCGCCTTCCATACAACATCAAGCCCTTCACGGATGAGGTATTGTGTGACATTTCTCCCTTGAAGTTTGTGATGTATTACTAGGACAACCATACTTGTGGAAGCGACATGCTGTGTATGAATCAAGGCCCCGTGCTGTTATTATTACATTGGGAAATAAGTTGTTCAGGATACCAGAGGTAGCACCACCTGCCGCTATCTCTTTGATTACTGCAAAAAAATGCAGTAAGATCATTTCCAAAACCAGGAAATTTGTTTTCCTGATGATACGCCCTCAAGGAAAGAAGAAGACAGTGGCCGCGGCCTCCAGACGGGGTCCCTCTGCACGACAACTACAGGTGGACAAGATTGTGGAGGAGTACGAGGACATCTTCACCTCCCTGGCAGGGGTTCCTCTGCACTGTCAAGTCAAGCACTCCATCGATCTTACCCCAGGTGCGCCGCTACCTAATGGACCAATTTATCGACGCTCCGTTCTGGAGAACAATGAAATCAAGAGGCAGATTCAGGAGCTCCTGCAGAAAGGTCACATCCGTCCGAGTTCATCGCCCTGTGGGAGCCCGATCGTGTTGGTATAGAAGAAGGATGGGACGTGGAGACTCTGTATTGACTATCGGGCCTTGAACAAGATCACTGTCCGTAATAGGTACCCGATCCCGCGGATTGATGATCTCCTAGACCAACTGAAGGGGGCAAAATATTTCAGCAAGATCGATCTGAAGTCAGGATATCACCAGGTACCAATCAAACCCTCTGATGTGTGGAAGACTGCCTTCAAATCCAAGGAGGGCCTCTTCGAATGGTTGGTCATGCCTTTCGGATTGACGCATGCTCCTGCAACCTTTATGAGGCTAATGGATGACATCTTGCGGCCATTCACCAACTCCTTTGTAGTAGTATACTTGGATGACATTCTGATCTTCAGCCAGAGTTGGGAAGAGCACCTCCACCACATCCGACAGGTTCTCCAAACACTGCGGCAACACAAACTATGTGCCAATTTGGAGAAATGCACTTTTGGCATGACCCAGGTTCAGTATCTGGGATACATCATTGATGAACAGGGGGTGCATGTCGATCCAGCCAAGATCCAAGTCATTCGGGATTGGCCCTCTCCAACCACTCTAACAGAGCTCCGCAGCTTTCTAGGTCTTGCCAACTTCTACCGCAGGTTTGTGTTGGGGTTTTCTCATATTTCTTGGCCATTGAGTCAGGTCACCAAGGGAGGGGCGAAAGCAAAATTCTTTTGGTCTGAATCTCAACAGAAGGCATTCATGGAGTTGAAGGATCGCCTCTGCACGACACAAGTGCTCGCGTTACCAGATTTACAACAACCATTTGAGGTCGATACAGATGCCTCTGACTATGCTATTGGGGCAGTCCTTACTCAACATGGACATCCAGTGGCATATCACAGTGAAACACTTTCAGACACAGTCCGGAAGTACCCCACTTATGATAAAGAGATGTATTCCATTGTATAGGCCTGTCGACAATGGAAGCATTACATTTTGGGGAAAGAAACGGTCATCCACACAAACCACCGACCCCTGCAGTTCATACAGACCCAAGGGAAATTGCAGAATGATCGCCATCAGAAGTGGTCTACATACCTGCAACAGTTCCACTTGAATATCAAGTAGAAGAAGGGCAGTACCAATAATGTTGCAGATTGCCTCAGTTGGCCACCGATCATGGCGTTAACCACCGTGCTCAACTCTTGTGGGCACGAGACTTCTGATTGGCCACTTCTCTACAAAAGCGACCCAGAATTCGGCCACACATACCAGACAGTCTTGGAGGGTCGGCGTGTTGCAGATTTTCACCTCCAGGATGCCCTATTATGCCACCTCGGTCACCTTTATGTTCCTTCAAGCGAGCGTGCCCAGATGATTTGGGAAGCACACTACAGTCGGGCTGCTGGGCATTTCGGGGTCGAGAAAACAGTGGCAGTACTGCAAAATTATTTCTATTGGCCGAATCTTCGACAGGATGTTGGGAAGTACATCAGATCATGTACTGTCTATGCCATTGCCAAACCGACCATTAAGAAGCACGGCCTCTATACCCCGTTGCCTACCCCTAGTCGACCTTGGGAATCCATCTCCATGGATTACATGTCAGGCCTTCCTTCCACTAAGCATGGAAATGACTGTGTTTTTGTGGTCGTCGACAGGTTCTCGAAGATGGCCATTATGGTGGCCTACAAGAAGAATATCACAGCAGAAGCCACTGCTAAACTCTTCTTTGAACGAGTGTGGGTGCACTTCGGGATCCCACAGTCTATCATCTCATATCGGGACAGTCGGTTTCTCAGCGCATTTTGGTCCAGTCTCTGGTCAATGCTGGACACCAAACTCACGAAGTCCACAGCCTTCCATCCTCAAACTGATGGCCAGACAGAGGTTGTCAATAGGATGATTGTGCACATTCTGCGCATGTATAACTCAAAAATCCATGCACATGGGACGAGAGCCTCCCCTATGTTCAGCACAGCTACAACCGAGCTCTTCACAGCTCCACTGGCCATAGCCCTTTTCAGGTGGGTTTGGGATTCCAGCCACTATGCCCCATTGATGTGGCCATGCCACTTGCAGCTACTCACATGAATTCAGCTCATGTCCAGTCCGAAACAGATAAGGCCACCAACTTCATTGAGCGCATCCAACATATTCGCCAGCAGGTCCATGACATTCTTGAGAAATCAAATGCCAAGTACAAGCAGCGACATGATCAACATCGGGTGCCACACAAGTTTCAGGTGGGCGACAAAGTCTGGTTGCATTTGAAAAAGGAACGCCTTACTGGAGCCTATCGGAAATTGAGACCACTCTGATATGGTCCTTACACCATTACTACGGCTATGGGAGGCAATGCATTTGAGCTCAGCATTCCCCCATTCCTTGGCCTGCACCCAGTGTTCAATGTGGACCGCCTTCGGCCATACTTTCCACCATTGCTAGACACATTCGACATTGCAGAACAGCTCAAACCCACAGAATTAAATCCTGATTGCATGGAACAAGCTGCAATGGATCAGATCATGGACACACAGATCAAGAACACTCACCAACAGAATATCCAACTGTATCGAGTTGTCAAAGCCGGCCAACTCCTTCAGCAGGGCAAGTGGCTCACCAGGGAACAAGTTTAGCAAAAGTTTCCTCATCTCATGGAGGAGCTCAACGCAATGGGGACCATTGCTTCCTAAGGGGGGAGGAATGATCCAAGTGGATATTGGTGGCCACCTGCCAAGTCCACCTGGACCCCCACCATTGTCTTTCTCAGCATTTTCAGTTTCCTTAATTGTAGCACAACTTACTATTTTTAGCAGTTTTTCGGGTCCTGAACTTCCGGAGCCATTTTGAGGCCCTAAACGACGTTTTTTGGGGAATCTGGGGGCAACATGGGTCCATGGTAATGGTAGTACTCGGATAGATCTTTCTAACGAGCTATTGTATGCATCAAACGAAGGTCATATGGCAAAGTTACGACCCGGGAAGTTGATGTACCAATTTACCCCAAACGGGGCCCACAGTTTGGCGTTTCATCTCCTAGGGTTAGGTTTTGGAATGTTAAGGGTTTTTCATTGTTTCTCAACAATAAATAGGCCTTCGAGCCTCATTGTAACACAGTTCAGAGGCACGTAGCCATCACATCTCTTCTCAGAGATAAGCTACCATCGCCCTAGCTGGTTTATTTCCATTTCTGGTTGTAAGCATATTTCAGTATTTTCCATTAATGAAATGAAGTATTATTTCCGCTGCATCTTTGTGTATATGGTTATCTCTGTAATTTGTTGCGTTCCTGTTTGAATCCGGATCATCCTCTATCCAACTGTACTTGAAAAATTAAAATCTCTTTCAAGTATAGGAATAATTCCATTGGATCCATGTGCATAATAGGATGACAGATAAACTCATGTGTAGGCTCAAAATATATGCTTTGACATGTACTTGAATATGAGAGACCAATTGTTTTTCTGTGATGACATCAAGCACTGTTGAATAAGAGAGTGATGCTCCATCTTGTTGATTTTATAGAACCAAACCTTAATATAGCTTTTATGCCCTTGGTTTGCTTGCTCATCTGGATCATTCTTCATGTCTTCTTTTTCTATGCCATTCAAATATTCTACTATTTGTTGATTATTCTCTTGAACACATAGAGGATTTGATGGTAAACATGATGGAACTTTCTCAATCTCATGTGAATCTTCTATTTTTTAATGTTGTCCTTCAATGAAATCAATATAATCCATTTTCTGCAATACTCTTCCTGATCTAAGATGAATACCATTTAGATCAAGAGGATTTGTTTGTAAGTAATGTACCTTAGCATTGTAAGTGGGCTGAGCTACTTCCTTGTGTGGTTTTGGAAATTGTGGTACATGTAATTGAGTGGGAGTGGATCTTTGAGATGGATGTGGGTGAGGTTGTGGTTGTGGTGGAGGTGGATGGTAGGGATAACATGGAGTTGGGTATGGAGGATATTGAAGAAAATATTGAGGATATTGTGAATTTCTCCCATAAGGTCCTTGACAAACTTGTTTATGATATTGGTTTTGGGGTTAAGATGGCCAAGGCTTCCAAGGAAAGAGTGTGTTACAATTACATTAAGATGGATGTGCATAACCTTGAAATTGTGAATTAGGTTCTTGCTTCATACGAGATTGCCTAGGCTATCATGGTCCTCTTGGAGCTACATAACAAAGTTTCTTTGGTGATATACTTGTTCCATTGTATTCTTGGTAAAATTACTTCAACCTTGGTAATGATGGGTAATATTTAGTAGCATGTGATTCTACATGGATGACACAAATATTCGCATCTTATTTTTGCTCATTTTACATTCTTAACATTTCTACTTGTTCACTTAGATTTCTAAGAATTTGTGTTTTAAAGTTATCAAGAAAATTTCCAAGTTCAGCTTGACTTACTGGTCTCTATGTTAATTTACTTACTATTTCCCTTCCTCTTGATATACACTTGCATATTTCACAAATTTCTTCAAATGATAATTGGTATACATCACCTCTACTCATGCGATCAAGGAGATCAATCCACTCATCTTTAATTGTTCTAAGTAAGAGGGGTTTTAGTGTGTCAAATCCTAAATGATGTAATTTTAACCTCTTAACATTATACATAAATCTCTCTATTAGATTCTCAAGGATCTCATCTTCTTTTTGAGTCATTCTAAATATTTTTTCTTGAAGATCATGATCTTTATATTTTTCTAGAAATATATTTGCATATCATTCCATGATCTTATTGAATTCTGATTGAATTAGTCCCTAAAATCATGAACCACTTAAGAGCTCTATCCTTCAATGTTGCCGAAAACAATCTCAATTTTTGAGTGTTTACTAACCATAAGATCTACAAAGGATTTCAAATTTAAAGAGAGGTTTTTGGATACTCTGACCTCATACCATGGAACTTGGGAAGGAAAGATGGAGGGATTCTCTTCATATGAACACTAATATCACTATCTTGAATGGGAAATCCAAGAGGATATTCTTCATTGTCATCATATCCATCCATTTCTTCTACCTTCTCTTCCACCTCTTCTTATTCTACTTGAAAAAGTGGATGGTGATGTGGTTCTTACTGCACCACATGGTAAAATGGGGGGTTTGGTGTTGGAGATTTTTTTGAATAAGAATGCTAATGCAATGCAATATGCCTAAATTTTTTGTTTTTTGTAGAAAGTAAAAGAAATGAATCAAATAGGGAAGAAAACAATACAAATTTTTCACCTCCCCAGAAACGACACCAAAAAGTGATGAACCCCAGTATCACAACAAGAATGCTGCAACTCCCAAGGCTACCAACTTAAATTATCAACCCGGGGTTCACACAAACTTAAGAGGTGTAGGCACTATATGTTAAACTTGCAATGTGTCCTTCTCTTATCTGATGTGAATATAATGAAATCAAACACTAGCTTAATTTCAAATTGTAAAAGTTGCAATGAAAAGGAAACCTAGTCTATGGAATGGAAATAATAATGGTTGAAATAGAAACCCTAGCTTGAGTGGCAAGATTTCTACTCCTCGAGATAAGTTTCTAAATGCCTAAGTAAATAAAATTAAAATGAGATGATAAATATTTTGTTATTAATTAGGATATCCTAGGACTCTGTTCCAAGTGGAACCACTCCAAAATACCCCTGTTAACATGTGCTAGAAAATAGCAGAAAATTACTACTCTAAAAACAAGAAATTCAAGAACTGGTGAGCTAGTTAACCTACCAAATCCCTAACCTAATCAAGTGAAAATGATATGGGGTAAATTTTGTTATTAACTTGAATTTTTTTATGACCCAATAAAAATGTAATCAACTCAAATTAAGCTCACTAACATGTTCTAAGAAATATCATAAAATTACTACTATTTTGCTACAAGGGACATCCAGAAATTCTAGATTTGTGAATTAGTAAACCAATCCAAGTAGCTCAATGATGAATATGATTTTTTTTTTTTATAAGGATGCATCATTCTTGTGACTCTGTAAATAACCTACAAAAAAACTCACTTCAATCATTTAACCAATATGACCTACAACAAAAGAATTATGAATACTAAATGAAAAAATAATAGATGCAAGTTAAAAATACATTAAAATGAAATAAAGAATTGTACAAGAGGATATGAGGCTCCTTGGATGGCCAAGCCTAATGAAACTCAAATTACTATGAATTAAACCAAGCTTTAGAAACTAAAAATGGCACCAAACTTCATTTTTTGAATCAATCCAAGTACATCCCTGCTAGAAATGAAAGTGGAGCTACTAAATAGCAAGTTTTCTCCACACTAAGACTAAGAAATACCTACCTCTAGAGGAAAATTCGAATTTTTAATTATACAAAGTGATGAGGAATCATTCTCCTTGAAAGGAGGTAGTTTTCCCCTCCAAAATCCCTCAAAAGGTGGATCGGTTCCCAACACTATGAATCTTCATTAAATGACAGGGAACACATTCTTAGATTTTCTCAATCAGTGGAGATCCAGAATTTGTTAATAATTTCATGATATTTTGTTCATTTATTATCCAATATTAGTCCATATTGTAGTAGGGAGAAAGTACCTATATTATCTCATTGAAAATTTACTCATTATTTTGCAAAAATAAATAATATTAGGCACAAATATGCAATTATCTCTAAACCTTCTTAATGAACATATTAAAGCTAAAATTATGTCATATACTGCAAAAAGAGAGGTTTAATGTGTTGAAGTATGGTTAGATGGGCCTTAATTTGTGTCTAATTTGGAGACCCATCACTTGGATGCCTTAGAATTCCTTCACCATACCTTGAGGAATTTGTCTATATCCACCCGTCTATTGAGGGCTTCTCGGAGAAAACCATCTCCAAACCCAACCCTTGGGAGTTTTCCTGAGACCACCTCACCCAAATCCAAAACCTTATTAAATCCAAATATCAACCATAAATGAATCCCATCACACAATGGCTATCCAGGAAATGGCAAGGTAAGGTTGAAACCATTGTTAAACCCAACAAAGCCCATGCTAATGATAACAAATGAAAAAAATAAACAAATTCATGTACCATTAATTCACACATAATCTAGGAAATCACAAATGCAACCTGTTACCTACAAAATATTCCTATTGAAGCTGTTGATCCAACCTTCTCCTTGATTCCTTTGCTTTCCTTGCTTTTTCTTGTTTGTCCTCTTCCTTAATTTGCTTGATTTCTCCTCTTGGTGCTCTTTCTCTCTTTCTCACTAACTCAAAAAAAAATGAAAAAAGGTTAACCAACAAACATTGTGAACTCATCCTTAGAATAATTTTTATCATTGGGGCCTCTCTTTTCTTTATTTTCCTTAATTTTCCTTCTAATTTCCCTCTCATGCAAATATGTGTCTCTTCACCTTCCCTTTCTCCTATCTTCCTTTATTTCATAAATAAAATTCCAATTAATTCATGTTTTCCTTTACTAATTCCTTTTACAATTTTCTTTTCCATTAATAAACCAAAAGTGATGCCAAGTATAGTTCTTTTTCCAATATCCATATTGGAATACATGTCCCATGACGTTGGTCTTATTTTGTCTTTATTACCTTTATTACATGAACTTTTAACCCATGGCTATTACAAACCCCTCCCCCTAAGGGGAACACTATCCTCGGTGTTCAATGACACTTATGACCAGAAAACTAGTGGAAACAAAACATACTACCCATGGAGCTTTATAACATAGCTCGATGCAGTATTTACAATAAACAATTCCTAAAAGCCATGACAACCATACCTCTTATTGGAGCTTTATATCATAGCTCATTGTGGAATCTACAACCATATACATATATACATACATATACCAAAAATCATTTGCTTGACCCAACAGATAATGAAGAATACATAACCCGTATTTGATATGCCATCTCTCATGGAGCTTCATCGGGCCCAAAGTGCTTCCATTGCACTTTAACTTGCTCGATTCCTCAATTTTGGAGCATGAGCTATTTCTGTTGCAATAAGAATTGTGGTTTTGGATGGAATTCTCCATATGGATCCACCTTGAATACATACCATTCAATCACATGATGATCATCCTGCACATATCTCTTAAGCAATGAAATATGAAAAACATAATGGAATTTCACTATCAAAGGCAATCCAAGTCGGTAGGTCGTTGGTCGAATTCTCTCAAGGATATCGAAAGGCCCACAATACCAAGGTGCCAGGTTGGCACATGACCCAAATCTCAAGGAGATCTTCTTGGGTTTGATGTGCAAGTACACATGTTCCCCAAATTGAAACTCCTTAATTACCATGTGTTAATCTGCATAACTCTTCTGCTTGTCCTATGCTACCTTCAAAATACTCTTGATAACTCGCATTTGCTATTCCATCTCTACCAACATATTTGTTCCAATCAATACCCTGTTCATTGTATCACTCTATATGATAGGATTATTACAAATTCGCCCATAAAGTGTCTCAAATAGACTCATCCTCAAGGAATACTGATACTCGTTATTATAAGAAAACTCTACCAGTGGAATATACTCTTCCCACTTCCACTGTTGATGCATGATGTACATCCTCAACATGTCCCCAAGCATCGAGTTAACCCTCTATGTGTATCCATTTGTCTGTGCATGATAAGTTGTATTGAAATCCAACTCTATCCCCAAACATGCAAACAACTCCTTCCAAAACCTGGAAGTGAACTTGACATCTCTGTCAGATACAATCTTCTTATGAACACCATGCAATCTCACTATCTCCCTGATGAAAATCTGAGCTACCTTTCTAGCTAAATTCGTAGAATTAACTGTAATGAAATGAACTCCCTTACTTAACCTTTCAACCACAACCATGATGGAACCATGTTGCTTCGATGTACTAGGAAAACTTGTAATGAAGTGCATGGAAATGACCTCCCATTTCCACTCTGGAATTGGAATCGGCTACAATAAACCACTTGGATGCTTACACTTTACTTTTACCTATTGACAATCCAAACATATTGCAACAAACTCAACCACCTATTTCTTCAAGTTTGGCCAATGATAAAATTTCTTAATTGTTGTCAATGTCTTCTGATATCTCGGGTGACCTGAATACAACTTGACATGAAACTCCCTCAAGATAAGCTTCTTGATCTAACTATTATCTGGCACATCAATCATGTTCCTGAATCTGACCAATCCATCTACTATGAGGTGATACTCCTCATCCTTATCACTTGTACCCTGTTGTTGTATCATGTGCCTCAGCTGCTGATACCTGTCATGATGTTGTCCTACTTGTAAGAATTTCTCCTGCAAATTTATCTCATAAGAACTCACTACTACAATGTGATTCACATGCACTCTTCTACTAAGAGAATTTGCAACCATTTTCTCCTTTCCCTTAATGTACTTTATCTTGAAGTCAAACTCACTGAGAGTAGACAACCATCTAGCTTGCATGGCACTCAAATTAGGTTGATCAAATAAATACCTCGATCCACTCTGATCACTCATCAAGATGAACCTCAAGCCAAGAAGATAATCTCTCCACATATTTAAGGAATAAATGATAGTTTCCAACTCAAGATCATGAATCACATAGTTATGCTTGTTCTCATTCATCTTCCTTGACTCATAGCATACTACCTGTCTTTCTTGAATCAAGACTCCACCAAGTCCTCTCTTACAAGCAACTGTACATACAACAAACTCTTTATCTAGATCTGCAATCTTCAAGACTAGATAATTTGTAACCACGTGCTTAAACTACTCAAAATTAGCTGCACACTCCGCAATCCACTCAAACATCTTCCCTTTTCACCGCAAATATGTAATAGGATAGGAAATCCGCAAGAAGTTCTTGATGAACCACCTGTAATAACTTGCTAGTCCCATGAATGATCTAATGTCATCCACATTCATAGGAGTTTCCCAATCCATGATAGTTCTGATCTTTTCTGGGTCCATTGTTATGCCTTCCTTGGAAAAAACATGTCCTAAGTAATGAACTTTTTTCTAAAACAAACTGCATTTATTAATCTTGGCATACAACTGATGCTCTCTCAACAATATTAACATTCTTAAAATATATCAATATGTCATCAATTAATACTATCACAAACTTGTCCAGATAAGGACGAAACACACTATTCATCAAACACATAAATTATATGGAGCATAAGTAAGACCAAACAGAACTACTAAAAACTCATAATACCCATACCTGGTATACAATGTTGTCTTGTAGATGCCTTCTTCTTTGATGCATACTTGATGATATCCTTATCTTAAGTCAATCTTCAAGAATAGTGTTGCTCCCTTCAACTAATCAAACAAATCATAAATCCATGACAAAGGGTATCTTTTCTTAATCATCACCTTGTTGAACTACATGTAATCAATACACAACATGAAAGTACCATCCTTCTTCTTCACAAAAAATACTGGTGCACCCCAAGGAGACACACTTGGCCTTATGTATACCTTATCAATCATTTCCTTAATCTGCAACTTCAATTCCACCAACTCTGGAGTGTTCATCTTGTAAGGTGCCTATGATGTTGGTGTTTCTCTTAGTACCAACTCAATAGAAAACTCCACTTCCCTGTGAGGCGGTAACTCTGAAATCTCTACTGGAAATATATCTTGAAACTACTGCAAAAATTAATACCTCTTCAAGAATTCAACATCCTCAACATCCTTTCCTTTGTCGCTAGAAATATGAACTGAAAAAAATATACACCCTTTCCTGCAACTGCGCTTTGCCTACATAGTTGTAACCATTCTCACTAATGTAGGCTTCTTCTTAACCTACAATATTCCCTTCTCTCCATCATCATCCAAGCACTAAATAGCTTTCTCATAGTAATCTACCTTAGTCCTATGAAGGTACAACCAATCCATACTCAAAATAATATTATATGAACCCAAAGGAAGCACATTTAGATGTGTTGGCATACCATTAAGCTCAAATGCACAAGATCTCACTCAATTATGAACTATTTTGTTTTTACTTGTAACCAACTACACTAAACAAGACTCTGCATGCACCTCTTTAGTCAAGCCACACTTATCCACCATTTCAGGATTAATATAACTATAATTATATCCAAGATCAATCAAAATGGAAACAACTCGATCATAGAGCTTACCTTCCATATCAATTATGGATGTATAGTGATCTGCCTGCTTTTTATCAAGTGTTGCATATATATGAGGAATGTTATGACCAACATGCCCAATTATCTATGCCTCTTGAGCATTGTATTTCGAAGGTCTTTCACCCTGATACAACAGACAATCATTCTTACGATGATCTTTTCCACAAATCCAACAATGCAATGGCTCTCTGCCACTACCCTTATTCTGTTTCTCTCCAGGATGAGATCCATGTCCCTTCTCAGTTGTATTAAACTTCTTGTAAGGAGCCACATTTTCTTTGTCACCTGCATCCTAAGGTCTTTCCCACTTCAGAGGCCATTTCCCTTTAGTCCTATCATTACCTTTCCAATCACGCTTAGGCTCCATCTTGTGCTTCAACTGCTCATAATAGTGCTTCAATTTACTAATGACTTCCTCCAACAACTGAGGCTTATCATACTCAATCCGATCCTTTAATGCTAATGAAATTACATTGATGAATATTTGAATTGTCGTCTTCTCATCCTTAAGATAAGGCGCATACTTCAATAGCTCCAAAAATTTAGTTGTATACTCTTCATTTGTCATAGATCCCATCTTCAATTCATAGAACTCCTTGGCCTTATCTTCATAGTATCTCTATGACAAATACTTCTTCCTAAAGAGTCTTTTGAAATCATTCCAACTCAACTCCTCTATCTTGATGCCTCTGACACGCTTCACATCTTCCCACTAGATGTTTTCTTTCCCTTTGAGATCGAAATAACTATCATGGCCTTCATGTTTTCTATATAATCATGCAGCTCAAAGAAATTCTTCATCCCAAGAAACCATGCTTCCAAATCTTCTAGTTTCTTTGAATATCCATCAAATGTAGGATGAACTCATCTGGTAAGTACACCCTCTCATTCATCTTGTAAGGATGTTAACCATGATAACCATGATGCCTATCTAAACCAGAACTGGAATAAAACCCATAACCACTATCTCCCTTTTCAGGTGTATCCATCCATCTGCCACCTATGACTGTATCATCCTTGTCTGACCTATGCCTTGATTGAGATATGCTACTAGATGCCCCATCAGTCTTGTCCCCCTGTCCATAACTGATATGTGGCTGCACCTGTCTCTGTATATATGAGAAACTCTAAAGTATTACTACATTTACCTCTACTTGATTTTCCCTAGCCTTGGAAAGCCTTTATTATTATTGAATGATCCCATCATATCCACCTTACAACTTCTACTTTCTTCCTTTAGAATTCTCAAGGTATCTTCTATGTCAGGGGAGTACTCATCTCCGTGTTTCTCATCTAATCTATAAGGAGATTCACGTGAACCGTAATCCACTATTCTTCTTGGCATCTTTGATCCTCTATCTCCTGCAAACATACCATGTCAGATAACCAAACACAAACATAATCAAACATACCTTAGTGAGTTTCAGGGGAGGTTATCTTATCTACAAAAATCAACCCATATTAGCACGACACACACACACAGACACACACACACATATATATCAACATATCGACATCATGCATTATAACACTAACTACATATAATGACCTCATGCATGACAACCATAACCATGACAATGCATGCAGAACAACATGCATCTAGCCCATCCAGTCTAATTGTTTGAACCTCAAAGCTTTGATACTAATCTGTAACATGCCCCCCTCCATTTACCCGCTTTTACAAGCTCTCTAGATAGATGTGAAGCAGAGTGCCACTATGACATGACCCAACCTCCTAGTTCCATTTAATGAAGTGGGGCCTATAACTGAGACTTACTGACACCAACGTGACATCTTCTAGGGACTAAAAATCAACCAAGAGATGAAGAAACACCCTAGGTGGTCAATCCATGAGTTGGAACTTTGCTTCACTTACCTACACCCCAAAACACATGCGTGACAAGGCATGGGTGTGGTTATAGGCCTCCAAATGCATGCACAACATTGCCCAAGTGTGGTTATAGCCCAAAATCTCTAGTTCAAAGGGTGTGGTCCCGATATCTAAGCCACCTTTCCAGGCCATCCTCAAGACCACTGCGAAAAACTACTTGTAACTTCTTATAATGGAAAATGACATAATGACAAGGCTAAACATACAAACTTAAGTCAAAAACTTGACCTAGACTGACTAGAACATGCTAGGAATTTCGTCAAACACATGGTAAATATGTAAGCTACAACTCATGAATGCATATCTGAGAGTAGATATTTGTTCTTTAGTTGTCACTAAGAAGTTCCAATTCCCTCACAAGTAGTTTCAACCACACTTGTTATCCCATGCATTCAACAAACATGATTTAACTTAACAAAGCATAAATAAGAGTCATAGATAGAACATATTATAGAACCATTCTTATAACCATGATATAATTTTAATATTAACGATGACAAATAATTCATCAAAGCCACATAATAAAAAGTATAAATTCTCATGAATCATAATAGAAAAATAGCTCTTATTAACATATACTAAAGCCAAGCAAGTCAAGGGCTCCCATGTACCACCCGACCATAGATTGAATTGAACCAAATATTTCTTTGATCCAATCACCCTTGTGCCATATTCCAAGCATGAATGTGGTATCTCATGGGATAAACCAAGATATAAACAACCAAGGGAATCCTGAGGTTAAACCACCTCCACCCTCAAACTAAAACAATCTCCGTAAAACCGATGAAGAGATAATGAAACTAAACAAGCTTGCATGCCTCAGAATTCCTTCACCATACCTTGAGGAATTTTCAAGTCTCCATCCACTTGTTGAGGGCTTCTTGGAGAAAACCATCTCCATCCCCAATCCTTGGGAATTTTCCTAATACCACCTCATCGAGATCCAAAACCTTCCAACAATCCAAATCTCAACTAGAAATGAATCCCATCACACCATGGCTATCTAGGAAATGGAAAGGCAAGGCTAAAATCATTGTCGAACCCAAAAAAACCCATGCCAATGACGGAAAATGAACCAAATAAAAAAATGCATGTACCATGCATTCACACATCAGCTAGGAAATCACATATGCAACCTGTTACCTATAAAATATTCCTATTGAAGTTGTTGATCCAACCTTCTCCTCGCTTCATTTTCTTTTCTTGCTTTCTCTTGCTTGTCCTTTTTCTTCCTTTGCTTGCTTTCTTTCTTTATTCTTCTTGTGCTCTTTCTCACTAACTCCAAAACAAAACTGAAAAAAGGTTAACCAACAAATGTTGTGAACTAATCCTCACAAGCCTTTTTGTCATTGAGGCCTCTCTTTTCTTCATTTTTGCTTAATTTTCCTTCTAATTTCCCTCTCATGAAAATTTGTGTCTCTTCACCTCCCTTTTCTCCTATTTTCCTTTATTTCATAAATACAATGTCAATTAATGCCACTTTTCTTTTTCCAATTTCCTTAGCCATTAACAAACCAAAAGTGATGCCCACTATAGTGCTTTGCCCAACATTCATCTTGGAATATGTGTGCCATGACCTTGGTCTTATTTTTCCTTTATTACCTTTATTACGTGAACTTTTAACCGTGGGTTGTTACATGCCCCCACGGCATATTCCAAGTGTGAATATGGGATCACAAGGGTTAAACTAAAATTATCCAACTAGGGCTTCTATAGGCCAAACCACCTCAACCCTCAACTGCAGTGATTTCACCTCTACTGTCTAGAAATCACTAACATCAACCATATTGGTCTCTATCCAAGTTTTCTAGGGCTTCAGGAACTAGTAACTCAACCCATAGCCTCCAAGGATTCCAAGCTATTATAGGGCTCCAGGGCATTTTTCCCAACCCACAGGCTTTAGGGACTAGTAACTCAACCCACAACCTTTAGGGAATCCAAGTTGTTTCAAGGCTCCAAAGAGTTTGTTCCAACCCACAAACATAGGAAAACAGAGAACCAATCAGAAAACCAAAATGGGGAAGCCACTACACCATGGATATCCAACAAATGGCAAGGCAAGTCTGAAACCACTATTAATCGAGGTAAATGTCAATGCTAGTGAAAACACATAACCAAGGAACCACATGCATATACCATGCATCTAAAAATCAGCAAGGAGATAACACAAGTAACCTTTTACCTACAAAGTGAGCCTATTGTAGTAGCTGATCCAACTATCTCCTTGCGCTCCCTTACTTTCCTTTGCTTTATTTTTCAATCAAAGTGAATCCTGGAATTCTAAAGAATGCTCCAAGAATTCTTTTAGTGTGCAAGAGTGTATGAGAGAGAGAATGAAATGACAACTCAACTCAAAATTGTCAAAAAGATAGCAATCAATTCTTTGATGCATTTTTATCATTGATGTCTCATTTTTCTACATTTTCCTTCATTTTTCCTCTAATTTCCCTTGCATGCAAATTTGTGTCTCTTCACATTCTTTTTCTCCTATTTTCCTTTATTTTCATAATTAAATGCCAATTATTGCCTCTTTTCATTTTCCAACGCCTTCGCCATATTCCATAGCCATTAATAAACCACAAGAGATGCCCACTATAAATTTTTTCCCACCATTCAACTTAGAATACGTATCCCATGGCCTTGGTAATATTTTAATTACATGGAAAATCAACCAAGTGTTGTTACAAACACCCCCCCCCCCTTGGGGGAACACCTTCCTTCGTGTTCAATGATGCTTGTAACCAGCAAAACATGATGCCCATGGAGCTTTTAACACAGATCAATGCAACATTTACATCATACCAAACTATTGAAACCATGAACACCATACTACTTATTGGAGTTTTATACCAAAACTCAATGTAGTATTTACAACATACTTCTTATTGGAGCTTTATAACATAGCTCAATGCAGTATTTACAATACACATATGCATATATAAATATAACCAAAACACATAAACCAAACACATCTACTCAACTAAGAAATAAGGAAGGACACAAAGCCCACATCTGATCACCATCTCCCATGTAGCTTCATCAGGCCTAAAGTGCCTCCACTACACTTTAACTCACTCTATTGCTTAGTTTCAGAGCATGAGTTGTTTCCGTTGCAAAATGCACTGAGGTTCTTGCTGGAATTCTCCATCTGGTTCCACCTACAATACAACCCAATCAATCACATGATCAACATCTTGGAGATATCTCTTAAGCAATGAAACATGGAAAACATCATGGAATTTCATTGTTGGTGGCAGTACAAGTCTATAGGTCACTAGTCCAATCCTCTCAAGGATCTCAAAAGGCCCACAATACTGAGGTACTAGCTTGGCACATGACCTAATCATCAAGGACCTCCCCTTGGGCTTGATGCGCAAGTACACATGCTCTCCAACCTGAAAATACTTGAATTCTCTATGTTGATCTACATAACTCTTCTGTTTGTCATGTGCTACCTTCAAACTCCTTCTAATAACCTGCATCTCTTGCTCCATCACAACCAACATATTTGGTCCAATCAACACCATGTTCACTGGATCACTGCAGTTGATAGGAGTATTACAAATCTTCCCATAAAGAACCTCAAAAGGACTCATCTTCAAGGATTCCTAATACCCATTACTATAAAAAAAATACACTAGTGGAAGATACTTCTCCCACTTCCTCTGTTGATGCATGACATACATCCTCAACATATCCTCAAGAATCTTGTTAACCCTCTCTGTATTTCCATCTATCTAAGGATGATAAGTTGTGCTAAAAGCTAACTTTATCCTCAATCTCGCAAACAACTCCTTCCAAGTATTGCAAGTGAACTTGGCATCTCTGTATGATCTAATCTTCTTAGGAACACCATGCAATCTCACTATCTCTTTGATGAATATCTGAGCTACCACACTAGCTGAATTAGTAGACTTCACTACAATGAATTGAGCTACCTTGAAACCTATCAACCACAACCATGATGTAATTTTGTTGCTTCGATGTCCTTAGAAAACCTATAATGAAGTCCATGGAAATGACCTCCGATTTCCATTCTAGAATTAGAATAAGTTGTAACAAAACAATTGGATGCTTACACTCTGCTTTCACCTGCTGACAATCCAAACATCTCACAACAAACTCAACCACTTGTTTCTTCAAGTTCAACTAATGGTGGAACTTCTTGATTGTTTTCAAATTCTTTTGATATCCTGGGTGGCCTGGATACGACTTGACATGAAATCCCTCAGGATAAGATTCTTGAGCTTATTTCTATTTGGCACATAAATCTTGTTCCTGAATCTCACTAAGCCATCTAACATGAGGTGACACTCCTCATTCATATCACCTTCACCGTATTTTGCAATCTATACTTTAGTTGTTAGTACCTCTCATCATGCTTCCTTGTATGCAAGATCCACTCTTATAAATCTGCCCCATAAGAGCTCATAGATGAAATGTTATTCACCTTCACTCTCCTATTGAGAGCATCTACGACCTTGTTGTCCCTTCCCTTGAGGTACCTGATATCAAATTAAAACTCACCGAGGGTAACCAACCATCTAGATTTCCTAACAGTCATATTGGGTTCGTCAAACAAGTACCTCATCCCACTATGATCACTCATCAAAACAAACCTCCTAACAAGGAGATAATTCCTCCAAATATTCAATGCATGAATGATAATTGCCAAATCAAGATCATGAGTCACATATTTCTTCTCGTGCTCATTCAAGTTTATTGATTCATAGAAAACTACCTACCCTTCCTTCATCAATACCCCACCTAGTCCTTCCTTGCAAGAATCTGTACAGACCACAAACTCCTTATCAAGATCTGCAATCTTCAAAATCGAAGCATTTGTAAGAAAATGCTTTAGCTACTCAAAACTAGTTTCACACTCTTTAGTCCATTCAAACTTCTTCCCTTTCCTCTGTAAATATGTAATAGGATAGTTAATCCCTGAGAAGTTCCTGATGAACCTCCTATAGTAGCCTACTAGTTCCATGAATGATCTGACCTCATCCACATTCCTATGAGTTGGCCACTCCATGATAACTATAATATTTTCTAGGTCCACAGATATCCCATCATTTGAAACAACATGTCCCAAGTGATGAATCTAAGATTGAAAGAAACTACGCTTGTTGAGCTTGGCATACAACTGATGCTCTCTCAATAATCTCAACATTTTTTCCAGGTGCTCTACATGCTCTTCCTCATTCTTTAAATATATCAGTATATAATCAATAAACATTATCAAAAATTTTCCAAGGATGCAACACATTGTTCATTAAACACATGAAGGTGGTTGAAGCATTAGTAAGACCAAAAAGAAGCAGCACAAACTCATAATTCCCATACCTTGTATGAAATGTAGTCTTGTATATGTCTTCTTCTTTGATGCGCACCTGATGATATATTGATCTCAAATCAATATTTGAGAATATTTTTCCTCCCTTCAACTAATCAAACAAGTCATAAATCCACAACAATGGATACCAGTTCTTATTAGTCACCTTGTTCAATTGCCATTAATCAATTCATGATATGAGAGTATCATCCTTATTCTTTACAAATAATATTGGTGCACCCCAAGGTGATACACTTGGCCTTATGTATCCCTTATCAAGCATTTCCTTAAGCTACAACTTTAATTCCACCAACTCTAGAGTGCTCATCTTGTAAGGTGCCTTGGATTCTGGTGTTTCTCCTTGCATCAACTCAATAGAAAAGTCTACCACTCTATGAGGAGGTAACTCTGGAATATTTGCAGGAAACACATCTTGAAACTATTGCAAAATAGGGTAACCCTTTAGGACTTCATCATCCTCAACATCCTTCCCTTTGTCACTGAAAATATGAACTGCAAATAATACACATCCTTTCTTGCAACTGTGTTTTTCCTGCATAGATGTAACTATTCTCATTGATGTAGGATCTTCTTTCCCCGCAAAACTCTCATTTATTCATTATCATCTAGGCACTCAATATCCTTATCATAGAAATCCAATTTAGTCCTATGAATGAACAACCAATCCATGCCCAAAAGCATACTATATGATCCCAAAGGAAACACATTTAGATGTGTTAATGTAGGCATACCATTTAGCTCAAATGCACAAGATCTCACCCAATGATGAACTCTTCTCTTGGTCCCTGTAACAAACTACACCAACCAAGATTCTGCATGCACTTATTTATTCAAGAAATACTTATCCACCAAGTTAGGATTGATATAATTATAATTAGATCTAGTGTCAATCAAAATGGAAACAACTTGATCACAAATATTACCTTCCATTTCGATAATGTATGCTTGATGATCTACCTTCCTATTATCCACTGTTGCATAAATCCGAGCAATACTTTGACCAACATCTCTAATTGTTTGTGCCTCCTGAACATTTTAAATCTAAGGCCTACCACTTGTTATCACTCAGAATTTTCTCAAGGTTAAATAAAGAAATTTCCGAGGTAACCACAAACCAACTTTTAGACTTAGGTGCTAGCCCAGCTAGTCCAGAGAGGGTTCTCTCTTTATGATTTAGCTATGTTTGAAAGGATTTTAGGCTAGTATTAATGTTTAAGGAGGTTGTTTTGTTTGAGAGTGGTGGAATTTTGAAACAAATGGGCAAACTAGTCTTTTAGGCCATTGGGCTATGGAGTCAATTAGGGATAATTCACTGGATCAAGTCAAATTGCTGAGGTATGAGTTCAACAGGCATGATAACAAAGTAAAAACAAACTTTGGGGCTTGAATGGATGATGGTTCTTCTCAAAACTAGAGGGAAATCAAGAATCCTCAAGTTAGGATTAGAAAGAGGAAAGGAAGATCGGTCAACTAGCAGAGGGCAATTAAGAATCCTATACCAGGGACTTATTAGAGAAAAACTACATGGATAGAGGAGCAATTAAGAATTCCGTTATCAAAATAGTTTAGAAGAAAACATATAAATTGTAGACTGTTGATAGTAGAGAGCAATAAAGCTAATTCTGATATAATTTGACTATTTAACCATTTAGATTTCAGATGCATGAAACATTGAAACATATAGAAAACACATAAAATCATAAGGATAGAATACTTATTTGCAATTATACTGCACGAGAATCTGATGAAATGTCCTCAACTTTCATTCCTTTTCCAGCAAAAATCAAACTTTGAATACAAAAGCTTCCTCACCTTGATAGCATAGATTTACAGAGATGTTATAGAATCCACCCAAAATACTTCAAATGGAGAAGTATTTATACTAATTCTAAACTGAATTATCTTGAAAAAATATCAAGATTGATTTCACAAATATCTTCAACTATTTTACATTAATAGAACTTAAATAAAGGACATTCAAAACTAATGAATCTATTTGGCACTGTTTTTATGGATTTATGGTGACAAAGAAGATAAAGTTGAATTTTATAGCAACTCTTAAGTGATGATGAGGCATCCCAGTCACTAACTGCATCCTTCCTCTGTGCATTCTGCCCCATAAATTCCGCAAACTTAGAGTCCAATGATATGCTTTTATATCTCCATATGAGCTAGATATGTAAAAAGCGAAAGAGGTTATTGTAGATAAGAATCTTTTTGAGATAAACCTCTCTCAGTTTCTCAAAATTAAGCTCCAACTATTCACAATATTCTCTTCAAAAATGTGTCAAAAACAGGACTTTGCACAAACTGAAAACTAGGCTGTGAATACATGCACTTATCTCACTTTCGGTAATACCTTTGTAAAAAGTGAGATATCTTTTTGTATATTAGCCTGTTAGAAACAAAAACCTCCTCCAGTTTCTCAAAATACGTCTTGGATTGGCCACAATAGTTTCTGTAAAACTATGACTTAAACAGGAAATTTCTGAAGAATGTACCATTTCTACTCTGATTTCATCTTTTAACCTCAAATTTCTTTTAACTGTTTTTCACTTTTACTGTGGATAAAATTCATTGTTGTTAGTGAAAGTTTTTTCATCTCTGTTTAACCCTTACTTCCTCCATGTTTACTTTTACATTTTACTTTTACCGCTCTATTTTTTCATCTGTCTTCACTTTGACATGAATCTGTATGTTATGCTTTGTAATTGTCTTCCCTGCTATTTATCTTCATGCTAGATGATTTTCTTGACTTAGTATTCAATCTAATACTCTTTAACCCTGATACACTTTGACTGTTCTTTACTCTTTCCTTTTACCTTCACAGTATATTTTAGGTATTTTTACTGTCTATTTCAACAGTAAATCATTTAATTTCATGTTTCCTCTGCATGTCTTTTAACTGTATGTTTTATTTTCCATCTCTGCTTGAATAGATTTGATAAAAATCTCAGAGTAAACAGGTCTTATGACTAGTATTAAGATTGTTTATCCAATACTGCGGTCTTTTGATCGCCTGTAAAACAAAACAAACTGTTAGGAAAATGTTGGGTTGATAGGGAGGGTCATTAATGGCTTTATCGAGCTTTATAAGTCTATGGAGTGAGTTCAAAGTGATTTCAGGAGGTAAACCATGCTTGAATTAGTTAACAGAGGCTTCAGGTGGAGCAGAAGGGTTTCATAAGTTTACACAGTAGAATGGGCAAAGGGCGAGAAATCCTGGGTTCATGGGGTTTGAACTTTAACAGGCAAACTTTTAAAATATGGCACGAACTGAACAGTAGACAGTTTGTCGTGTAGTGGGCGGGCAATAAGCGGGAGCGATAATGGTTTTCATCTCACAACCTTTGGAAGGTTGGTGGTTTTGGCAGAGGGTCGCGTGATGCCACACATTGAATGACACGTAGCATTGGCAAAAAGTCAAAACAGCTTATATCGCATGGTTAACGTTCGACCGAAAGGCCCGCGCGATATAAGTGAGAGCCGTCGGATGAGAGAAAGCTGATCGAATGGCAGTTGGCGACGGAAAGTGTTAGGGAGTTATGGGGGGGCCTGATGGCATAATTAACATAATTGAATTGACTTTAATTATATCAGGGATGATATGATTAGACAGATAAAGGTTTAATAACTTTAATGATATTGGGAGTGATGGTATTGGTGGAGAGGCTATTAATTAATCCAGGTGATTAATTAATTTCTTTTTAACACATCGTGGGGGGGGGGGGGTTTGGCTCTTAATGAATCGTGGTTTGATTAATTAATCCAAATGAATTAACTTTATTTATGGTTTATTTTTCAAACCAACAGGAAGGGATATTTATTTATTATGGGATTTTTATTAATAATACGGGAAAGAGTAATTTTGTTTCGGGAGTTAAATAAATGATAAGAATTAAGAGTTAATATGACCATGGAAAAAGAAAATGCGCTAAGTAAATGTTTCCGAAAATACATTCATCATCCAACATTATGACTTAGGCTAAAATGTGTTTTGAGGGGGTCTATTTATTTTTCCCAAGTAAAAGAGTGATTTTACCTTAGGAAAAGGTTTTGAAGGGAATGAATGAATTATGAAGGGGGTGAATTTTGATGAAGGGGCTTTAGCACTTAGGCCTTGCAAGTTATTGGGCTGAGGGTCCGGTCCCTCTAGAAGTCAGAGAAATGCTCTGAGCCCCTTTAACTTTTACGTTGTTGGTGCCTTTAGTACTTATGGGAAATTAGTAAAATTTAGGGAAGAATGAGTGAGGAGGTTAATTAGTTTGACTTTTGTTTATGATGTAAATGTCTTCATTGTCATCCATACCTTTAAGTGCTTTTGATGATGATAGTATATGACTTGATATCTGGATAATCATTCATCATACAAAATTCTGCAACCAACCATCTACTTACCCTACCTACACATCCTACCATTTTTTCTTATTTTATTAGGGTGCACTTAAACTGGCAAACCCTTATCAAATTTTTTTCTTTTCTTTTACTATGGGAATCTATCTAAGTCTATCCTTATTACATCCAAGGGCTCAGATTAAACTGATGAGCTCCTTTTATTCACTCTACCTATCTACTTATCTGCCAAGATTAAACAGTTTGGTCAGATTTTATTCTCTATCTCTAAGCATGAAATTCAAAATAGGGAATAACCAAGATTAATCTGTTTGATTACCATGGATTGTGGCATCAATAACAAGTTGCACACAATCATTATTATGCATAAAATTAAATGGTAGTGGCATTTGGGCTTGCACACTTTCATGGTCTTTTCTTTTTGGGGTTCATTTTCATTCATTTTTTTGACCCTTTCTTTATTCTTTTTGCCCTTTGATTTTTCTTTTAGGGCATACCCTCTTTACATTTTTTAATTTTTATAATATGGAAAAAATTTGCAAAAAGTAAAGGTATGTACATATTACAGAGTTAAAATCAGCCAATCATAAATTATGACACCTATTGGTATAGGAACCTAACACCACCTTGGTGAGATGGGCACTCACTGCTGCGATGCTCTCCATCACAAGTCCAACACCTCAAAGGATTCCTAACATTATCCTTATTCTGATCCTTAGGTTGAAATCCATGTCTTCTTTCAACTACATTTAACTTCTTAGAAGGTGCCACATTCTCGTTGTCTTCTCATTACTTTTCCAATCTCGCTTAGGCTTAGACTTGCGCTTAAACTTCTCATAACAATGCTTCATCTTCTTGATGACTTCCTCCAATGATCGAGGCTCATCATACTCAATCTGATCTTTAAATGCTAAATGAAATCTACTGATGAACCGTTGGACCTTTGTCTTCTCATCCTTGAGGTAGGGAACATAGCTCAATAGCTCTAGAAACTTAGTCATGCACTCTTCATCTGTCATAGTACCCATCTTCAACTCATATAATTCCTTGGCATTTCCATCATAATATCTCTCAGACAAGTACTCCTTGAAGAGTCTTTTAAACTTATGCCAACTAAGCTCCTTTATCCTTATGCCTCTAACACACTTCACATCTTCCCACCACATATCAACTTTACCGTTGAGACTAAAGATCATTATCTTGGCTCTCATATTCTCTGAATAATCATGCAATCCAAAGAACTTCTTCATCCCAAGTAACCATGCTTTTGCATCTTCTAGTTTCTTCACTTCCCCTTCAAAAGTAGGAGGCTTGGCTTTCTTGAACTCTTATGGAAAATACTATTTCTCACTCCTCTTATAAGGATGTTGGAGGTAAAGAAGATGATGTCTCTCGATACCAGAACTAAAATAAAATGCATGAGTGTTAACCCGCTCATCAGGTGTATCCAAATATATGCCACCTCTGACTGTATTATCTCTGTCCAACCTATATCCTAATTGAAACCTACTAACATATGCTCCATTAGTCCTTTCTTCTTGTCCATGATTGATCCTTAGTTGTCCTTTCTTCTACAAATCTATAAGGCTCTGAAGGATGACTGCATTAACCTCTGCTTTCTTTTCCTGATATTTGCCAAGGCTTTATGTTATAGACATATTTGGGCACTGCAACCCCAATCACATATGTCCATAAACCAAGGGCTTCTAAACCCCTAAAAGTGTTGTTTCATACCCTAAAGGATCAAGTTCTACTGATTACATCATTTCCCAGAAGTTCTCCCTCAAAAACTACTCAGGACTGGTCAAAACTGGATCATCTCACCTGCTCCATGGCCAGGGTGTGATGCATCTCACCTTGTACACATGGGAGGTGTGATGCATACTGAAAAGGCCTTCAATAGGGTGCGATGAGAAAGAATAGACAAATGGCAGAGATAGTTTGCTAAGTGGATGATCAAGGAATCTTCTAGAAACTTCTCATATGACACTTGCCTCTCAGAATTCACCCAGGGATGAGTAAGAGATCAATGAAATCTCCAAGTGGAACCAAGAACTATCAGTGGGATGACACTAATCAAAAACCCAGAGCTGACTCACACCTCTGCAAATATCTATATATGGATCCTTCATCTTAGAGATCAGGAGGCTGAGGGCTGGAATTTTGTAATTTGCAAGGAAGTGTTGTTGGTTTCTCTTTGAAGACATTGTTGGGTGATCTTTCTTTGTATGAGGTGAAGAAGGCTTTCATGCTGGGAGGATGGCACTGGGTCGGACCAAGTGGTTGTAATCCTCTCTTCTACTACTTCTATCAATAAATCTATTTGCGTTTTCCTCCATATTCTTGTATATCTCTGAATATTGTGTTGATATATGCATTTGTATGGTCAATATATATCTGATCCTATGTTGTTTACAGTGATAGATCTCTATGCTTTGATGGTATTGTTATCGGGAAATCTAGAGTCGACTCAGAACTGCTAGTCCCACTAAGACGGGTAGCTATCTTAGAAACAAACAGATTAAAGTTACTTGTTTTTCCTTTACGAGAGAGAGATGAGAAAGAAGCAGAGAGTACCAACCTCAGTCTTCCACTTGGCTCCTTGCTTGTTTCCTTTCCCCTTTGACAGAATCTCACCACTGCTTCCTTACTTGTCCAACTTCAAAGAGCACTTGTAGATTCACAGCAGCATAATACCATCAAAGCATAGAGATCTTCCACTGTAAACAATATAGGATTAGATATATATTGACCATACAAATGCATATAACAACGCAATATTCAGAGATACACAAGAATATAGAGGAAAACTCAAATAGCTTTATTAGTAAAAGTCATAGAAGAGAGGATTACAACCACTTGGTCTGACCCAGCGCCATCCTCCTAGCTTGAAAGCCCTCTTCACCTCACACAAAGCAAGATCACCCAACAATGTCTTAAAGAGAAACCAGCAGCACGTCTTTGCAAATTACCCAATTGCAACCCTTTGCCTCCCGATCTCTCAGATGAGGGATCCATATATAGATATTTGCAGAGGTGTGAGTCAGCTCCAAGTTTTTGATTAGTGTCATTCCACTAATAGTTCTTGGTTCCACTTGGAGATTTCATTGATCTCTTACTCATCCCTGGGCGAATTCTGAGAGGCAAGTGTCATATGAGAAGTTTCTAGAAGATTCCTTGATCATCCACTTAGCAAAATGTCTCTGCCATTTGTCTATTCTCGCTCATCGCACCCTACAGAAGTCATTTTCAGTATGCATCGCACCTCCCGTGTGTACAAGGTGAGATGCATCGCACCCTGGCCATGGAGCAAGTGAGATGATCCAGTTTTGACCAGTTCTGAGCAGTTTTTCAGGGAGAACTTATGGGAGATGATGTAATCAGCTGACCTTGCTCCTTTAGGGTATGAAACAACACTTTTAGGGACTTAGAAGCCCTTGGTTTATGGACATATGTGATTGGGGTTGCAGTGCCCAAATATGTCTATAACAGTTGCCCCCTAAAGCATGAGGTCATAAATATTTTTGATGTCGGGTGAAATGCTTTATAATGAGGATCCGAGGTTTTTCAAACTAGAAGGTGACCTGTAATAAGATACAATACAATACATTATCTTCATAATATTTTCATGATCTAGCTGAGGCGGGCATTCCCATGCTCAGCTTGATAAATTCATTTTCATGTACATAGGACAGACAACCGTCTGTGTGCAGACTGATGATTCTGGTAGAGCCATCATCCCTTAGTTTGGATGATTATCTGTGCAACAATGATGTACATTTGATGTCTTTATTTTCTTGAATATATCACAGCCCGGATGGATGAAACTAGATCCGGGGTCTTCAAAACTCGTTCAATCTTTGCCCGAAAGTACAAGTCGGTCCATGTGAAAAGATGTTCTGATGTCGAACATGGAAAGACATCGCCTGATTACCAGCCAATGATGTAAGATATTAACAGGCACGAGAGGAATCACTGATGATGATGATGAACCTCAAGGTACTGCAGTACAATTCACGTGGTGTGAATACATGATTCGATGTCGAACACCACGCAAAATCTTTCGGTCGAAGTCCATTAATGTAAACCTGTAGCTGGAAGTGAGAAACTTTCCATTGAGGCATGTAAGCTTCAAAGTACTGAAAGGGGTGTTCCTAGGTAAGCTTCTTGGATAATGAGCTGATGTCGACAAGAAGTGACTGGTCGTAGGAGGGCATTAATGGATCCCACATCTACAACACAGAATGGAGCAAATGATTTTGTAGAGGTGAAAACGATCTGATGATACAAGGTTCAGGATGGCGGTCATGAAAGAATGAAGCGTGAAGGTATTGTAGCAGATGAGACATAAGCTGGGTAGGTGAATTCTATGAGCGACTTCTCTTGAACATATCGACGACATTGAAATGGATTGGTAGCGTTAACCCCAAAAGTGGATGGTATGGTGGACCAATGGTGATATGACCGGTGAACGGAATAACCCAACCCGACTCAATCATGGTGATGGAGTGAAAGTGTCATGTTCAAGAGCGACCTGCTACCAATAAAGTTTCTTCAAGTTTTCTTCCCAATTTTCCCCAGTCATTTCTGACCAGTACCTCTTTATTTTTGTCAAGCTTGAGGAGGATAACATATGCTTGTTCTATAATTTTCCCTTCGGGCAAACCCGTCGCTATGTTTTAACGAGCCTAGCGACAGTGAAACTCGCTCTTGTCTGAATGGACAAGTTTGTCGCTATTGTTTTAACGAGTTTAACGACAAGGATAACTCGGTCCTTTTCAATTTTAGAAAGTCTGAAAAGAGACAGAAAGAAGACTCCAATGTTCCTTTTTCGTAATATAATCCCTTAAGTCTGAAAAAGTATAAAACAATGCGAAAGGGATGACTTTTCGATAGTTTTAACGAGCCGAACAAGACAAATGCTCGATATTTTTGTGTAATAATCCCTCAGGTCCAAAAAGATTAAAATCTAGAGGAGGGATAGCACTTCCAATCACTTTAACGAGCTGGAGAGGCTAATCGCTCGACAATATTTTCATATTTTACGAGTCAGATGAAAAGAGCTTAAAGGAGATTCATTTTTTTTTAGGAATGAGTGATGTTTTCAGATAGAAGCTGGTTACAGGTAAGGTTTGGAACTTTCCAATCATGGCAGTGTAAAAAGGTGGCTAATAGAATCACTCGTCACAGCTGTTCCTCAAAAGGGGTAAACAATCAAATGGAGGCGAATGATCGGCAACAACAGAGTGGAGGTGATGGTAAGAACACGACCAAGGCTCAAAAGCTGATGAAAATGCATTCACAATGGTTATTTACCAGAGGTGGGTTCATTTTTTAATGAGCTTAAACTCTGGTGGAACATATGCTCATTGCTAGGTTTAATTTTTAACGAGCTTGAACTTCGCGTAAAACTGCTCGTGGCCTGGTTCATTTTTTAATGAGCTTGAACCATGCGACAACATATGCTCAGATTCAGTTTCATGTTTACACAAGCTTGAAACAAGAAACTATGCTTGTTATAAGTTCACATGCCCCCAGCATAATGACACAAATCGAGGTGCATGCCCCCCAAGCTTCATTGCATTCAACACGGTGGTTGGAATGAAGGTTTACCTTCAAAATCTTTGAAAGACTTGATTTGGATTTTACGAGATCGTAATCAAATACTCGATTTGGAAAGGGAGTTGTTTCATTTTTTAATGAGGTTGACACAGTAAAAGAACTATCCTTATAATCCACCGTATTTATAGTATTTGATAGAAAATCAAAAACTGAAGGATCATTAAGGTCGCTGGAATAATCTTCGTGGTGATCTGGAAGATGGGAACGATGGTGGTAATCTTCCCATGGTGCCTCTCCTATCATCATTGACTGAATGATTCCTTCATCTGTAGAATTTACATGCGACCAAGGATCTGAAGAGGTGCCATATTCCTTAGACCTATCTATCCAAACACTCGATGAGCGTTGATTTGGGTTTGCCCCCCAGGCCAAGAAAATTGATTGCTACAATATTTCTAAAATGGCGATGATCCATGCTAACAAAATGTTTGGGAATCCTCTGAATCTTTTAGATATAGAAGATATCATATTGTAGGTTTCCATCATGGCCACTTCTGCCAGATTACTCTGAGGTGGTAGGGAAAAAGTACCCATCAATGTAGGGTCTTTTAGCAGGCCTACTCCGATATTTTGAAGTGAATGAGAGCTTCCATGGATCATCGGGATGCTTCCCGTAACTTGTGAATTGTTGGGGAGAAAGGTTTGTTGGTCGACGATTGTAATTCCTCCTTGAAAAGGAAATGCAATCTTTCTAAAGTATGTCGACACAACAACAGCCATAGCATAAATCCAGGGCCTTCCCAATAGGATGTTGTAATCGAGATTTCCATCGATAACTTCAACATCAATTTCTACTGTTTTTCCCACCAGTTCAACTTGCAAGTTACTCAAAATCTTGTATGGAGTGTATGTTCGTCCATCGAATGCTTTTAATGTCGTTGACGATCGTGACAAGGGTGGCGGTCCTAAATTTTTCCAGCAACTCATTGACATAATACATGTAGATGCCCCCTCATCAATAATTGTTCGATGAACAGTTTTGTTGAGGGCTTTCACTTGAATGAGGAAAGCGAGTTGAGTTGGTAACTGAGGTTCATATCCTCTATGATTAAAGGCCACAAGATTGGAATCCGTTGGGTCAATCCCACCTATTGTTGATAATAGAGCCTCTTTTTGGGAGGGGCAATTTTGCAGTACTTCAAGTTTCGACATAGCAGACGGCGATTGGGCTAGGTCCTCTACTATATTATAATTTGTGCCGCTCTGGCACGATGATTAAATGTCGATTTTTGTACTACTCCCTTTGGTTTCTTTATCATTAGCTCAGCAATGATGGGTGGCACAACTTCGGTCGAAGTTGTTGTCGAACTACTAGGTTGGTCAGTAGCCTTATTGTTCGACAGTTGTGGATTCCCGTAATCTTTATTCCTTGTTGATATAAAAGCATCATTTTGTTGTTTTGAAATGGACAACATAAGCACTTGGGATGGGGAAGCATTGTTGCTAGCAACCAGATTGGTTCCTGGGTTTGGAAACGGATCAATTAATACCGCTGTGTTTTTTGAGTTCTTGAAGAATTTCTTAATCTCAGCTTTATGCGTACAGTCTTTTGTCTAATGATACTCATCGCATATCTGACATCCCGAAAGAGGTTTCTTTTGCCCAGAAGGGTTTTTAGAAGATTTTTCAGGAGACGACTCATCCTGCTTCTTCTTTTTCCCTTTCTTTTTCTTCTTGCCCCCTGGTTGCTTCGGTTCTTTGCCTTTGTCTTTCGACACGGCATTAACCTCTGAGGCTAGAAGTTCTTCATTTGCATTTTGACTAGAAACTTTATAGGCTTTCTTAGATGAATCCTTTGTCGATTTCGTGCTTGTCATACCTATCATGCCATCGTCGGCATGAGAGTCTTTGTTTGATTTAGGAGAAGGAGGAACGAAAAATTCTGGTCTGGGAGCATCAGGGATTTTGTCATAGAGCATGCTAGACTGAGTATAAATCAAGTCTAGATATTGCACACAAGCAATGACTTGCTCTTCAGTGACGACTCCTCCCTTTGCCAAATCTTCTGTAATGGAAGGTAACAATGACTTAATAAACCATTCAGCTAGCAGCTGATCAAGAACATATGTTTTTACCATTCTACGACGACGTCGCCACTCATGAATATGATCAGATATGTGAGTGGCTGTTGTCTGCTTGAAATTGGTAAGAAGCTCCATTCCTATTTCGTACCTTATTGGTAACTGAAAATGGGTTAAAAAGGTGGTGGAAAGGGTGCTGAAGTTATTGAATGAAGCTCTAGGCAATTCAATGTACCATTTTGCTGCTGGACCAGTTAACGTTCGTTGGAAAAGGTGAAGCCTAATCAAATCATCATGTAGAGTGTTGGAGGAACACCACAGATGAAAGGTCATCACATGATTCGATGGATCTTCACCAGATTCCCATTGAATTTAGGAATATCTAAAGGAAGTTTATGAGGAATCGCCGGCCACCAAGGGGCATAAGCAATTGGATTGTTTGTCAGCCGATTAAGATCTGGTAACTCCAAAGTCGCCACGAAGGGCAACTGTTGATTCAGGTTCGGCGAAGCATACCCAGGATAAGATGGGATTGCCTGAGCAGTGGGTCTTTGCATACCAGCATAATGTATTTGATGCTGATAACTTTGATAAGGTGGTTGGGCATAACCAATTTGAGACGATTGGTGATAACCATTTTGAATATACGGCTTCCCATTACCTGCAAATTTTTGTTGCTCAGGTCCTTGGTAAGCTTGTTGGAATTGCGGTTGTTGATGTTGCACCAGCCATGTTTGTGAAACCATTTGATGTTGCCCAATATTGGACATTTGACCAAGATGAGGGGTAATAGTACCTGTTTGAGCCTGAGTCGCTCCAGTTAAGGAGCCACTAATTGGCAATTGCGGTTGTGTTGCGGAGACAAGAGGCTGTTGTACAACGACCTAAGAAACTTGAGGTTGGCATACAACAGGCAATGCTTGTACTTGTGACACTGTCACAATAGTTGGAGTAGTGGGGATATTCGACACAGGTAGACTCGGTTGCATTGAGTATACAACTCTTGGTTGTTGAGGCAGTATTGGCACCCAACCGCTGGATGTGATTCCAATTTGACCCGAATTTGGTTGTGAACTCTCATATGGTTGTTCTCCTGGAGGGAACAATGAAAGGGTATAGTGTCGTCCATATGGCGGCAATCCAGTGCTCAAAAGAATGATTGGTCTTTGGAGACTAGACTGCCCAAATTGATACTGTTGTGAAGGATCAATTTGTTGAGATTCGACATAAGAAATTCCAGATACTATTCTGGACGAACAAACGGGAACAGACCATACTGTCGAAATGGTCCCTAGGTGGGTTCCCTCTAGCGGTTGAGAGCTAGTTGGGATAGATGGTATACCAGCGAACATTGTTAGAGTGGTGGCAGGAGGTTCTACTACCACTGTATCGGACGACACAGTCCTAGATGTCGATGGTTGTCCAGACATATCGAGTCTATCCAAAAGACTTCCTAGCGATTCTACAGGAACTTGCGATGAAGGAGTTCTAACTTTTGAAGTAGAAGGATATAGGTGGATCCCAATTCCAAAATGTGATGGAATATTGGATGGAAGATCCTCCGTAATCTCTTCTATAGCAATTAACCCGTGTGGAAGAGGCAGACCATCAGGTCCGTAAAAAATTTCTGGTGTCGAAGAAGGTATAGATTCTGCAGCGACAGATGCTGGAGGAGTAACACCTTCTGAATCAACCCTAGATGGAGCTGGTTTAGGAATAGAAGTGTTTACTGTTACACTAGGATCAGTTCTAATGTCCTCTTGTAACTGCAGAACTTATTCTGTAGAGACAGGGATACCAGAAATGGTTGGAGTAACTTCAGTCTCAGAGGATGTCGAAACACAAGTTTAAAACAAACTAGGAGACTTTGACCAAGTTAAACGAGTTCACTTGGCCTGGAATGGTTTCATTTCCAGAGTCAAAGATTGTTGACTCGTCAGTCTCCGCCAACGACGGGGTTTTGATTGACTTTCTTCCATGATTGTGGATTATTTGATCAACTCAAAATAAGAGGGGAAAATGTTATTCCGAATTAAATGAATTTTAGACACTTTGACACAACTTGCTTTTTCAATTTTTAAGAGTCGATAAAAAGCTAAAGATGACTCTAGTCGCCTTCGATTTTTAATGAGCCTGAAGTGACAAGTGCTCAGATGGACCTTTTCTTTTAAGGAGTCTGAAAAGGAATGAAAGAGACAGCTCTAGAAATCTAGATAGAGCGATTACCAAACCAATCGCAAAACTGTAGAATACTTTTTACAATACAGCAATCAATCTTCCCAAATGCTATGTTCAATGCATTGTGATCGATAGGGCGGCAGACACGGCTTCCTAAGGATAAAGGATATAGCCTATTGTGGTCTCCCAATATATACTCGACGGTACGTGGGAGCACAAGTCTATACTAGCACTTATCGTCTCAAATAGGAGGAATCACCCAACCTACGATGAAAGCGACAATTACCAGGCTTCACGATGCCGGAATACGTCTCTAACCTAGACTTCTAGATGTTGTGCATTAGGTTCCAAAGCGTTTTTGTGTTCATTAAATTTATTTTACAGTTGATCTTTCTTAAGAAATTTTCCTTTCAGGTTCACCGCGTGATGTAGATATACAATTCCTAAAATGCAATCTAAGATGATAAACAGTCGTTTAATCTTCTTTTTGCAATGAAAATCCTAGCTACTAAGGAAAGAGAAATGAAATCCTTTCAACATAGAGCAGAGAGCACACACTAGATGCACTGTCCTAAATCAAAATCAACAAGTAATCTAAATGCAAATGCACGTGCATGTATTTTTTTCCACTTTCTTAACGTGTGAATTACAAAAAGAATGCTAAATACAAATCTGAACTATTCCTTCTTTCAAAGCGACAGTACTAACGATTTTCTTTTCAAAAAACGAAAAGGAGACAAGACGACACTTTTACGATTTTGAATTGAAAACTGCTTTCGACACTTGAAATACTACTAATTCAGATCAAATACAAGAGTAACAGTATAATCAACTATCAAGAACAATGAGATTCTTTTCTTTGACTGAAAAAGACACTTGCAAAACTTCCAAATCAAAAGACGACAGTTCGATTAAGCTACCACTTTGTAAAAGAGAACTGTGAATGGTGCACAATACATAAAAACATTCACAATTCTTTGTACAATAGAGGTTGGATGATGCAAAGAAGGGGGTTTCAAAAGTGGCCTACTGATCACAGACAACAAAACTCCTGAATAAAACTGAAGAGAGTGAATTAAAACCAAAATCTGGAAGCAGATCTAGTCTTGTCTGATCATCGCACCTGTAACACAGGGAAACAGGGATGCATCCCACCAACTGCACACGGGAGGTGTAATGCATCCATATTTCCTAAAGGAGAGGCTGCGATGGTCAAGGAATGAGACTTTAACTTGGTTTTTGGTCACAATTTGCAGTTTAGTCCAGGGATTTAGGCTGAGCAAATGATAGTCAGTAACTATAAAGTATAGGGCTGATCTAATGAGGTTACTCAAGCTACCTCTAGGGAACTTAGGATGTTTGCAAGTTAGTTGTTTAGTTCATAAACAAACCCAGAGATTGACTGAAGCAGCGTTGATCTACTTTGCACTTGCATAGAAAATGCAGTTCGAAGGCTAGCTGGCTTGACTTCGGGCTCCTTCTGTGGTTTATGAATCAAACAAATAGAGACAAACAATCAAACTAATCGCTCCCTAGCGGAGTCGCCATTTTGTTATTGAGAAATCTAGTGTCTATCCAGAGCTGCTAGTCCCACTAAGACGGGTAGCTATCTTAGAAACAAACAGATTAAAGTTACTTGTTTTTCCTCTACGAGAGAGAGATGAGAAAGAAGTAGAGAGTACCAACCTCAGTCTTCCGCTTGGCTCCTTTCTTGTTTCCTTTCCCCTTTGACAGAATCTTGCCACTGCTTCCTTACTTTTCCAGCTTCAAAGAGCACCTGTAGATTCACAGCAGCATAATACCATCAAAGCATAGAGATCTTTCACTGTAAACAATAAAGGATCAGATATATATTGACCATACAAATGCATATAAAAACGCAATAGTCAGAGATACACAAGAATATGGAAGAAAACTCAAATAGCTTTATTAGTAAAAGTCATAAAAGAGAGGATTACAACCACTTGGTCTAACCCAGTGCCATCCTCCCAGCTTGAAAGCCCTCTTCACCTCACACAAAGCAAGATCACCCAACAATGTCTTCAAAGAGAAACCAGCAGCACCTCTTTGCAAATTACCCAATTCCAACCCTTTGCCTCCGGATCTCTTAGATGAGGGATCCATATATAGATATTTGCAGAGGTGTGAGTCAGCTCTGGGTTTTTTATTAGTGTCATTCCACTGGTAGTTCTTGGTTCCACTTTGAGATTTCATTGATCTCTTACTCATCCCTGGGTGAATTCTGAGAGGCAAGTGTCATATGAGAAGTTTCTAGAAGATTCCTTGATCATCCACGTAGCAAAATGTCTCTGCCATTTGTCTATTCTCACTCATCACACCCTACAGGAGGCCTTTTCAGTATGCATCGCACCTCCCGTGTGTACAAGGTGAGATGCATCGCACCCTGACGATGGAGCAAGTGAGATGATCCAGGTTTGACCAGTTCTGAGCAGTTTTTTAGGGAGAACTTCTGGGAGATTATGTAATCAGCTGACCTTGCTCCTTTAGGGTATGAAACAACACTTTTTGGGACTTAGAAGCCCTTGGTTTATGGACATATGTGATTGGGGTTGCAGTTCCCAAATATGTCTATAACAGGTATTATGCTGCTTTGACTCTACAGGTGCTCTTTGAAGCGGGACAAGTAAGGAAAGAGTGGCGAGATTCTGTCAAAGGGGAAAGGAAAAAAGCAAGGAGCCAAGTGAAATACTGAGGTTGGTACTCTCTACTTCTTTCTCATCTATCTCTCGTAAAGGAAAACACAAGTGACTTTAGTTTGTTTGTTTCTAGGATAGCTACTCATCTTAGTGGGACTAGCAGTTCTGAATAGACACTAGTTTTCCCGATAACAAAATGGAAACTCCATTGGGGAGTGAGTAGTTTGATTTCTTGTCTCTATTTGTTTGCTTCATAAACTACAGAAAGAGCCCAAAGTTAATCCAGCTAGACTTCGAACTGCATTTGCTATGCAAGTGAAAAGTAGATCAACGCTACTTCAGTCAATCTCCGGGTTTGTTTATGAACTGAACAATTGACTTGCAAACATCCTAAGTGCCCTAGAGGTAGCTCAAGTAACCTCATTAGATCAGCCCCTATACTTTGTATTTACTAAATATCATTAGCTCAGCCTAAATCCTTGAACTAAGCTACAAACTGTGACCAAAAACCAAGTTAAAGTCTCGTCCCTGGACCATCGCATTGTCTCCTTTTGGCAGACTGGATGCAGCGCACCTCCCATGTGCAGTAGGTGAGATGCATCCATGTTTCCCTGTGTTACAGGTGCGATGATCAGGTAAGACTGTTTCTGCCTCCAGATTTTGGTTTTTTCTTCACTGTCTTCAACTTTATTCGAGAGTTTTGTTGTCTGTGATCAGTAGACCACTGTTGAAATCACCTTCCTTTGCATTATTCAGCCTCCAGTATACAAAGAATTGTGAATGTTTTTTGAGTATTTTTTGCCATTTACAGTTCTCCTTTACAAAATAGTGACTTAATCGAACTATTGTCTTTTGATTTGAAAGTGTCACAAGTGTCGTTTTCAGTTAAAGAAAAGAATCCTTCTCTTTTTGACAGCCAATTACACTGTTACTCTTGTGTTTGATCTGAATTAATAGTATTTCAAGTGTCTAAAGCAGTTTTCAATTCAAAATCGCAAAGTGTCATCTTGTCTTCCTTTCGTTTTTTGAGAAGAAAATCATTAGTACAGTCGCTTTGAAAGAATAAATAATTCAGATTTGTATTTAGCGTTCTTTTTGTCATTCACACATTAAGAAAGCGGAAAAAAAATACATGCATGTGCATTTGCATTTAGACTTCTTGTTGATTTTGATTTAGGACAGTGCATCTAGTGTGTGCTCTCTGCTCTATGTTGAAAGGATTTCGCTTCTCTTTCCTTAGTAGCTAGGATTTTCATCGCAAAAAGAAGATTAAACGACTGTTTATCATCTTAGATTACATATTTAGGAGTTGTATATCTACATCACGCGGTGAACCTTAAAGGCAAACTTATTAAGAAAGATCAACTATAAAATAAATTCAATGAACATAAAAACGCTTTGGAACCTAACGCACAACGTCTAGAAGTCTAGGCTGGAGACGTATTCTGGCGTCGTAAAGCCTGGAAACTATCGCTTTCATCATAGGTTGGGTGATTCCTCCTCTTTGAGACGACAAGTGCCAGTGCGGACTTGTTCTCTCACGTACCATCGAGTATATATTGGGAGACCACAATAGGCTATATCCTTTACCCTTAGGAATCCATGTCTGCCGCCCTATCAATTGCATTGCACTGAACACAGCATTCGGGAAGATTGACTGCCGTACTGTAAAAAGTATTATGCAGTTTTACGATTGGTTTGGTAATCCCTCTGTCTAAATTTCCAAAGTAGTCTCTTTCGTTCCTTTTCAGACTCCTTAAAGGAAAAGGTCCATCTGAGCACTTTTCACTTCAAGCTCATTAAAATCGAAGGCGACTAGAGTCATCTTTAGCTTTTTCTCGACTCTTAAAAAGTGAAAAAGCAAGTTGTGTCAAAGCGTCTAAAATTCATTTAATTCGGAATAACATTTTCCCCTCTTATTTTGAGTTGATCAAATAATCCGCAATCGTGGAAGAAATTCAATCAAACCCCCATCGTTCGTGGAGACTGACGAGTCAACTGTCTTTGACTCCGGAAACGAAACCATTCTGGGCCAAGTGGACTCGTTTAACTGGGTCAAAGTCTCCTGGTTTGTTTGAAACTTGTGTTTCAACATCCTCTGAGACTCCAGTTACTCCAACCATTTCTAGTATCTCTACCTCTACAAAAGAAGTTTCGTGGTTACAAGAGGACATTAGAACTAATCCTAGTGTAACAGTAAATACTTCTATTCCTGAACCAGCTCCATCTAGGGTTGATTCGGAAGGTGTTACCCCTCCATCATTTGTCACTGCAGAATCTATACCTTCTTCAATATTTTACAGACCTGACGGTCTACCTCTTCCACCTAGATTGATTGCTATAGAAGAGATTACAGAGGATCTTCCATCCAGTACTCCATCGCATTTTGGAACTTCGATCCACCTATATCCTTCTACTTCAGAAGTTAGTCCCCCTTCATCGCAAGTTCCTGTAGAATTTCTAGGAAGTATTTTTGATAGACTTGATATGTCTAGACAACCATTGAAATATAGGACTGTGTCATCCGATACATCAGTAGCAGAACCTCCTGCTGCCACTTTGACAATGTTCACTGGCATACCTTCTGTCCTAACTAGCTCTCAACTGCTAGAGGAAGTCCACCCAGCGACTGTTTCGACAGTATGGTCTGTTCCCGTTTGTTCATCCAGAATAATATCTAGAATTTCTTATGTTGAGTCTCGACAAATTGATCCTTTGCAACAGTATCAATTTGGGTAGTCTGGTATCCAAAGGCCAATCTTTCCTTTGAGTGCTGGATTGCCGCCGTATGGGTGGTAGTATGCCCTTTCATTGTTCCCTCCGGGAGAACAACCATATGAGAGTTCTCAACCGAATTCGGGTCAAGTTGGAATCACATCCAGTGGTTGGGTGCCAATACTGCCTCAACAACCAAGAGTTGTATACTCAATGCAACCAAGTCTACCTGTGTCGAATATCCCCACTACACCGGCTATTGTGACGGTGTCACAAGTACAAGCATTTCCTGTTGTATGTCAACCTCAAGTTTCTCTGGTTGTAATACAACAGCCTCTTGTCACCACGACGCAACCACAATCGCTGATTGGTGGCTCCTTAACTGGAGCGACTCAGGCTCATATGGGTACTATTACCCCTCATCTTGGTCAAACATCTAGTATTGGGCAACACCAAATGGTTTCGCAACCATGGCTGGTGCAACATCAACAACCGCAATTCCATCAAGCTTACCAAGGACCTGAGCAACAAAACTTTGTCGGTAATGGGCAACTGTATATTCAAAACAGTTATCATCAATCATATCAAAATGGTTGTGCCCAACAACCTTATCAAAGTTATCAGTATCAAATGCATTATGCTGGTATGGAAAGACCCACTACTCAAGTGATCCCATCTTATCCTGGGTATGCTTCGCTGAGCCTGAATCAACAGTTGCCCTTCATGGCGACTTTAGAGTTACCAGATCTAAATCGGCTAACAAATGATCCAATCGCTTATGCCCCTTGGTGGCCCACGATTCCTCATAAACTTCTGTCAGATATTCCTAAATTCAATGGAAATTTTGAGTGAAGATCCATCAAATCATGTGATGACCTTTCATCTATGGTGTTCCTCCAACACTCTAAATGATGACTCGATTAGGCTTTTCCTTTTTCAGCGAACGTTAACTGGTCCGGCAACAAAATGGTACATCAAATTGCCTAGAGCTTCATTCGATAACTTCGGCGCCCTTGCCACCACCTTTTTAACCCATTTTCAATTACCAAGAAGGTGCAAAATAGGAACGAAGCTTCTTACCAATTTCAAGCAGACGACGGCCACTCACATATCTGATCATATTCATGAGTGGCGATGTCGTCGTAGAATGGTAAAAACATATCTTCCTGATCAGCTGCTAGCTGAATGGTTTATTAAGCCATTGTTACCTTCTATTACAGAATATGTGGCAAAGGGAGGAGTCGTCACTGAAGAGCAAGTCATTGCTCGTGTGCAGTATCCAGACTTGATCTATACTCAGTCTGGCACACTCTATGACAAAATCCCTGATGCTCCTAGACCAGAGTTTTCTGTTTCTCCCCCTCCTAAATCAAACAAAGACTCTCATGCCGATGATGGCATGATAGGTATGACCAGCGCAAAATCCACAAAAGCTACATCTAAGAAAGCCCGTAAGGTTTCTGGTCAAAATGAAAATGAAGAACTTCTAGCCTCGGAGGTTAATGCCATGTCGACCGACAAAGGCAAAGAACGAAAGCAACCAGGGGGCAAGAAGAAAGGGAAAAGCAAAAAGAAGAAGCAGGATGATTCGTCTCCTGGAAAATCTTCTGCAAACCCTTCTAGGCAAAGGAAACCTCCTTCGGATGTCAGATATGCGATGAGGATCATTGGACGAAAGACTATCCGCATAAAGTTGAGATTAAGAAATTCTTCAAGAACTCAAAAACCTCAGCGATATTGACTGATCTGTTTCCAAACCTAGGAACCAATCTGGTTGCTAGCGACAATGCTTCCCCATCCCAAGTGCTTATGTTGTCCATTTCAAAATAGAAAAATGATGCTTTGATATCGACAAGGAATAAAGATTACGGGATCCACAGCTGTCGAACAACAAGGCTACTGATCAACCTAGCAGTTCGATAACAACTTCGACAGAAGTTGTGCCACCCATCATTTGTGAACTGACGATAAAGCTGCCAAAGGGAGTAGTACACAAGTCGACATTTAATCCTCATGCTAGAGCAGCACAAAATTATAATATAGTAGAGGACCTGGCCCAATCGCCATCCGCTATGTCGACACTTGAAGTACTGCAAAATTGCCCCTCCCAAAAGAAGGTTCTATTATCAGCAATAGGTGGCATTGACCCAGCAGATTCCAATCTCATGGCCTTTAGTCATAAAGGATATGAGACTCAATTACAAGCTCAACTCGCTTTCCTCATTCAAGTGAAAGCCCTCAAAAAAACTGTTCATCGAACAATTATTGATGAGGGGGCATCTACATGTATTATGTCAATGAGTTGCTGGAAAGCTTTAGGTGCATCACCCTTGTCGCGATCATCAACGACATTAAAAGCATTTGATGGATGGACATACACTCCGTACGGAATTTTAAGTAACTTACAAGTTGAACTGGGGGGTAAAACAGTAGAAATTGATGTTGAAGTTATCGATGGAAACCTCGACTACAACATCCTACTGGGAAGGCCCTGGATTTATGCTATGGCCGCTGTTGTGTCGACATACTTCAGAAATATTGCATTTCCTTTTCAAGGAGGAATTACAATCGTCGACCAACAAACCTTTCTCCCCAATAGTTCACAAGTTACGGGAAGCATCCTGATGATCCATGGAAGCTCTCATTCGCTTCAAAATATCGGAGTAGGCCTGCTAAAAGACCCTACAATGATGGGTACTTTTGTCCTACCGCCTTAGAGTAATCTGGCGGAAGTGGCCACGGTGGAAACCTGCAATATGATATCTTCTATATCTAAAAGATTTAGAAGATTCCCGAACATTTTGTCAGCATGGATCATCGCCATTTTAGAAATATTGTAGCAATCAATTTTCTTGGCCTGGGGGGCAAACCCAAATCAATGCTCATCAAGTGTTTGGATAGATAAGTCTAAGGAATATGGCACCTCTTCAGATCCTTGGTTGCATGTAGATTCTACAGATGAAGGAATCATTCAGTCAATGATGATAGGAGAGGCACCATGGGAAGATTACCACCATCGTTCCCATCTTCCGAACCACCATGAAGATTATTCCAGCAACCTTAATCATCCTTCAGTTTTTTATTTTCTATCAAATACTGTAAATACAGTGGATTATGAGGATAGTTCTTTTACTATGTCAACCTCATTAAAAAATGAAACAAATCCCTTTCAAAATTGAGTCTTTGATTACGATCTCGTAAAATCCAAGTCGAGTCTTTCAAAGATTTCGAAGGTAAACCTTCATTCCAACCACCGCGTTGAATGCAATGAAGCTTGGGGGGCATGCACCTCGATTTGCGTCGTTATGCTGGCGGCATGCGAGCTTATAACAAGCATAGTTTCTTGTTTCAAGCTTGTGCAAACATGAAACCGAATCTGAGCATATGTTGTCTCATGGTTCAAGCCCATTAAAAAATGAACCAGGCCATGAGCAGTTTTACGCAAAGTTCAAGCTTGTTAAAAATAAACCTAGCAATGAGCAGTTTTACACAAAGTTCAAGCTCGTTAAAAAATAAACCTAGAAATGAGCAGTTTTACGCAAAGTTCAAGCTCATTAAAATAAACCTAGCAATGAGCATATGTTCCACCAGAGTTTAAGCTCATTTAAAAATGAACCCACCTTCGATAGATAACCATTGTGATCGTATTATTGTCAGATTTTGAGCCTTGGTCGTGTTCTTACCATCACCTCCACTCTTTTTTAGTCGATCATATGCCTCCATTTGATTGTTTACCCCTTTTGAGGAACATATGCGATGAGTGATCCTATTAGCCACTTTCTCTACACTACCGTGATTGAAAAAGTTCCAAACCTTATCTGGAACCAGCTGCTATCCAAAAACATCACTCGTTCCTCAAAAAACGAGTCTCCGTTAAGCACTTTTCATCTGACTCGTAAAATATGAAAAGATTGCCGAGCAATTGGCCTCTCCAGCTTGTTAAAGCGATTGGAAGTGCCATCCCTCCTTTAGATTTTAATCTTTTTGGACCTGAGGGATTATTAGAGAAAAATATCGAGTGTTTGTCTTGTTCGGCTCGTTAAAACTATCGAAAAGTCATCCCTTTCGTATTGTTTTATACTTTTTCGGACTTAAGGGATTATATTATAAAAAAAGAATATTGGAGTTTCCTTTACGTCTCTTTTTAGACTCTCTAAAATTGAAAAGAACCGAGTTATCCTTATCGTTAAACTCGTTAAAACAATAGCGACAAACTTGTCCATGCAGACAAGAGCGAGTCTCACTGTCACTAGGCTCGTTAAAACATAGCGACGGGTTTGCTCGAAGGGAAAATTATAGAACAAGCATATGTTATCCTCCTCAAGCTTGACAAAAATAAAGAGGTACTGGTCAGAAATGACTAGGGAAAATTGGGAAGAAAACTTGAAGAAACTTTATTGGTAGCAGGTCGCTCTTGAACATGACACTTTCACTCCATCACTATGATTGAGTTGGGTTGGGTTATTCCGTTCACCGGTCATATCACCATTGGTCCACCGTACCATCCATTTTTGGGGTTAACGCTACCAATCCATTTCAGTGTCACCGATATGTTCAAGAGAAGTCGCTCAGAGAATTCACCAACCCAGCTCGTGTCTCATCCGCTGCAATACCTTCACGCTTCATTCTTTCATGACCGCCACCCTAAACCTTGTATCATCAGATCGTTTTCACCTCCACAAAATCATTTGCTCCGTTCCATGTCGTATATGTGGAATTCATTAAGGCCCTCCTACGACGGGCCACTTCTTGTTGACATCAACTCATTATCCAAGAAGTCGACTTAGGAACAACCCTTTCAGTACTTTGAAGCTTGCATGCCTCAATGGCAAGTTTCTCACTTTCGATGACAGGTTTACATCAATGGCCTTCGACCGAAAGATTTTTCATGGTGTTCGACGTCGACTCATGTATTCACACCACGTGAATTGTACTGTAGTACCTTGAGGGTCATCATCATCATTGGTGATTCCTCTCGCGCCTATTAATAGCTTACGCATTGGCTAGTAATCAGGCGATGTCTTTCCATGTTCGACATCAAAACATCTTTTCACATGGATCCACTTGTACTTCGAGCGAAGATTGGACGAGTTTGAAGACCCCGGATCTAGTTTCATCCATTCGGGCTGCGATATATTTAGGAAAATAAAAACATCAAAATGTACATCATTGTTGCACAGATAATCATCCAAGCTAAGGGATGATGGCTCTACCAGAATCATCAGTCTGCCACACAGACGATTGTCTGTCCTATGTACATGAAAATGAATTTATAAAGCCGAGCATGGGAATGCTCACCTCAACTAGATCATGAAAATATTATGAAGATAATGTATTGTATTGTATCTTATTACAGGTCACCTTCCAGTGCGAAAAACCTCGGATCCTCATGATAAAGCATTTCACCCGACATTAAAAGATTTACGACCTCATGCTTTAGGGGGAAACTGTTATAGACATATTTGGGCACTGCAACCCCCATCACATATGTCCATAAACCAAGGGCTTCTAAACCCCTAAAATTGTTGTTTCATACCCTAAAGGATCAAGGTCTACTGATTACATCATTTCCCAGAATTTCTCCCTGAAAAACTGCTTAGGACTGGTCAAAACTGGATCATCTCACTTGCTCCATAGCCAGGGTGTGATGCATTTCACCTTGTACACACGAGAGGTGTGATGCATACTTAAAAGGCCTTTTGTAGGGTGCGATGAGCGAGAATAGACAAATGGCAGAGACAGTTTTCTAAGTGGATGATCAAGGAATCTTCTAGAAACTTCTCATATGACACTTGCCTCTCAGAATTCACCCAGGGATGAGTAAGAGATCAATGAAATCTCCAAGTGGAACCAAGAACTATCAATGGAATGAAACTAATCAAAAACCCAAAGCTGACTCACACCTCTGCAAATATCTATATATGGATCCCTCATCTTAGAGATCAGGAGGCTGAAGGCTGGAATTTTGTAATTTGCAAGGAAGTGTTGTTGGTTTCTCTTTGAAGACATTGTTGGGTGATCTTGCTTTGTATGAGGTGAAGAGGGCTTTCATGCTGGGAGGATGGTGCTGGGTCAGACCAAGTGGTTGTAATCCTCTCTTCTACTACTTCTATCAATAAAGATATTTGAGTTTTCCTCCATATTCTTGTATATCTCTGAATATTGTGTTGATATATGCATTTGTATGGTCAATATATATCTGATCCTATGTTGTTTACAGTGATAGATCTCTATGCTTTGATGGTATTATGTTGCTTTGACTCTATAGGTGCTCTTTGAAGCAGGACAAGTAAGGAAAGAGTGGCGAGATTCTGTCAAAGGGGAAAGGAAACAAGTAAGGAGCTAAGCGAAAGACTGAGGTTGGTACTCTCTGCTTCTTTCTCATCTATCTCTCGTAAAGGAAAACACAAGTGACTTTAGTTTGTTTGTTTCTAAGATAGCTACCCATCTTAGTGGGACTAGCAGTTTTGAATAGACACTAGTTTTCCCGATAACACTTTACTATGCCTCAATCACCTTGCTATTATCTACGTTACAACTTCTGATTTCTACATTCAAAATTCTCAGTGTATATTCTATATTAGGAGAGTAATATTCTCCTTATTTCTCAACTAACCTGTCCCATTCCATTGAATTTGCATCAAGCCTGTAAGGGGAGTCATGTGAACTATAGTCCACCATTCTGCGCTTCATCTCTCATCTTCTATCTTTTGAAAACATTTCATGTTAGATAAACCAAATAGAGATATAACCAAAATCATACCTTAGCGTATTTCAGGGGAAGTTATGTCATATGCACAAATTAGTCTAGATTAACATGATATATGTTGGTGTCCAAGTGTGAGTGATATGATTCAACCCTTTACCACATTAATATGTCAATCTAGGGTCGTTTATTATTGAAAGGGTATCATGCACTATATATGCAGGGGAAAATTCATAATCCAGCAATTGATCAGGAGTTCAATTAATTAATTAAACATGCAATCTAAAATAATAAATAAATTGTAGCAGCAAATGGAAATGATAGAAATAACTAATCTATAACAACAAACTGATTCACTACATTCACATCAAACCGTTACAGTGAAAAGAAGAAATACATTAATTAAAAAGAAACTAATCACACATTACTTCAACTACACCTCATCAGGAGAGCGGGCCCAACTCCCAGATCATGGTTGTGGTAGAAAGTATCGATGGCTAGATAATCAGAATATGAATATTGCAATAATAAAAATGAAAATACAGAAGTCTCATGTTACATTCTCAAATAAAAACCTTCAATATCTGATCTGCTCCCCAATGTTTGTTCTCCCTGATTTGTGTCTTTTAAATATACAAACAACAAAGGGAAATTTACAACAAGATTGATTACAAAATGATTTCCCCATTCAATTTAGATTGATTACAAAATATAAATAAGAAAGATGAGATCTGAGATATCTTTCCATCATGATTCAGCTGAAACAAGTTGAATTTGGTCATTGCCCCAATTTGGAAAACGACCACAACAGAAAATCTGTGAATATATCCTTCGAAGAACCTTGATTTTTTCCCAATCCAGATCGAATTTACGAAAACTTCTTCGTGGGAAACTAATTTGGTCTGTTCTACACAAAACCCATGTCTCAGATTTTTAAGATTCTTCTTTGTTTGCCCAAAATGTCCAATGCAAAACTGTCATGTTCTATTCCAACGAAATTCTGAGTTGGAATATTTGATTATGCATTGAAGATCAAATTTGCAATCTGCAAGAGATCTTGGAGGCTAAAATCGTGAGTGATGTTATAACAAATTCATCTATAAACCATTATTAGCAATATCACACATAATAATCATCAATTTATTAAAAATAAAGGAGAACAAATATTACTTATCCACAAGAGCATAAATAATTATGAAATGGAATTATATAATAAATTATGGTAAATAATGTGATAAAAGAATAGTAGAAATGGATGAAATGGATGTTAAGAAGTGATAATAATAATGACAAATTAGGAACCCAACAATATACATGTATATCTATATATATATATATATATATATATATATATATATATATATATATATATATATATATATATAATGACATCAACATATCAACATCATGCATGGTAATGCAAATTTGCATTAATGACCACATGCATAATAACCATAACCATCACAATGCATGCATAACAAACACATTTAGCCCATCCAATCCAAGTGTTTGAACCTAGAAGCTCTGATATCACCTAGTAACGCCTCCTCCCATGTTTACCCACTTTTACAAGCTCTCTAGGGTAAACATGATTTGAGTTTTGCTATGGTATGACTTGAACTCGAAGTTCCAATTATAGAAGTGGGGCCGATTAATCAAAAACTTATAGCCATCCCTCAGGGACTACAGACCACTCAGGAGCCTGCAAACCACCCCAAGTGATCAATACCTGTACTAGATTAACTCTTTTTCACAAGAGAAACTCCCCAACCACACCATAACATCAGATGCATGCAATTGGGAAGCTATAACCACACATGTAGGCTTTGCAGCTAGCGGTTATGACCCAAATTTCTCAATTCAATGCATGGAGTCGCGAGATCAATTCCACTTTTTCAGGAAAGCCTCCAGACCACTACCGATAATTGCCTGTAACTTTCTAGAATCATGTCAGTAAGGATAACAATGATAAACAAACAGAACTCGATCTAGATCTTGACCAATACATGCCTAATGCAAGATAGAATTTTTGTCAAACAAATGACACACATATAAGCTATAGGTCATGAATGCATTTATGATCATAAAATTTGAACTTCATTTGAGAATCACCAAGAAGGATCAATGCCTTCTTAATCTAGATGCAATAACACTTGTTATCCCATGCATTCATCAACCATCCAGTAACTTATCAAATCATGAACAAGAGCCATAGCTAGAGCACATCATAAAACTATGTGTATAACCAACATATAACCAAAATAGAAACTATGACAAATCAGCCATAAGATCACCATAATAACCAGTACAAATGCACATAAAGCATAATAGGAAAATGGCTCATATTAACATATGAAAAATCCAACCAAGTCAAGGAATTCCACGTACCACCTAACCGTAGATTGGGCTGAACCAAATCTCTCTTTCAACCAATCAACCCCACACCATATTCCAAGCATGAATGTGAGATCATAATGGTTAAACCAAATAGGGCTTCCAGAGGACAAACCACCTCAACCCCCAACCATAGTGATTTCAACTCTATTGTCCAGAAACTGCTAATATCAACTAGATTAGTCTATATCCAAGCTATTCAGGTCTCCAGGAACTAGTATCTCAACCCACAACCTCTAGTAAACCTAAACTGTTACAAGGCTCTAAAGAATTTGTCCCAACCGACAAGCTCCAGGGACTAGTAACTCAACCCACAACCTCCAAGGAACCCAAGTTGTTTTAGGGCTCCAAAGAATTCATTCCAACCTAGAACCATAGGTAGTCATAGAACCATTTGGAAAACCAAAATGGGGAACCCACTACACCATGAATATCTAGGAAATGACAAGGAAAAGTTGAACCACTATTAATCGAGGAAACTCTCCATGCCAATCACAACACATAACCAAGGAACCACATGCATATACCATGCATTCAAAAATCAACAAGGAGATCACACATTAAACCTCTTACCTTCATAGTAAGCCTGTTGTAGTAGCTGATCCAATTGTCTCCTTGAGCTCCCTTGCTTTCCTTTGCTTTCTTTCTTCAATTGAAGTGAATGCTGGAATGCTCCAAGCATGCTCCAAGAATTCTCTAAGTGTGCAAGAGTGTATGAGAGAGAGAATGAAAGGAGAGATCAACTCAAAACTGTCAAAAAGCTAGAAATTGATTCTCTGATGCCTTTTTATCATTGATATCTCATTTTTTTGCATTTTTCTTCATTTTTCCTCTAATTTCCCTTGCATGCAAATTTGTGTCTCTTCACCTTCCTTTTCTCCTATTTTCCTTTATTTTCATAATTAAATGCTAATTATTGCCTCTTTTCCTATGAAAATTTCCATAACCATTAATAGACCTCAAATGATGTACACTATAATGTTTTTCCCACCATTTAGCTTGGAATACGTGTCCCATGACCTTGGTCTTATTTTATTTACATGGAAAATAAACTAGGGGTTGTTAATCCAAGTCTCTTATTTTACAGAGTCATTCATTCATGATTGAAAAACCATTTATGTTCTAGAATAAGTTAGTTGTGTATTATTTGGTTAGAGGGGAAGAATCATTTAAGCACATAGAATGGTTGTAGTTGTAGAACTTTATGGAGTCTATGGGTGTTTTGTTTAGCTATTATAGTACCATCATCAAGTTGTATTTCATTATGGTGGAAATTTAAGTGGGTATTCATAAAGTGAGTTGGTAGGACATTTTCCATGTTCAATCGTGTCCATTCAGTGGTCCATTCCATTTAAATATGTCACTATAGTTATGAATATTTTAGTGCGCTATCCTTTGAATGCTTCATCTTATTTCACCATTAATCCTAGATGTAAATGCTAATTGCGTCTTTAAATACCCCTCTCATTTTTTCAATGGGTTACTTTATTTTCTTATGGATAGTTATCAATTAGATCTGAGCCTAGATAAATTGAAGAAGGATAGATCATTGTTAACGATAGTTCCAAAGTTAAACCTTTGATCCTTTATGCGATACAAATTGCCATCATTGGAAAATGTTTAGGAAACAAAATTTACACCTTTGAGATTCAAGGAATTCATGCTTGTTTAATTATGTAACCTACAACTAGAGATTATTAGAGAGTTTCATGTAAAAGTGGAGCACACTAGATTGGTTGATAATGAATTTTGAGACAAGGACTTATTTCTAAACATAAGATTGAAGCATATATGGAAAGAATTCTGTTGGATTCTAGAGATATTGCTTTCATATTTAAGCCTTGTTTTGAGCCCATATTCAATTTGACTTTGTTGAATTTGTTGGACTAGATTACATTCAACATGATCAAGAAGGTGACTAGATGTATGAATTTTTTTATCAACATATTTCATGCTAATGCCATTTAATTGGAAAAAACTTAACCAATTCAAATTTAGGGCATTTATACATTAAAAGGCCTTTGGATGGATTGAAAAGTTGTATTAAAATATTTTTAAGGCATTGGATAAAGGATGTGTTATGCAAGCAAACAATTTTAGCCCATATGATACATGCAATAGAAAAAAGTTTGAAGTGATGCAATATGTCTTGATCAACAAAACTTGGTGTGTGATACACAATATGTTGTGAAGAAAGACAAATTGGATGTTATATATGGTAGGGTAGGTGCAATACTATTCCTAAAAATATAAATGTTATTTCATTGAAATAAAGAAGGAAAAAACTACACACTCACCTACATGTGAGGCTATATTCTTTTATGATGTATCTCCTTGGCTGCATGTGTAGCCTCATGCATCTCCTTGACTTTATGTGCAATCCATAAACTACTATATGTTGTCTACATGTGATCATCAACAAAATCCATTTGGACCACTAAACTTGTTCTACAAACATGTTGATTCCTCGTCGTCTCTCCATTTCTACATAATTATGAATCTAAAATTTACTTCTGAGAATGGGTAGCAAAGAGATGAAATATTATGGAAGTGAAATATTTGAGGACATTGAAGTGATTACTTTGACAATACAAAACTTTGATGGTATTCACCTAAAGTGGTATTCTTCCAATGTTTCAGTTGATAGTATTATTATAAGTTTTAAACTTTGTTAATTCAGTCTCAAGATGTTTAATCAATCAAATCCTTGGACCTATGTCTTTCAATGCTTAAAGAACAATCATCTTCAGTATCTTAGAGCATGTGTAAATTTATCCATTTGTCGATTTGGGGCATGGAATTTAGTTCAAGAACTATTTGTGTTGTTACTTTTTAAACTTTCATCACAATATGCTTTGGATTGTATTACACATAAACAAACTTTGGTGCAATGTGACACACTTGGAGACTTTATCTATTACATGCAAAAAAGTATTTTAGTGTGACATTTAAGGAACTTTGGCTTTGTTGTGGCCCTTTAAGCATTCAACACAAAATGTTTTCTTATGCACCATTTTGCATCAGATATAATTTTTGGTGTGATGTGTTGTAGTAAAATTTATTTTGTTGAGACACAATTCCACACAAAGTGTTTTTATCTATGATAGAAAAGATTGTTTAAGAAATGTCACATACAAAGTGTTTCAAATGCAATACACATAAGGAAAAAATATATTAACCAAATTTTTATGAAAGGTGCACACATAAGAAATAAATGTATTGCATTCCAAAATTTTAGAGTGGTGTATTATGTATAAAAAATTTTGAGATGTGACAAACATCACACATTTCTAAAATTTTGGTTTGATATGATATGGAATCCATTGCAATTATTAAATGTTTTAGGAAGCATGACATATCACACAAAAATTAAATTTGGTAAATGTGATATGGAAATGGTTGTCACGGAGATAAAAAGTTTGAGAAAATGTGATGTGTCATAGAAGTGGAAAGTCTACGTCCATGTCACATGTCAACAATAATGGAATATTTGGAGTGATATGATATATCATGGCCAAAGGGAGTTAGGGAATGATATGCACTATGTCACAATAAAAGACAAATTAGGCACGATACAACATAGGGTAGGTGTGATATTGGGCCTAACAAATTAAAACAAGTATTTCGTTGAAATAAACTAGGGAAAAACTTCATACACACTTACAAGTAAGGTGTAGTACCCCCCAAATGACCTCTTTTATGATTCATATATATTTTTATTAGGCCAATGAGCCAAGTTATGATGGCCTTGGATGCCCATGTTTATTTATTTGTTGGGTTCTACATACCCATGTTTACATGTTTAAGGCCATAGTCCTATGTGATTAACGTTGAAGAGTCTATATGAAAAAAGGCATGTGAACTGAAGATTGTAATATATAATCACATCCATAATAATAAAAATATTACCATGCATACAAACCATTAGATGGGAAGATTATGGGAGGTTAAAACTCCACAAAAGTGAAAGGTGAGAGAGTGGAACCATGACATGTTTTCTAAACCAAGTATATAACAAAATATTCATAAAGACACTTTATGAATATAAACCTATGTCATGAAGGGATATAATATCCTAATTCCAAATTAAGGGTGAGGGAGTTCCTCATGTGACATTTGGAAAATATATCACATACACACTAAGTCAGGTTTCGCATTATGTTGGGTAAGGATGGAGTACCTTCGACCTCTCGTTCCTATGAATACCTTGTTTTGATACCTAGTTAATTTTCTAGTTTTTGGACATGCTAAGATTAGTTGAGCTATATCAACCTTAAACCTTGTGACCATGATTAGAATTAAACTCTATGACTAAGATAGCCATCAAACTTTGTGACTTGAGACAAGAATGAAATCATGTGGCCTGGTAAATTATTGTAAGTTCCATGGAAGAATGTGACTTGAGACAAGCATGAAATCCTGTGGCCTAGTAAATTATTGTAAATTCCATGGAAAAATTATATGACCAATTCTCCTTGTTTGTTTAAGGTGAAACTAGATATTGGAGGGGGAATTAGTTGGACATGCCCAAAGAATTGTGTGGCTAATTCTCCTTGCTTGTCTTGGGTAAGTGTAGAGCTTGGAGGGAGAATTGATTGGACTAGTATACCGGTGTGAGGCCTTGTACTTGAATGGTGCTATATTGTGTGTCCATCATCGGATCAAAAAGGAACTCTTCGCTTGTGGAGTTATGGCCCCAACTTTGGGGTGATTTATTGCTGAGAGATGATGAGTATTACGGCCTATGGTTGGGAGGAATGTCAAAGGAATATAGTTTGTTGATGGAACCTTACAAAGACAACAGTCCCAACTTTGTATTTATTATGTTAACTTTTGTGAATTAATTATGCTCAATGATATATACTTTCATAAATATATGATGTCGTGTATTCTATATGCTTATGCATGCCTATAAGGCCTTTCTAAGTTTGTTAACATAAGGGAGGTAGGTTAGCCATAGATAAGTAAAGGATGCCTTAAATTTGATGTCTACGAGCAAAGGGTTCTATTGATGAAGTGGACCCAAGACATTGAGTAAAGGCTTGAACTTTAGAGTGAAGACTTAGCGGAATAACTATTCATAAAACATCTAATATTAAAGGTTAAAGAGTTCTATGATAACTAATGAAACATGTTATAAGGTGTTGGAAGACATAATTAGGCATATACAACCCTTTTCAATAAATATGAATAATAAGAATTTCTATGAGATCATATTGTGAATGAACAATTGAGATATGATTTATTGGGACGGGAGGACTTGGAGGTTTTCCTCGAATGGAAACCTTATATGGGTTATAATAATTCATTGATATGATATGATTATGGAAATTTTCCTAAAACTATATGCACAACCTACAACACCACCTTAGGATGACATAAAACCTATGAAATATATATGCACATGCGTGAATGATTATTCAATGAATAAAATCTTCATGAGGACAATGTAATTTAATTGGCTTGAAGCTCTATGTTTTTTTTATTAAGAGTGAGTGAAAGATTTCACTTAGAGGTGAAAAATGAATAAGTGGCAAGTGGCCTCATTCACTTCATGGAAGCTATTTAATTCATGGATTGGATTCATGAGTCTTGGATTCCTTTTCAAGCTAAGTGGGAATTGAGACTTCTTAGAGGAAATTGGGAAAATATACACACACTATGGTTAAAATGATTCAATAAGGAGAAAATTTGAAAATCCCAATTGAAGTTTATAATTTTTAGAAAATTGGGATTGGGAGTTTTAGTCATAGCCCATTCACATGAGTCGACAGGGGTCATGACTATGGGCCTAGTTGTAAGGGGATAAAGGAGTGGAAGTATGATAAAGTATGGAGGTTCTCATTGTATAGCTATGCAGATAACCATACATCTAACATTATTCAATTGGTGAAAAATGGGCAAAATCACCTTTCCATTGGTTACTAGGAACTTTCCCATCACTTATTAGAATCCAAATGGGTTCAGAAGATTCAAAATCCATAAGTTTTTTTGTTTTTTGTTTTTTTCCACTAGTGTTTTTCCATATATTGATAGAATTCATATATTTGAAAGATACAAAATCTAGCAGTTTCCCTTTTCATTTGTTGTCAATAAACCTTTTTGTCACATAATAGAATCTTGAATGATTTGGAAGATCTAGGATATGTTAGTTACAACTCTATTGGATTTTTTCCATTGCTTGATAGAATCCAAATTCGAAAGTCTAGAAATATGAAACTTATTGGAAATGCACCTTTTGTGAAATCCCATATCCACATGCCAATGGGGAAATCAATGAGGTAATAGATGTGGCAAATGATGTGGTAGCTAACATGGTTGGCGATGTATCACTAGTGACAGGGTGCGTTGATGTGGTAATATGGATAAATTTATATGATGTGGCATGCTAACATGGAAAGCCAATGTGGATGATGATGTGGCATATGGGCATGATTTTCCTGAGATGACATCCCTCGTGGTTGATGACATGGAGATAAGAAGTATGGAATTTAGAATATTGGAAAAAATCATTTTTAGCATACTTTTAGATGTTGGATGGTCCAAATATATAGATATAAAGGTATCCAAAACTCTGGATATGAACCCAACATGATGTGGATCTAACATAGAGGCTACATGGTCCAGGTGACATGAAATTCAAGAGTCTATAGGTCTAGCAATTATTTTTTTTTTATTTTTGGGAATTTTTTGATGAGGGGATTTTAGGTCTGACTCTTTATTTAATGGGAATTATTTCTAAATTATAAATGGTGGATGATTCGAATATTCAAATATTTAGCTATCTAGTATTCTATCCCCTATAAATTAAGTAGCTTAAACAAAATGCTCTGATCTAGATGTTGAATTGGAAGGCCACATGTCCAATGTACAAATGTAGCATAAGTGTGGTCATGACACGTGGGTGAATATACACCACATGTCAACCACATGTGATTTTTCATGGCTTGGTGGTAACATGTGGCATAGGACTGCCACATGTTAGACATGTGCTAGTTGCATGGATTTTGACTTGACATCTACAAGAAAGAATTTTTAGGGTTGTAATTTTGAGGGTTTCACCAAAAGTTACTTGGAATTGGATGAAATTTATATTTTTATATAGCTCTCGATGAGAAGAAGATGATCACTACCTTAAAAATGAGTATGGAGATAGTTAAAAGAACAAAATGTTTTGGATACCCCACCAAAATGTGACCTTGGTATCACATGAGGCTACATTCCTCTAAAGTGCATCTCCTTGGATAAATGTGCTACCCCATGCATCTCCCTAATTTCATGCACCAACCCTAAACTACTATATGTTATTTATAAATTGTAGGAATTTACAGGGTAAGTTCCTCAGATAGAACACCAAAGGACACTGCTCACAAATAGATCACAGATCAATACACCAGTATTCTTGACGTGGTTAAAACCCTTAAAGAGCGAAAAAATCCATGGCCTGAGCCAACGCAGCCACTTCAGGCAATTTATTAATAAAATAAAGAAAATTTACATAAGCTTCTCTCATGAACGATCACCCTACAAATGACCCTCCATGCTCTTTAAATAGAGATCATGGACCAATTCGGTGTTAAGACATAGATCAAGTGTCGGTAATACCGAGGAGAGAATGAACCGTCAGATCACTTCATGTCTAGAACATATCGTGACCATCAAATTGTAAGTTACAAAAGTACATAGTAAAGAAACACACTTTACCTAACTCTACACTAGACCAAGTTAGACTTAACTATTTCCTATGTGTCGGAATATCCTAACATCCCCCCTCAAGAACAACTTCGGATAGGATTGAAGGATGTACAAATATGACACAATAGGAGAAGGAAGGAGGCATTAAATCCTATCCCCCCTTAGTGACAACTTCTTGAACTCCAACAATAAATCGAAGTTTAGTAAACGTCGCCTCTGTGAGAGCCTTTGTAAAGATGTTTGCAACTTCATCATCTGTTGAAAAATATTGCACTTCAAGAACATGGTCATGAATGAGATTTCTGATGAAGTGCATATGTAGTTCAATGTGTTTTTTGTGCTGATGTTGGACTAGATCTTTTCATAGTTAAATGGAACTTTGATTATCACACCAAAGTGTAGTCGGATGCTACTGCTGAAAGCCAAACTTTGGCAGTATCTGATGAAGCCACATGGCTTCCTTACTAGCTTCTATGGCGCCACGATACTTTGCTTCTGCTGAAGAAAGAGAAATGACACTTTGTTTCTTGAAAGCCCATGTAATAGTTCCAGAACCAAGAGTGAAGACATAACATGCAATAGACTTCTGATCATCAGGGTCACTAGCCCAATCGGAATCAATGAAACCAACCAATAGAGGGGATGCTTCTGCACTATAATGAATCCCAAACTAAACTATTCCTCGAACATAACAAAGTATTCTTTTAGCTGATTTCCAATGACTTTCATGTGGGTTTTGCATAAACCGAGCAATAAGGCCAATAACAAAGGAAAGGTCAGGACGAGTATGGGTCAGATACAAAATTTTTCCTACAAGATGACGATATAAGATAGCATCAACTTCAGGGGAAGTACAAGTGACTGAAAGTTTGGCTCCGGACTGAAGGGGAGAAGGGGCTAGCTTATAGTATTCCATGTGAAAGTGGTGTGTTAGTGTCAGTATTTGCATCCTGCCATCAGTGATCAAAAATCCTCTTTTCATATCATTTTAAGGGTCTGATTCAGAATTTTTTTATCATTCCACTAGGTCATGCAAACCAATTAGTCGTTGATGGTAGTCCTAGTCCAAAAACATCACTCTTCCCTAAATGTGATTATTTACTGGCATAGTTTCATATCTTGTTGATTGTACATCATCCATAAAGTTATTTTTATCATGCCATTTGTATCAGTCATGAGGTCATTATGTCATCTTGAAATTCAGTCCTTCAAGGTCTCATTAGGTCTTTAGGGTTTATCAAGGTTTCAATAGGTCATTAGGGTTGCCAAGGTTCCATTCCATTGCATAAGACCAGCAAGTACAGGGTGATAAATTAACATCCCTTCACCATGTGAAGATGATTTGTAAAGAGAAATGCTTATTTCATTATGTAATTTTATGTCTTTCAAATGTAATAATTTCACCATCCCAAGCTATTAACTTAGTGTTACAAAGATGCTAGACCATCAAAAGATCAATTTTTCAAAGGAAATAGTCAAGTACAAGGGTAAAGTTTCAAAGGGTTAAGTGCATGCCAAAGGGAGTTGTTTTTTCCCAAGGGTGTCCAAATCATCATTTTCCACAAGCACTAAATCCTAATTTTCTCACCCATTGAGCTAGGGTTGGCTATGGAATCAGAGACATCTGAGTATATGAGGAATAATGGAGGTCATTTCAGTGAGTATGAGGCCATTCCAACTCATACACATCATGTCTCCATCATTTTTCAATAAATCATTCCAAGGGACAAATCATTTGCCACACATAGGGCCGGTTTTTCTTCAAACTATGTTTTAGACCAAACAGGGAAGAATTTAGAAAAATTGAGAGAGGTTTTGTCCACAATAGGCCAAGGAAGAGAAACCTCCTTCATTTTTTACACAGGTATCATGGTTTTAGAGAAATGTCAAAAATACAGTTGCTACAAGAGAGCTACTGCACTTATGGAGTGACCCTTGGAAAATCAAGCTTTCTCCTAGCTGAGGTGACAAAATGACTTGCTTGATGAGTCAAATTATAACTAGACATAGAGAGATTTTCAATGAACTATCATGAGCTCAATTTGGAGTTGAGGAAGACCTCCAAAAGATGACTGAAACAACACTCTGCATTTTGGCAGCCTCATTCTGCACATTTTTACCAGTCTTGGGAGATTGAGCTTTTGATAGGGAAAATGAGCTCGAAATTGAAGAATTCAAGATGTTATGGAAAGTAGACTCAATAAGCTTTCTAGCGAGATATCCCACACTCAATTTAGACATCGGGAAGGCAGTCAAAAGTAAGATTGAACTGGCGCTGTCGTTGGCAGAGTGGCGCTACACGTTTTAGGCAGGTAGGAGTGGCGCTATGCATTGAGGATTTGACGCTGCGCGTTGAGACCGGCGTTGCACATCTGGAAAAATTTTGCAATGTTATTTTACATTGGTATTATGCTTCTAGGGTGGCGTTGCGCGTCTGTGCACCGGAATTTAGCTTTCCTTAGGGGAACCCAATGAAGAAATGGTTTGCATTTTTGGATTCATAGCAATGACGACATGCACCCTAGCAAGTTTCAAAGTTTTTGGGGCAGAACTGGTCCACGAAAAGGTCAAAAAACACCCTAAAAATGACCTTTCTGCCACTTTTTGGACACACAGAAGCAGTATGGGGAGAATCCAGTTTTGACAAGTCAAATGAGCATCAAATGAAGAAATTCAAGGTGTTTTGGAAAGTAGACTTGAAGACCTTTCCAATGAGCTATGATGAGCTCAATTTGGATGCCGGAAAGGCCTCCAAAAGGGACATGAAAGTGGCGCTACACGTTGGGCCAGTGGCGCTGCGCATAGGGCAGTTTTTGCTCAGGATGGCTATTTTTCCAGTTTTTGACTATGTTCTTGGATTCTCTCTCATGGATGATGATTTACTTTTGTAAATGATGACTTGGCATGTAATTATGATAGATAACTAGTAATAGAGGGTAGATTCATTGCCTTAGAAGTTAGTTTGAGCTCAAATGAATCAGTTTTTCACTTTTAGAGGCAAGTTGATGGAATGCCTATATTCCTGTTTCTTGTTCAGTATTAGTTAGATTAGCTCCTCATATTATAGATTTGACCCTTGAGGATGGGAGGAGGTTGAATTCATGTCTATATCTTCTTATTCTTTCTCATTGTAAAGGGTTGGACTGAGTTGGATGCTCAGACCTTGATTGTACATCATTATGTAGCAGTTTAGCAGGAGATTAATAAGAATTGCAACTATTTTTATGGGATCCATGTGGTATGGAGTTTTAGTGAAATTTCTTCTCTTGTGATCATATGTTAGTATGTTTTGTGTATTTTGTTAATCATTTCGTTGCTTTCTAAGTGAATGATTTCAAGTTGATAGGCAGAATCCATTACATCAGTGCTCTGCCTTGGGAAACCATTCACCATTTCATGTTTAAATCTGTAGTCTAGGAAGGATCCATGGTTTTCACATGCTCTTCTTAGCTTCTCACTAGTCTAAAACATCTCACCTCATCAAGCCCTTGAGTGCTAAAGCATATGCCTACCTTGCCCCATTGAACACCCTGCAATTCTGACCTAGTTCCCTAGACCTAAACTGTCCAGCTCCTCCTTATCCGGCAAAACCCCTTCAGAATCCAAATCAAAACTTCATGCTACTATACCTAGTCTAAAATCCTTTACCTGATCTAGTCATCTTGGCTAAGATCCTTAAGGAGAGAGCCCTCTCTCAGCCTAGTAGGGCTAGCTACTTGGCTAAGTGTGGTTTGTGGTTACCCTTGCATTGTCTTCCTTCAGCCTGAGGTTCAATCCAGGTGACAACATAGTGGCGACCATACTCGGGAACGTAGTTTTATGTTCCTCAACAAAATGTATCAATTTCAGATCTGATTGTTGATTGTGGACAATGATCAAACACCAGAAGGCTGAAATCATTCACTTGGCGACTCCAAATTAGTTTTGAGATCAGATCCAAGGACTCCACTGGAGGATGAACCCGACCAACAAAAACATGAAAGGACAATATGGAAAGATCATGTATTCAAGTTGGAATATCATCCAAGACATTATGTTCTTTGTTATAAATTATTTCTTCTCTTTTCTCGAGAATGTCAAGAAGGCTTTACAAAGTATACTCTGTTTGAGAAAATATCCTAGACCTACATGTGATTCCTTCCCTTTGAAGATTTCGAATACAAAATATTCACATGCCTTTGATCTTGATCAAGACCATTCTTTCAAATCTTATTATGATCATCTTCAAACTAATGAGCCTCAAGAGATCAAGAATAATTCTACAACTTTTGTATATACTCCTATACCTTGTAAAATTCCAGATAGATACAAGCCTCTGATTTTACCTCCTATATCCCATGCTTTCCCTAAAAATCATTACCTATATCTACCAAGATTTGATGGCGATGTTGCAACATCACTGCTGAGAGACATGTACTTAATTTTGAGTCTTTTCTTGACCTTTTTGAAGTTGATGAAGAGGATGTCAGTATTAGGCTTTTTTCTCTTTATTTGCAAGGCAACGTCAAGAGTTGGTTCAAAACCCTGCCTGATGTGAGCATCTAATATTTCCAGCAGTTCGTCAAACTTTTCCTCGACAAGTGGGTGGTCAGACATAACCCTTTCTTGATTCTAGAAGAGTATAACCAGCTGAAAAGATAGCCAGGGGAGACAGTACAACAATTTTCTGCCAGATTTAACCAAGCTTATTGTTCGATGCCTCTTAATATAAGACCTCCTCCTGATTCAGCTCTCTTGCATTATCCAGAAGCCTTTGATCTGGAAATGGAGTTTCAGCTGAGAGAAAGGAACCTTACAACACTTGAAGAGATGCAGAACAATGCATTAGATGTAGAGGCTAATATGTTGATCAGAAGGGCAAAGTTGAAGGAAGAAGTGATGAAGAACATAGATCCAGAGGAATCGACATCTTTAGTGGTAAAGCTCGACATTTTGGTAAGTGCAGTGGAAGAGATTATGCAAAAGATCACCACAAGGAATGAGTATGATGTTCAAGACCATGGCTCGCTGATTGAAGAAAAACAAGTGGCTGATCCAAAACATTTTATTTCTTATGCCAGTTGTCATAGATATGATAATGATTGTTTTATAGATCAGCTTGCAGAAGAGAGATCTGTTGATCTGACATGTATGCTTGATGATGTGTTTTATACTGATGATTTGCCTAAGTTTGTTTAGTATGATGATGATTATGTTCTCTAAACAGAAGCTAGTCATGCAGACAAATCAACAGCTAGTTTGTGGAAGGAGGAAGTTCACTTTCAGCAGCTTGAATACAATAATCAGTCGTTGCATATCAGCTATGGAAGTGAGGAGGAAAGTGCCGAAAATTTTGAAGTAAGTGAAGGACCTTTGCCTCTTTGTTTTACTTCGTTTCAGTTCATTAGAGACAAATTTCGTGCAATCAGAAATCAATCGTCGATAAGTTTTTATATGGACCATCTAGAGGGCAATGAAATCCTTGTTCAAGACTTCTCATATCTATATTTGCAGCCCCCGAATTTCATTGAATGTCAAGTTGCAGATGAAGACTTGGAAGCTGGAATATATGATCAAATGATGCAAGATGATTCCGTACCATTATGTTTTGAATCATTTCAGTCTTTGAAGGGAATTTTGCATAGTATATCTTCAAATGAGCAGCCTATAGAAAATCATGCAATCTCATTGGAACAAGTAGAAAATGGGTTGCAACAGTCTTTTCAAGTTTTTCATGATCCAATAGCTGATGTGTTGGATGATATCTGTAGTCAAAGTCCTTCTCCATTAGCTAACTGTAAGCTTGAAAAAAGTATTGATACAAACTTGATCCAACAGCTGGTTTCTTTGTCATTTTCAGCAGGAGTCTCGTCACAAAGCTCAGATGAAAGTTTTCATTCATGGTATGAGGAGAAACAAAGTAATCCATTGGATGAGCTAAGTCCCAGTGCACATGAATTTCAAGGTCCTCATGCAGTATTTTTGGAGTCTGATAGAGAATCCATAGTATTCAATCTGGGAAAATTTGGATCTGTTTACAAGTTTTCATGGGAGTTGCATTTCAGTGGTTCTCTCTTCTTTCTCATAAACAAGCACTTGCGGAGAATTCCAACAGCAGCCAGAATTCTTACTTGGTTGCATTGGTTGTTTCATTTCACTTGATCAGGTGATGAATGGAACAGTTAGAGTAGGTTTTATTGAATAAGCTCCATTTTGAGCATTTTTTCCAGTTTGTCGATTGTGTTTTAGTATTGAGTCAGTTTTTAGTTGAGTAAAAGTCAGTTTGTGTCTTTCAGTCATCAGTATTCAGTCATGTATTTCAGATTGAGTTTTTTTTTTTTTTTTTTACTCCATGCCCAATGGATAAGGCTACTTGTTCTACGGTGTTCTTGGCACGTCCAAGGAGCTACCATCCCCAATGGAGCCAATTTTAGTATCAGTATTTGCATCCTGCCATCAGTGATCAAAAATCCTCTTTTCATATCATTTTAAGGGTCCGATTCAATTTTTTTTATAATTCCACTACGTCATGCAAAACAATTAGTCATTGATGGTAGTCCTAGACCAAAAACATCACTCTTACCTAAAAGTGATTACTTGTTGGCATAGTTTCATATCTTGTTGACTGTACATCATCCATAACGTTATTTTTATCATGCCATTTGTATCAGTCATGAGGTCATTATGTCGTCTTGAAATTCAGTCCTTCAAGGTCTCATTAAGTCTTTAGGGTTTTTCAAGGTTTCATTAGGTCATTAGGGTTGCCAAGGTTCCATTCCATTGCATAAGACCAGCAAGTAAAGGGTGATCAAATAACATTCCTTCACCATGTGAAGATGATTTGTAAAGAGAAATGCTTATTTCATTATGTAATTTTATGTCTTTCAAATGTAATAATTTCACCATCCCAAGCTGTTAACTCAGTGTTCCAAAGATGCCAGACCTTCAAAAGATCAAATTTTCAAAGGAAATAGTCAAGTGAAAGGGTAAAGTTTCAAAGGGTTAAGTGCATGCCAAAGGGAGTTGTTTTTCCTAATGGTGTCCAAATCATCATTTTCCACAAGCACTAAACCCTAATTTCCTCACCCATTGAGCTAGGGTTGGCTATGGAATCAGAGACATCTAAGCATATGAGGCATAAGGGAGGTCATTTCAGTGAGTATGAGGCCATTCCAACTCATGCACATCATGTCTCCATCATTTTTCAATAAGTCATTCCAAGGGACAAATCATTTGGCACACATAGGGCCAATTTTTCTTCAAACTATTTTTTAGACCAAACAGGGAAGAATTTGGAAAAATTGAGAGAGGAATTTGTCAACAATAGGCCAAGGAAGAAAAAACTCCTTCACTTTTTACATAAGTGTCATGGTTTTAGAGAAATGTAAAAAATACAGTTGCTACAAGAGAGTTGCTGCACTTCTGGAGTGACCTTGGGAAAATCAATCTTTCTCCTAGATGAGGTGACCAAATGACTTTCTTGATGAGTCAAATGACAACTAGACACAAAGATATTTTCAATGAGCTATCATGAGCTCAATTTGGAGTTGAGGAAGACCTCCAAAAGCTAAGTGAAACAGCACTCTGCATTTTGGCAGCCTCATTTTGCACATTTCGACCAGTCTTGGAAGATTGAGAGTTTGACAAGGAAAATGAGCTCCAAATTAAAAAATTAAAGATTTTATAGAAAGTAGACTCGACAAGCTTTCCAACGAGCTATCCAAAGATCAATTTTGACATCGGGAAGGTAGTCAAAAGTGAGATTGAAGTGGCGTTGCGCATTGGAAAAGTGGTGTTGCGCGTTTCAGGCAGGCAGGAGTGGCACTGTGCGTTGAGGACGTGGTGCCACACGTTGAGACCGGAGCTGAATGCCTGGAAAAATTTCACATTGTTATTTTACACTGGTGCTGCGCTTCTAGGGTGGCATTGCGCATCTGTGCACCAGCGCTGTGCTTTTTCTAGGGTCACCCAATGAAGAAATGGTTTGCATTTTTGGATTCAGAGCGATGAGGACATGCACCCTAGCAAGTTTCAAAGTTTCTGGGGCAGAACTGGTCCACCAAAAGGTCAAAAACACCATAAAAATGACCTTTCTGCCACTTTTTGGACACACAGAAGTAGTCTTGGGAGAATTCAGTTTTGAGGGGTCAAATGAGCTTCAAATGCAGAAATTCTAAGTGTTTTGGAAAGTAGACTTGAAGACCTTTCCAATGAGTTATCAGAAGCTCAATTTGTATTCCGAGAAGGCCTCCAAAAGTGACCTGAAAGTGGCACTGCACTTTGGGCCAGTGTCACTGCGCGTAGGGTAGGTTTTGCTCAGGATGGCTATTTTTCCAGTTTTTGACTATGTTATTGGAGACTCTCTCATGGATGATGATTTACCTTTGTAAATGATGACTTGGCATGTAATTATGATAGATAACTAGTAATAGAGGGTAGATTCATTTCCTTAGAAGTTAGTTTGAGCTCAAATGAATCAGTTTTTCACTTTTAGAGACAAGTTGTTGGAATGCTTATATTCCTATTTCTTGTTCAGTATTAGTTAGATTAGCTCCTCATCTTAGGGATTCGACCCCTGAGGATGGGAGGAGGTTGAATTCATGTCTATATCTTCTTCTTCTTTCTCATTGTAAAGGGTTGGACTCAGCTGGATGCTCAGACCTTGATTGTTCATCATTGTGTAGCCGTTTAGCAAGAGATTAATAAGAATTGCAACTATTTTTATGGGATCCATGTGGTATGGAGTTTTAGTATAGTTTCTTCTCTTTTGATAATATGTTAGTATGTTTTGTGTATTTTGTTAATCATTTCATTTCTTTCTAAGTGAATGCTTTCAAGTTGATAGGCAAAATCCATTACATCAGTGCTCTGCCTTGGGAAACCATTCACCATTTCATGTTTTCTATAGTCTAGGAAGGATCCATGGTTTTCATGTGCTCTTCTTAGCTTTTCACGAGTCTAAAATATCTCACCTCATCAAGCCCTTGAGTGCTAAAGACTATGCCAAACTTGTCCCATTGAACACCCTGCAATTCTGACCTAGTTCCCTAGACCTAAACTATCCAGCTCCTCTTGATCCGGCAAAACCCCTTCAAAATCCAAATCAAAATTTTGTGCTATGTTAGGCCCCTATACTACTAGTGTAACCCCTTATTGTTATTAGTACAACCCTCTTATTATATTGTTGTACCCATGTAGTCCCCATATTGTTATTATTGTGCCCCATAGAAGCCCACTATTGTTATTATTGTGCCCTTACATTATTATTGTTATGTCAACTTTGATTATATTATGACCCCTTAGAATCATATATATAGAAAGGAGGTCTTGTCATTTGTATCATCCAAGAGTTGTTCATTTGTGTAATTTAAAGGAGGTTTCCCCCTCGAAGAGGCTAAATTCTAAGTTGTTTATCTATCTTTTCTATCTTTTTGTGAGCTGGTTTCATAACATTTGGTATCAGAGCTTTGGATTCTAGGGTTTCGCTGCTCCAAACAGGTCATCGTGGAATATTCACTATAACTTGTTTTATGCGATGTTTCGGAAGCTACAAAAAAAACCCATTTGAGAAGAATTCGATCTGAACCTCAGGTCCCAATTTCAGATCTTGTCTCACTATATTTGCATATATATGATCTGAGGAAGTTATGGTTTTAGAAGGCGCCAAAATTACATTCTAAACAAGTGACCTGGGGAAAATCGTCATAACTGTATTTCTGAGCATTAGATTGAAAGTTCGTCAGAAGTTACAGAAAGAGGATGGACTGTAGCTTCCTATGTATATTTTTCAGATCTGAAGATCAAAACAGTGACACGTGGCACTTCATACAAGTTCGCTCTTCTGAAAATGTATATAATCAGGTCATCTTTAGAGATTGTGCATAACTCTTTCTTGGAGAATCCAATTTCGATAAGACTGGTGGCATTAGAAAGAGGACGCGGAGGGATACTGCAAGTCACGATTTCGGAACTGGAAGATCCGAAATTACAGAGTTACAGTTGTTTCAAGATCTAGCTCCTAAAATCAAGAAAAGGCGATATGAGGAAGTTTGATGGCAAGGATCCGATAAATTAGATACTACAGATGGAGCAATATTTTGATCTACATGAGGTGAAACCAAGGAAAATTTTAAGGATGGAAAATTTTCTTGAAGTTTCAAACATTGGTGAATCTCACTAATCCCTAATATGCAAATTATAAATGTTTATTGATATATTTGAGTCTCTCTATAATGTTGGCGATTTTAAGGTAAAATAATTTTATATTCTAAAATTTATCGTCTTTTATAAAATTGGAAATTGGCGAATCTTTTTTTTGGAAAAATCATGGAAAATTAGCCCACTGGGCGAACATTACTAAAATTTTCCATGGGTGAAACTGTTACAAAAGGTACATATTGCATCTACATATTTAGAACCAAATAAATTGTTATGGTATAAAGTACTTTGTTCTCGTAAACCACTTGTTACGTGGTCAATTTTCATGGAGGAAATGATAGCACATTATGAGGGTACAAAGAGAAACACCTTCTTTAGCCAATTGATAGATCTCAAGCAAAAGTGTTCAATGGAAGAGCACATTGAGGACTTTCAAAAATTGAATATAAGGGTAAATGATATTCCAGAGAAGCAAAAGATTGATGTCTTCATAGGTACTTTAAAGGATAACATTCAACATGAGGTTTGTCTTTGGGAACCTGATTCATTGGAGAAGGCATTCAGGTGAGCAAGAAAAATTGAAAGCGAAATTATGGAAACAAGGAATCCCACCACTCACAACTATAATTATGGAAATGTTTTTTCTCCTAGCCTTCCACAACCTACAAGGTTTACACCACAACAATTGGAAGAAAAAAGAGAAAAAGGGCTTTGTTACAATTGTGATAGCGAATGCACTAAAGGTCATAAGTGTGCTAAGAAGAAATTATTTTACATAGATTATGAAGAGGAGGAAGAAAAGGATCAAGAAACATCAAAAGAAGAGGATATACACCAGGACCCAACCTCAGAGAAAGAAGAAATGAATCTGACCATATCTTGTAAAGCATTGGCAAGAATTATCACTCCTCAAACTCTCAAGATAGAAGGACATATCTATAGAATTTTCTCTACAAATCATCTAGCTCACTGATATCATGTAGAAATTTCACCTACAGATCAAACTGATATATGCAATGTACTAAAGCATAACACTAGATCTACATCTACCATAAACTTTGCGGAAGCTTATTTGAACATGAGCAACATCAAGCATGAACAGATATAACTGAGAATGAGAAGTAATCAACCATAACATAGAAGATATAACCTGGGGAAAGCACCAGCCTAAAACCCCAACACTGTATTATCAATCAAGTGGAAATCCTCAAAAACATACAAAAAGAATCAGCTCAAAAGCTATCCTTCTCTCTCTGTACTCTGATGATAAATCTCATGGACTACCTAGGCCTGAATATATAGGCTACACAAGTCCTCCAAGCTCCTATTTCCTTGCGCAGGTTTGATTGGGGTCCAATGTCATAACATGTGTGAATTGGCCACATCATACCTGTTGTAACCTCAGGTCCAACTATGCAATCCATAAGGAATAATATTCCTTCTGCATGCAAGGAATATTCACAAGGAATATCCTAGCAACTGATAGTACGCTGTCCCTCCATCTGATCTCAACTGGGTCTCTGTCTGAACTAACATGCATGAGTTATCCATGAGTGAATCTTCAGTTATCTGAAAATGCCAATTGTTACATGCATGCAAGCATTAACAAACTGAATCTCATTAATTTAACAACTTGTTAAATTAATCTAATTGGACTTGACTCAGTTAACTGAGCCAACTAATTACAACTCATCCTTATCTCTTTAACTGATGGATAAATTCCTCAATTAATAGATAAACTGTTGCATGTCCTCACATAGACTTCAAGTTTGATTTTCCTTAACTAATTAACTCAAGATTAATTAATTCACTAATTTACAAACTGCTGTTAATATCAAATTCCATTTTTACTTCCTATTTCTAGTCCAGGGACTGACTAAAATAGGAATCCACACTGAACTGCTAAAAATAGAACTTTTATTTTTAGCACATCCATTTCTTCATTCCCTGTTGCCTAATCCAGCACTGGTACCCAAACTGCTATTTTTAACAGTGCTATTTTTAGCATTTCTTGTTTCCATTTTTCAACAATATCAAGAAGAAAAAGGTTCAAGAAATGAAAGATCACATCGAGAAAGAAGAAATGAATCCAACCATATCTTGTAATGCATTGGCCGGAATTACCACTCCTGAAACTATCAAGATAGAAGGACATATCAAGAAGAAAAATGTTCAAGAAGTGAAGGATCAGATCAAGCATCAATAAATGAATCTGACCATATCTTGTAAAGCATTGGAAGAAATTACCACTCCTCAAACTCTCAAGATAGAAGGACATATCAAGAAGAAAAAGGTTCAAGCAGTGAAAGATCACATCGAGTATCAACAACAACTTCTCCAACTTTTAAAGGATAACGCCACTTTGGTGCAAAATCGAATGAAACAACAGGTAGATCAACATCACAGTGAAAAAAGTTTTGATGTAGGTGATTGGGTATTTTTATGGCTACATCTCAAGCAAGCTATTTATGAGAAGGAAATGTTGGCAATACTACATGCACTTAAGAAATGGCGACCTTACCCAATGGGAAGACACTTCAAGGTAAAAATGGATCATGATAGTCTTGAATACTTTTTAGAACAAATATTATCTTTAGAAGAACAGAAAAAATAGGTCACAAATATGTTGGGTTATGACTCTGACATCATCTATAGAAAATGGAAGAAAATTTTTGTTACAGATGCTCTCTCAAGAAAGGATGAGGATGTGGAAGCATTGTTTTGTGTTATTTCTATTATCCAACCAGATTGGATAAACGAAGTAAGGGATGAATGGAAGAAGGACAAAGAAGTGTGTCTACTCATTCAAAAGTTGCAGAATATCTCAATTCAAACAATACTGCCAGAACTTGAATAGGAAGGAAAAATCATATTGGAACCTGGAGCAATCACAGAAACAAGAACCCGACAGCTACGAAATCGATAAATTTCAGAGTATCTCATCAAGTGGAAGAACTTATCTGCTGAAGATTCCACATTTAAGGACAAGAATTTTATACAGAAGCATCAAGAACTACCAAAGCATTGAGGTCAACACTTTTTGAAGGAGAGGGGCATGTTAGGCCCCTATACTACTAGTGTAACCCCTTATTGTTATTAGTACAACCCCCTTATTATATCGTTGTACCCATGTAGTCCCCTATTGTTATTATTGTGCCCCATAGAAGCCCACTATTGTTATTATTGTGCCCTTACATTATTATTATTATGTCAGCTCTGATTATATTATGACCCCTTAGAATCCTATATATAGAAAGGAGGTCTTGTCATTTGTATCATCCAAGAGTTATTCATTTGTGTAATGTAAAGGAGGTTTCCCCCTCGAAGAGGATGAATTCTAAGGTGTTTATCTATCTTTTCTATCTTTTTGTGAGTTGGTTTCATAACATGCTACTATACCTACCCTAAAATCCTTTACCTGATCCAGTCATCTTGGTTGAGATCCTTACGGAGAGAGCACTCTCCCGGTCTAGTAGGGCTAGCTACTTGGCTAAGTGTGGTTTGTGGTTGCCCTGGCATTGCTTTCCTTCAGCCTGAGGTTCAATCCAGGTGATAACATGGTGTACAAGGTCACAGAAATACTTGGACTAGGAAAGGGAAATATGTTCCTTGGTTTGCAAGACTTGAAGACCAAGAAAATAATGCAAGTGTCCTAAGTCTGTCATTTCAAATTTCTTTTTAAGGTTGGACTTCACATGGTTTATAAGGTTGGGATCACTACCAATAAGGATAATATCATCAACATAAAGAACAAGAATGATAAGAGACTTACCCACTTTCTTGGTGTAGACAATATTGTCAGAATGACACCTAGAAAAGCTAGTATCTAAAAGAAAGCTATCCATTTTGCCATTCCAAGCCCGAGGGGCTTGCTTGAGACCATAAAGGGATTTCTTAGGCCGACATACAAGGTTGTAGTCTGTTTTTATAAATCCAAAAGGTTGTTCCATATATATTTCTTCATGTAAGTCCCCATGCAAGAAGGAAGATTTAACATCCATTGATGGAATTCCCATTTGAAAGAGACAGCAAGGGAAAAAACAAGGCGGATAGAGTTCATTTTGGCAATAGGGGAGAAGGTTTCAGTATAGTCAATTCCTTCAACTTGTCAAAACCCCTTAGCAACAAGACGAGCTTTATCTTTATGAACTTTTCCATCTGGTCCAAACTTGGTTCTGTAAACCCATTTACATCTAACAAGCTTTCTTCCCTTTGGAGAGGAACACGATCCCATGTATCATTTTCCAGTAATGAAAAATATTCTTCATTCATAGCTACGTCCCAATCTGGATCGCCTGAAGCTTCTGCAAAGGTGTCAGGATCATAATTCGTTGAAGCTTGAGCCAGTAAAGAAGAGGCTCTATCGAACTGAGAACGTGTACATCATTGATCTGTAGGATCACCTGCAAGAGAACTTGCTGCATCCCGAGTAGCACAAACCCATTTTGGAAGCTGAGGAGGTGAAGGAGTATCCTGACAAGGTGGGGGAGAATTTTCATCCTCGCTGTCATCATCTAAAGAAGAAATATTTTCATAAGTAGAAGGGATAGAGAGAGGTGGCACATCCACCGAACTAGGCTTGTAGGCCGATATATCTTCAGAAAATTTTAAATATCTTCTAATGGTAACATTTTTGGACTTGGGTGAAAGAAGTCTATCTCCTTTGACATCTTCAAAATATCCAACAAAAGTAATTTTTTCACTCTTAGGTTCTAAGGCTTTATGTTTCTCATCTAGAATATGGGCCCATGCTTCACTTCCAAAAACAAGAAAGTGACTTACATCTGGTTTAATTGAGCTCCATGCTTCTTCTATAGTGATATTCTTTAAAACCTTAGTAGGAGTGCGATTTACTATGTAATTTGCACAGTTAATTGCTTCTGCCAAAAATTAAGACTAAGTCCTTTAGATTGAAGCATACAATTAACCATTTCCTTTAAGGTGTGATTCTTCCTTTCCGCTACACCATTTTGTTGTGGAGTATATGGAACAGTATGTTGCATTTGAATTCCATGCTCAGTGCAAAAGTTGATGAATTTGTTGTTAACGTATTCTCCGCCATTATCATATCTCAGCTTAAGAATGTGATGTCCAGATTGCCTCTCAACAAAGGCCTTAAAGGCCAAGAACATGTTAAATACTTCACTCTTGAGTTTTAACAAGTATACCGAAGTGTGTATGGAGAAATCATCAATGAAAGTTAAGAAATACTTGTAGCCAAAGAATGAAACAACTAGAAGTGGACCACATAAATCACTATGCAAAAGTTGTAAAGGGGCTGAGGCATGCCAAGAGGCATGTTTTTCAAAACTATCTTGGTGATGTTTTCCGAGTACACATTCGGAACAAACACCATCTCAGCAAGATACCATAGGAAGACCTGACACCATATTTTCTTTACATAGATTTTGAAGGGAGCGATAGTTTAAGTGACCAAATTTCTCATAACAAATTTTGCTCACTTCATCATTATGAGAAACAAATACCAAGGGAAGAGTTGATGACCCAAAGTTGTTAAAGTTATACAACCTTGTAGAATCATTAGCAATTCTAGTAGCTAAAATTTGTCTAGGATCTCTAAGGTCCTTAATTATAAACATCATGAGGTGAAAATTCAACGATTTTACCTTCACCTGAATGAGTTATCTGATATACAGATAGAGGGTTGCAGGATAAGGTAGCAACACATAATACATCATTAAATTGACCATTGTCTAGATGAATAGTTCCAATCCCTACAACATTAAGAGATATATCATCACCAACATATATATTTTTGGTGTTATAATCATTTAAAGAAGAAAACATGGATTTGTTTTTGGCCATGTGATAAGAAGCTCCAGAATCAATGGGTCACTCATGAGAATGAGAAGAAGAAGATACATTTAGTGCATAACCAGATCGAGATGCTTGATAACCACATGCAGAAAGTGTTATTCCTGAAGATGAAGTTGAAGTTGAAGGGTGCTCCAAATGGATGCTATGCTTCTTCATTGTTGCTTCCAAGGCTTTCATCTTCTTAAAGCATTTGGATTCTAAGTGGCCATCTCGATTACAAAAGTTGCAATGTCTATAAGTCTTCTTCCCTTTGTTTTTATTTGCCTTATCATTTTGTTGAATAGATTTTTTATTTTGAGACTGAAAGTGCTTAGGACCCTTGGTTGGTTTAGGACCATTATTTTTAGGATGTTGCTTCTTAGGATTCTTTGAACTTAGTTGTTGTTGGGCATATGAGGCTTTCTTAGAAGAGTTTCTAGGATTAAGAAGACCAAGATGTAAGATTTTTTCTTGTTCTCTTATTAAAGAATCACAAAAGGCATCAAAAGAGAGGGACTTATAGGCTTGTCCTTGAGAAATAAATGCTTCTCTAGTAGAATGGAAGGCGGAAACAAATATAGAGTAGGCTAGTCCTAACTTTGTAAGAATGGAATAGATAATGCTACCATCTTCTTTCTTAACCTTAACACCTTCCGAGAGAAGTCTAAGGGTCTTGAACTTGGACAAAAAAATTCAATGGGAGAAAAATTATTGGGGTCCAACGTAAACAACTCATTTTCGAGTTGATGGGCTCTAATTTCATTTTTAATTCCAAAAACTTTATTAAGTTGTTTCATTACTTCATCAGGGGTATCAAGTTCTGTGATATGGAATCTAAGGTCTGGAGAAATAGACATCCCTATCAACCCACGTGCTTGATCTTGCCTATCCCATTTGGCTACCTTATCTTCATCTTTAGGTTTAGATTCTTGGCCTGAGGCTATTCCATAAAGACCTTTACTTCTAAGTAAATCCACAATGTAGGATAACCATTGGAAGTAGTTAGTGTTGTCAAGAATAATTTGGCATGGACTTTCCATTTTAACAGAAACTGAAGCTGTAGATGCTGAAACTAAGTGTTCCAATGGAAATATATCAAAAAATTACGCTGATTAAAAAAAGCGGCTCTAAAAACGGCTTCCGGATGAAGAAGTTATGGCTTTTTTAAGAAAAGTTGTTGAAGATGCTGACGAAGTGCGTGAATGTGCGGAAGTGAAAGATAATATTATATTTTAAAAAAATCCCCGCCACCACCCTACCCACCCCCCTCCAAACTTGATCTAATTAACTCAATTTAAAAAAAAATATGTGACCCACTTTTATAAATAAGTGAAAGTCACTTTTACAATGGTATTTTAGGAGCTACTCACTAAATTGTAACTTAAATAAAAGATAAAGAGACTTTAGAATTATAAGTGACTCACTTTTTATAATGGGTGAGAACACTTTTACATAAAGTAATTTTAAAACATAAGTTACATGTACTTTCTGAAAAAGTAACTCAAGAAAAAGAAAGACTTGAATTCAAGGCCTCTATTCTCATAAAGTAACTTTGGACCAAGTGAGCTAGTTTAAAAGGTTAGTAATTTTTGGAAAAGATAAAGGAGATTTTTTTTTATTTTTTTTTCACTGAAGCTTTGGAGTGCGTGCTTACTTGAAAAAACTATTTTTTCCCACAAAACAAAAAACCACACAACCCAACACAGACATGCAAAAAAAACCAAACCTTATGGCTTGAAGTTAGCTTTCACCTGAAACTAAATATCTTCCTCAATGTTTCTGATTTTCTGAGAACACAATAAGACGCGGCGGAAAATCCTTCCTTTCTATTTTTGATTTTCCCAGCTCACACAGAGTCACGGGGCAAAGAGCATATGCAGAAATGAAAGGTATAGATCCGGTAATAAAAAACAGAGAGATAAATAAACCATAATAAACAGAGAGATAGATAACTAAAACTGTAAATAAAGACTGTATACCTCCAGATATTAAAAATGACGTAGCTAGGGCTATCGGAAACTTTTTCGTGTGAAACGAAAGGGGTTCCTCACTAGAACATATGCTCCTAACACAATAGAGCAGTCATATCAACCCAAAAGTAGTCAAAACAATAGATCTAGGAAATGACAGTCAGATGCAGTTGTACTAGCTTTGGATTTGGATCATCAACGGATGCGACCCTCAAATGGCTCTGATACCATGTAGGAATTTACAAGGTAAGTTCCTCATATACAACACCAAAGGACACTACTCACAAATAGTTCACAGATCAATACACCAGTATTCTTGACGTGGTTAAAACCCTCAAAGAGGGAAATAGTCCACGGCCTGAGCTAACACAGTCACTTCAGGCAATTTATTAATAAAAGAAAGAAAATTTACATAAGTTTCTCTCATGAACGATCACCCTAAAAATGATCCTCCACGCTCTTTAAATAGAGATTATGGACCAATCGGGTGTTAAGCCACAGATCAAGTGTTGGTAATACCAAGGAGAGAATGAACCGTCAAATCACTTCATGTCTAGAACATATCATGACTGTCGAGTTGTAAGTTACAAAAGTACATAGTAAAGAAACACACTTTACCTAACTCTACACTAGACCAAGTTATACTTAACTATTTCCTATGTGTTGGAATATCCTAACATAAACAATAACATATATACATGCAAGTACATTGAAACAATAAATTTTACACTTAACATCAATGAATCATAGCCAAAATTCCATTTGGAGGTGAATTCCTCTATAAACCTATTGATCCCACATCATATCCATTATTTTTGTGTCATTTTAATTTAAAATTTACTTTTGAGAATGTGTAACAAAGAGTTGAGAGGTTATGAACGTGAATAATTTGACATAAAAGTGAATTATTTGATGATAAAAAGGTTATCTACATGTAATAACATTCTTCTAATACTTCAGTTGATATCATTATTGAATTGTGATTTTTCAACTTTGGTAATTCAATATCAAGATGTTCAATTGACGAAGGCCTTAGCTTTATGTCTTACCATGTTGAAAGAACAATCATATTGGATATAGTAGATTACCTAGAAATTTTTTCCATTCAATGAGTTAGGGTGTTGTGTTTAGTTCAAGAACTATTTGGGTCACTCTCTTTTAAAATTTTGGTGCAATATGCTTTGGAGTGTATTGCACATAAACAAACTTTGGTGCAATATGACATGGTTGGAAACTTTTTGTATCAAACTCATAAATACTTTTGGTGCAACATTTATGGAAACTTGATTTGTCATGACCCTTTCAAATTTTTGTGTGAAACATTTCCTTGTATGCCATTTCACATCACTTAAATTATTTTAGTGTAATTTGTCACATCTCAAAAAACATTGAACACAATACATTGCTCCTCTAAAATTTTGGAATGCAATATATTTTTGTCTTACGTATGGCCTCTTCATGAAACTTTGGTCAAAAGTTTTTCCCTATGTGTATTGCAACTAAAATCACTTTGTGTGCAACATGTCCTTAGCAATCTTGTGTATAGTACCTAAAATCACTTTATGTACAATATGCCTTTGATTATTGTATGTCACAACCAAAAAAAATTAGTTCAACATATCACACCCTTCTAGATTTTTGGTGTGATGCAATATGTAATTCATCATGGTGAAGAAACATTTGAGGAATTGTGAAACATCACATGAAAATAAACTTTGGCATGGTGCAATATAGAAAGGTTTTCACAAAAGTATAAAGTTTGAGAAAGTGTGTTGTGTTGCACAAAATAAAGTTCAGTGCAATGACATGTGTCACACAAGTAGAAAGCTTTGGCCCATTTGATATATTGAGAGAACAAAAGACTTAGAGCAATGTGATATATCATGACTAAAAGAGTTGGGATGTGATACAAAATATGTTACATGTAAGGATAAATTGGGCATGATATAACATAGGGTAGACATAATATTGTGCCTAAAAAACTAAAATGAGTATTTTATTGAAAAAGAAGGAAAAAAAATCACATTATCCTATAGGTGATGCTACATGCCTTTGTGAGGAATCTCCTTGGGTACATGTGTTTCCCCATGCATCTCCCTAACTTCATGAACCAACCATAATCTGTTATATGTTGTCTACAAACAATATCCAACCAATGTATAGATTATATGCAAAAGATTCAAATGATAAATTTTACACATGATATCATTGAATCATAGGCCAAAATCAACTTGGACCACAAGAATTCTTCCAAAAATCTATCAATCCCACATCATCTCCTTTGTTTCCATACTATCATGAATTTGAAATTACTTTTTCAAATGGGTAACAAAGAGCCAAGTGGTTATGGAAGTGAGCTATTTGAGGACAACAAAGGGAAATAATTATTTGATGGTAAAATAGGATGATGGTATTCTCTTGTACTAGCAATCTTGTAATGTTTCATCTTATAGTTGCTTATTGAATTTATAAGTTTTAAACTTCGCTAATTCAATCTCAAGGTGTTTAGACAACCAAGTCTTGGAACTAGGCTTTGCCATGTCAAGGGAATAATCATCTTGAATATAAAGAATATGTAGAAGTTTTGTCCATTCATCAAGTTAAGTCAAGGCATTGCATTTAGTTCAATAATCATTCTTGTCACTCCCTTTTAAAATTCTGATGCAATATGTTTTGAAGTCTATCATATCTAAAATAGATAGTCTTTAGTGTGGTGCAACATGCTTGTAAACCTTTTACATCCCAACCAAAAAGACTTTTCATGCAACATTTCTCGAAAGTGTATTTTGTCATGGCCCTTTAAACTTTGCATATTAAATGTTTTCTTGCACACCATTTTACATCACTCAAAATTTTTGATGTGATATGTCACACCTCAAAAATATTAAACACAATATTTCACTTCTCTAAAATTTTGGAATGTGATACATTTTGTGTGATGTATTCCCTCATCTCGAAACTTTGGTTAAGAGTTTTTTTTTTTTTATCTTAGGAGTATCACACATATAATTACTTTGTATGTGTCATGTTCTAAGTAATCTTGCGTATTGCACCTAAAATCACTTTTTCTGTCATAAAAATTAGAAAATGGTGTGTTGCAACAAAACAAATTTTAGTGTGACACTTCACACCTTACTCAACTTCTCGGGTGATGTAATATTGAATTTGTTAGATTGCAAAAAGTGTAAGGAATTGTGACATATTTTTAGTACAGCAGAATCGGTAATTGGAAGGCGTTATCATGACGTCACCTAAGATCGAGTCTGGTTGTTTCTTTATAACCGCTAAAGAACTGCATCACCCCACAAGCACAGTTTTTGAGCATGGAGGGTTTCGAACCAGAGCTAAGATGTCTCCATACCATACACTATATTGTTCGAAAATTTTAACCCATTTAATATATTATTAAAAAACGTTTACAAAATCTTGGATAAATAATAATCGGATGATTTGTTAAAACACTCTTTAATATAAAGTCACAAATTCAATTTCTTACCCAATCAAAATGATATATTAGATATAATAAAAATATAATGAAACCAAACTTTAAAAAATACATGAAAAAAAACAAAAAAGAATATCAGGACAAAAAAGAATTAAAATGCAATATAATCCATGCCCAAACAAAAATATTGAATATAATATGACATCGGGCAAGTGTGATATTATACCTAAATATTTCATTGAAAAAAACACGCACACTCACGTACAAGCATCTCCTTCGGTCCGTACGCTTCCCCATGCATCTTCATGACTTCATGCACAACAACAACCAACAAATCTTTGGACACTTCACATCATATTTGGATAAATACGTTGAAATGATAAAGTAAAATATTTGGACACTTCACATCATTGAATCATAGCCCAAGATTTTTCATGTGCGTTGTATGGAAAGTAGATAATAATGAAAATAATGATTTTATTGATTATTTTAATAAGCTCTAAATTCATTAGTAATGATGAAGATGCATTGGATAAGCAACCCTCAGTCAATGATCCTCTGGAAGTGTGTATAGATAGAACTGGATATAATCATTGTTTATCTTATGGTTGACATACTCAATGTATATATAGAACTAGATATAATCATGGTTTATCATATGGTTGAGTTTGTTGCATATATAGAACTGGATATAATCATGGTTTATCTTATGGTTGAACAATAGTAAATAGATGGGCATTTAGAAGTTGGTATAACATGGGTAATTGGCCAACATTAACTTATCATAGGTTAAGCTTTAGTTTTATGTTGTATTCGTTCCATGGGCCTAATTTTTATTCAATTTTTATTTTTGCAACAAGTCATAACCATGGTTAACCAATTATGAGACATAATTTAATTAGGTTTTGGACTATAGTTTAAAAAATAAAAATAAAAATATTGAAAATTTTAATTAAATGTGTAAGCATGGTTTTAAAATAATATTTTTATTTGAATATATTTGAAACTTTTAAGTTATATTTTCAGCGAGTAGCAAAAAAAATATTACTAAAACAAAAACAATATTACAACTTATCACATTACTAAATTAAATATTTTTTTGGCTCTATTATAAAGGATTTATAAGAGGAATAATTAAGTTATACAATACATAAGGTGCATTAACACATGGATTAATAAATTGTGGTTTTTTTTCCTCAAATGTATTTAAAAATTTATGGTATTTTACTGTGTTGTGAAAATGTAAAATTGTATTTATAGTGACCCTAACACTAAGGAAATCATTAAGTTATTTGCAACTTTTCATTCTCCATTAACCTAAAAGATACAAGTGCATCTCCTTTTTTACACTACAATACCTCAATTTGTTCCACTTCCCTTATGTATTTATAGTGACCCTAACACTAAGGAAATCATTAAGTTATTTGCAACTTTTCATTCTCCATTAACCTAAAAGATACAAGTGCATCTCGTTTTTACACTACAATACCTCAATTTTTTTCACTTCCCTTATAGGGTTCTAGCATAGGCTAACCAAAAACTATGAAAGCTCTATCCAACAACTCCAACTGCTATAATGGAGTTTCTAGGCACCCTTTAGGCCCCACATAAGAGAAACCTTTCCCGAGTCAACCAAGGAGAATTATTCACCCGAATCCACCTGGGATTCACAAGGTTACAAAATGATACAAGGTCTCTAAATCTCCTAGCTCATCCCTAACATACCAAAGTAATAATGGAAAGTCAAAATGTTTAGAATGAATAAGAATGAATTTATTTTCCATTGAGCTCTCATGTTCTATGTGTATGTGCAATTTTTGACAAGTGGCACTCTAAGAACTCTTCTCCCACCACTTGGTAACTCGTCCCATCACTTGGGAACTTACGATAAAATCATATAAAATCATACGTTAAGACCAATGGATATTTTAATATTCTTTTGGCATAGCCCCCTTGAATTAAGACCCTTTCCTTAATCCCTTAACCCCATTTACCTATCATGAAGTCTTATCCCTCCAAACTCTTTTGTTTAACTTGATATGCAACAATGATGTATTTTATTAATATATGAGTGTGATTATAATTTACTTGTGAGTTTTATTGGCATTTTTACATATAGGCTCGCTGGCCTAATATTATAGCCAAAAACATATATATACATAGGCACTCTAGCCCAAAACACATATGCACAAGCATCTTGGATCACCAACCTAATATCATATGTACATTTGCAACCTAGGGGTATTGCATTCCCTTCCCTCTTATTTATGCATTGTCTTTAGTGTATTATATACAAAGGTACAATAAAAGTTCTTCAAAAAGTTTCAAAACTAAGCAAACACTTCTCCCACATGGAATCCTCATGATCGCACATAACTTCTTCAAGACTAAATGGGTCCATTGTTCCTTTAACAAGCCAATGGATTGGTTCATGAGCACTTTATGTTCCTATCCAGTATGTACATTGGTTGGACTTGGAAGTCTCTCTCATGCCTCACCTAGATCATAATTCAATCAATTATGTGGATAGGAATAGGCACATGTTTTTTTAAGAAAAGACACATAAAATACATTATGTATGCACATGGATGCATGTAGAGGAAGCATGTGTGCAATAGGAACAATCCTCTTTAGGATTTCAAATGGTCATGTTGACGGTGCTAGAAATCTGTCAACCAAGGGGTCTTTGTTGGGATGGGGTCCCTTGGGTTAGTTTGGGGTTAAGATAACCCAAGTTTTGGTACAATTTTGTAAATAATGTAAAGTCTCCACAATTTGTGGATGCGGAGCGCGTAGATGAATAGGAGTCAAAGGGGCTTAGCCCCTTGTTTTATGTAAAGTTTTGAGTCGATTTTGAGATTCACCCATGGTCCACGGACCATGGCATTGTATGAAAAGTCTATAAATAGTGAGTCTTAGTGAAGGAAAAAGTAGGCTTAGAAAAAGGAGAACAAGGAAAAAAGAAAAAGAATTGGGTCCATTGAAAAGTTTAGGGTAGGAGCTAGGGTAGGAAGGCTCTGCTTCCTATTCTTAGATAGGGGAAGAAAAGCTCCACAACTGTGTGCGCGGAGGCCTAGGTAGAGTCCGCAACGGAGTGCACAGACCCTTGTAGCTGTGTGCACAGGGCAGTTTTGAGTCTCTAAACATGAATTGAAGATCAATAAAGACTGTTTTCTGAATAAGTCCTGAGTATTTATGTTTATATGTTAATGTTATATGCTACCGATGAATGATTTGTTTATGAGATATTGATTGAATGTTATGCGATTCTCTTGAATAAGTCTTAATAATGTATGCAATGCATGTTTAAATATTGTCGCGAAGACTTTGTTGATTTCTCTTATGTTTACTAATGACTTAAGTAAATTGCATGAACACTATTTTAGAATTGCTCTTTGATGTGCATAAGTAGGCGAATTGACTGTTAGAGGTCCACAAGGACTAATCATAGACCTCCACGAAGGTCTGAAGGTTGTTTTAAATAAATTTGCAACAACATGCCCTAAGAGTTTATTGATGTGCGCGAAGGCAAATCTGAGGCGCTGGAAGACATCACACTAGTCTCCAGATGCAGAAACTTGGTTCTTGCATCCCCCCATACTGCTTCAGGGGATACTGTAGCCTGAACTACGCGGGTTGTTGCTGAAAGGGCCAGTAGTGTAGGGTTTTGTTGGTTGGCACAACTAACTCTAAACCTGGGTCAAGACCCCCTAATCCAATAAATGGTTTTGTTGCCGGGACTAGGATCTGCTTGAAAGAGATGTGTGATGTCGCATCATTGGAATCCGACCAAGAAAGAAATTGAAAAGTGGTTGGATCAAAAGATTCACGAGTTCGCGGTGCAAGAAAACAAGAATTCACGCCTGTCGAAGGAAGAGTGGTTGAACAAGTATCTGTATACGAAGATACACAAGATCTTCTTCTGCACTTTCCCCATTGAACTGTATGAGTGGTTAGCTAAATTGACATAAAGTCGAGGAAGGTGGAAGCTCGATAGTCCTATAGTGTGGACTCTAAAATTAGTGCCATGATTAGAAGCTTCTGAAAATAAGACCGTACGGGCTGTCGATCATTGGCTCGATCGAATTCTGGGAGGATTTGTTACGGAATTTGCAGTTGATACCTCAGTCAGCTATAGCGAAGCAAAGCGATGATTTTTCAAAATACCACGAGGTAAGTATTTAAGATCATTGAATACTTGGATTAAAATGTTTTTACGTGAAAAATGGGTGATTCCATTACCTTGATGTTCGGAGCTACGCGAAGCAGATGGTTCTTTAGAAATTGTGAAGGATTAGGACCAAAATATAGTCCATTGATTGGACCTCCTTCAAGTGATGACGAAGGGGCAGGATAGACTATGCCGTGAAGTAGTGTTCAGTTAATCACTCAGGGGATTCCTCGAGTAAATCATCCTCCCACTCCACCTCCACCCCCACCTCCACCGCATACACCTTCGCCCACACCTACACCTCCACCACCACCACTCAACATGGCAAAGACAATGAAGATGCCAATGTTCAAGGGTATAGGAAGTGAAGATGCAGAGCAGTTCTGGTTTGTTGTGAACGTTGTATGGAAAATGCAATAGATTACTGACGACAATATAAAGAAGGTACAGCTGGTTATCGCTTTGCAGGATCACACACTAACCTAGTACATTAAGTATCATTTTGATAATCCTCTTGCAATGCTAGCAGAGACTAAGGCAGCTTTAAACAAAGAGTTTAGTAAGACTAAGTCTGACTCACAGTCAGTAATTGGATTTAAAGAGATCATGATGAGGGTCGATGAGACTACTTGGGAATTTGATCAGAGGTTGAAGTTTCAGATCAGAGAGGCTAACATGTAGATCACAGAAAACAAACATTGTGAATGGTTTATCGCGTCACTTCTGCCCCAATTGAGAAGTTCTCTTGTCACAACAGAAGATAGAAACATAAGCAAAAGCTTTAGAGATCATAATGAGGTTGCAGGCATCACCTATTCAGGATACGAACCTATTCAGGCAATGAGGTTGTGCTATGGTGTGCTATTTGTCAGGTTGTTGGAGAACATGCAACGAATAGTTGCCACTTACTTTAAAAGTTTGTCTAGACACCCCAACAGTTGTTCTACAACTTCTACAAATCTGTGGCCCATGATGAACGCCATTGTCGAAGTTATGAGCTGATGATGGAAAGGACACCTACATACCGGTTGCAAGAAGAAACTCTGCCTCCAGATCAGGGCATCGGAGCAGCGCACAGAAGTTATCAGGGTTGAAATCGGGGTCGCGGAGGGGGAGTACCTGGCAGAGGCCGCGGTCAGATTATCTAATACAACTGTAGACATCTAGGGCACTATGTGCGAGAGTGCCAGAATCCTACACTCCTGTCATGTCAATACTGTAGACAATTTGATCATACCATAGAAGAATTCCCGATGCTAATAGCTAAAATGCAAGAGAAGAAAACATAGCCTCAGCAACCTATGAAGAATCTATAGATGATGAGGGCTGAGCCCCGTGAAGAAGATCAAAGCGTTAACATGTGCTAAGAAGTGGAATAAAAACTAGCACTAATAAGGGTAAATAGCCTAAAGAAGAAGGATGGGTCTACAAAGCGCTGGAGAAAGAAGTCAACTTTGATTTTGATCGTGCTAAGGAAACATTTGTGGAAGCCAAGAAGAGATTCGTTGAGGCCTCCACCTCAGGAAATCATGACAAGATGCAAGAAATTAGCGTGCCTACAGAAGTTGATCCCTCTGTACTCACTACATTTTTGGAGACCTGCATGAAACTACTGCGCGATAGCAAGGCTTTGGAAGGCCTACAAAAATTAATAAACAAATGCGCTAGCAAAGAGAAAGCCCCTCACAGGCACCGCATAGTTAGAAAGATTGGAAAACATAAGACACGAACAGGGCGCGAGATGAGGCTCACCATGCAGATAGGTGATTACGAGATGGACCATGTCATTTTGGATCTGGGGTCCGATGCGAACATATTACCAAAATAAACATGGGAAATGATGGGGAAACCTATGTTGCAGTGGTCTTCGGTTTAGCTCAGAATGGTGAACCAACAGAAAATCATCCCCATGGGAAGGTTATATGGAGTAACACTTGATATTGAAGGTGCGAGCGCGGTAGCAGATTTTGAAGTTATAGAAATTGTTGATGACAGTAATCCCTACCCTACACTCCTGGGAATTGATTAGGCTATTGATATGAATGGAGTCATCAATTTGAAGAAGAGGACAATGTCGTTTGAAAGGAAGTCGCTTCAGGTTATAGTACCGTTGGACCCTGCAGAAGGGGCGTGATATACTGAACCAGTCCGCGATTATGAAGAAAATGATGATGAACTGGATCAAATCTACAAAATAACAACGCGATATTAGGACTGGATCAATCCGACGACATATGGGATGATTGCATGGGACCCGGAGAGTTCCTTCACCTTTGACTCATACTAGGAGTTAGAGCATTGGCAGAATTGCTTGCATGAAGTTTCCACATTGCAATGCAATATGATGACAAAGTCACTATGTTGTGTTTCATCAGAGGTAAGGAAATTACCCTATTATGATGGTTTAACTGACATAGACCTATTTTTGGATGAGTTTGAGTGCGAAGTCCCTAAGGATCACTGCTTCCAAGCATTAGAGTTGGCACTGCACACTACGCCTACCCGATGGTGGGATACGCATAAGGATAGTTTTGTTAGATGGAGAAATTAATGAAGAATGATGAGGTTATGGTTTGGGTGTGCTAACACTAGAATGACTGAGAAATGTAATGGACGGGATGATCTACGTGATCACCTAACAAAATGGACTAAAGCATGGGGAACAAAACCGTAGCTAGAGTGGGTACACATATTTTGTCATACTTTAGATACAATTCCCATGAACTGGTACCTAGAAACGAAGCTCTGCCATGGCACTATGGAATGGGATGTATTAAAGGAAGGGTTCTTATTAACCTTGAACTTTGAAGATGGATTTTCAAGAATTGATGAAGCACTACAAGAGATTAAGGCGGTTATCTTTAGAATGTCGACAGAACCTATGGAATGGACCCAACCAAACTGGAGCACCAAGTTGTGCCATGTGTTCGAATGCTATAATGTAACCGCTGAAGAGGAAGATGAAGATCCACGAAACATTAATATTCTAGAGGCAAAAGGGCATCGAGAAGTCGAAGGCCCACAAATAGAAAACTCAGACATCTCAGCGCCTTTGAAGACAAAGCAAGTAAACATTGACACTGAAGAAGAACTAAAGTTCGCAAAAAATGGAGATTATTGGGATGATGCCACAGTGGATAAAGTTGTTGAGTTACTCCGCGAATACCAGGATCTCTTCCCCACCAAGTTTTCAGATTCAAGGGCATAGTTGGTGATTTGGGCATTATGAAGATCACTTTGAAGTCGAACGCAAAACCTATTAAACAGATGTCGTATCGCCTTAATCCTAAATACAAGGAAAAGGTTCGCCAAGTGCTAGATAAGATGCTAGAGGAAGGCAACATAGAACCCGTTGAAGAATCTGACTGCATGAGCCCGATGGTGGTTCAGGAGAAGAAACAAAAGGGTGAAATAAGGATTTGCATAGATCTGCGGAATCTTAATTATGCATGTGTTCACGACCCATTCCCCACGTTGTTTACAGATGAAGTGTTAGACAATGTTGGGGGGAAGGAGGCCTATTCCTTTACTTACGGGTTTTCCAGGTATCACACGCTAGAGGATAGGAGCAAAACGACCTTCGCGATGGAGTGGGGTTGTTTTCAGTACACTGTGATGCCATTTGGACTCAAGAATGCGCCTGCGATATTTTCCTGCGTAGTCATAGTGACGTTCAAAGAATTCATTCATAAGTTTCTGGAAGTATACTTTGATGACTGGACAGTGTTTGGATTAGTGAAGCGCCATGTAGCAAGTTTGCGCCTGATGTTGGATACATGTCGCAGATACCAGATCACGCTGAATTTGAAGAAATGCATATTTTGTGTTCCCTTTGGGATCTTGCTGGGTCATGTGGTGTGAAAGTAAGGATTGATGGTGGACCTTGCAAAGATTTCAGTAATTGTGAATTTGGAGGCCCCGAGGAACGTCAAGCAACTACGCGCAACTCTGGGACATATGAGATACTATAGAAAATTTATCAAATATTATGCTCAAAGTACTGCACCCATGAAGAAAATGCTAAAGAAGGACATAACATTCTGTTGGGATGAAGAATGCCAGCACAACATAGATGTGTTGAAAGAAAAGATGGTCACTACGTCGATTTTGATATTCCCCGATTGGAAAAAGGAGTTCCATGTACACGTGGATGCCTCTTGCATTGCATTGGTTGTAGTGCTAACACATGCTAGTGAAGGAGAAATGGGTCATCCTATAGCCTGCACAAGTAGGAAGTTATCAAAGATCGAGAAAAATTATTCAACGACTGAGCGTGAAGGATTGGCCTTGGTTTACACGCTGCAAAAATTCAGGCATTATCTGTTAGAAGGAAATTTCAAGATGTACATAGATCATTCTACCTTGAAATACTTGGTCAACAAGCCTGTGTTGGGGGGGAAGATCTGCAGATGGTTTCTATTATTTCAAGAGTATGAATTTGAAGTCATTGTTAAGCTAGGGAGGTTAAATGCGGGACCTCACCATTTGTCGCAGATCGGAACAGGAGAGGAGCCTAATAATCTGGAGGAAGGGTTGCTAGATGTGAAACTCTTTGCGGTGTGTGTATCAGATGACCATTTTACAGACATTATTCAATTCTTGACTACGGGGATGGCACCGAAATGATATACAAGTCAGTAGAAGAAGGAATTAGTAGTGTGCACAACCGATTTTTCAGTTATTGCAGGACATTTGTATAAAATGGGTACAAATGAGATAGTGTGAAGATATGTTCTAGACTTTGAGCAGGATAACAATCTTGCTGAAGCTCATGGGGGAGCTGCAGGAGGCCATTAAGCAAGAAAGGCAACTGCACATAAGATTTTGCATGCAAGTGTATGGTGGCAAACTTTGCATAAGGATTCCAAGGCGTATTGTAAGGTGTGCGACGCATGTCAAAGAATTGGCAGACCATCACGAAGGGATGAGTTACCACTACATCCTCAGGTGTCCTTGCAGGAATTTGAGAAGTGGGCGATTGATTTTGTTGGACCAATTCAGCCCCCGGGAAAGAAAATAGGTGCACGCTATATTATCACCGCGATGGAATATCTAACCAGATGGGCAGAAGCACAACTGGTTAAGGATTGTATAGGCGCTACAACAACAAAATTCTTGTTTGTGTATGTTCTAACCAGATTTGGCTGCCCGAAATTATTGATGAGTGACAGAGGTATGCACTTTTTCAACGAAACGATCAATGCATTGACTGAATAATTCCAGGTATACCATCAGAAGAGTACAATGTATCACTTGCAGGCCAATGGAACTGTTGAAGCCTTTAATAATATTTTGTAGAATGCGATGATGAAGATCTATAACACGCAGCGAAATGATTGGGATGTGTGCGTACCTACAGTACTATGGGCTTATAGGACTACTTGTAAGAAGCTAATAGGACAAATGTCATTCAGATTAGTATATGGGTCGAAGCCATAATGCCGATGGAGTACATTGTGCTTATTCTGTGCATAATAGCTCTAACGGATATGGCGAATCGAGAGGTCTTGGAGGAATGGCTCGCATAGCTGATGGAGCTCGAAGAAGATCGATTTTTGGAAGGATTCTATCAACAAGTGCAAAAGGAACGCGAAAAATCATGGCATGATCGCCACATCAAGCTTCGCACGTTCAAGGTAAAGGATCTTGTCTTGTTCTATGATAGTAAATTCACTAAATTTCCAGGTAAACTCCAGATGCATTGGTTAGGGCCATATATTGTCAAAGATATTACAGATGGAGGTGCAGTTCAACTCGCAATGCTGATTGGGGAAACCTTTCCGGGAAAAGTGAATGGGAGTAGGTTGAAGTTGTATTACAGGGATCCTGCACAATGACTGTATGGTAGGAGGATAGTCTTAGTGCTCCAGGCAGTTGCAAGGGAGCACGAGATTATAAAGTACACTACCCAGCTTGGAGGACAACGCAACGAGTAGGCTACGTAGAGAGTGATGAAGATGCAACCCATGAAGCTGCATTTAGGAAGTTGTGCCATGTAGGAAGGCACCACGCAACGTAGTAGGAAAATGACTGTTTGAGTTACTGTTCATGACTTGATGGCCAGAAGAAGGTTAAGTGGAGCAGGGTGGCGGCAATTAAAGAGAAAATATTTGGAGATCTACTGCGAAAACATCATTTATTGTCAAAAATTGGGGGAACGATCGGATTTGAATTCAAAACCCCCTATAAATTACGCATGCCGGTCCAACAGAGAACACTTTGTGTTCTTAGAATTATTGGTGAAGTTTACTGTATGTTGTCTATGACCCGATCGGTTTGGGAATATTTAGTTGCGAGCCCTGTGTTTTCCGAATTTCCTACCATAAACCAAAATCTTATTCTTGAGAAAATGTCTGTACCAAGTCCTGCAAAAACTATTAGTACTAGCGATGTTGCCTCTGAAACCGCTACCCAAGAGGTTGTAAGTCTGGAAGCTCTGGCTCTTGTGCCTGTGACGCTGAGGTCGCCTAGGTCGAAGCATACCCCTACCAGAGAAACCACACTTCCTTAAGAAAGCATACAGACACACAGGTAAAGCAGAAGAAAGATTATTATCCAAAGAGAGTAGTGGACCTCGAGGTGGAAGAATTCCAGGGAACAGAGGATATTGATGTTGAAGGGGAGGAACCCATGACAAGGCTACCTAAGTATATCCCTCCATGGAAGGGCAAAGAAAAGGTCACGAAAGACCCAGATTCTAAGAATTTTACAATATCCATGCCCTTGCTACCTGAGTAGGTCCCTTTTGAAGGCCCTTGGCTTGCAAGGGTCCCGTTGTTAAAAATGGAGAATTGAGACCTCACAAACCATACTAAGTTTCCAACTTGGAGACGAACAAATATATGCAGAGGGTCTATTATGAAGAAACATGTGTTACAGCATTGGAGATGGAGGAGTGGGTCTGCGGTGTTGAGAAATTTGGGTTGCTCAATCTGTTGTGGGTGCCACAATATCACCGCACCCCCATTAATACGATATGTGTGTGCCAGCTCCTCACACTGGTGCACGATGGATGTTTATGGCTAGGAGGGCCTATCCCCATCATGAACATGCTAATTCACGGAATCAAGTGGTTGCCTTTTAAAGGTGCGAACCTGGCTAAGGAGTTTGGAGGGGAGACTGCAGAGAGAGATCTTACAAAGAGGATGAAGAGGGATTACAACCTCCTCAATAATTCGTGACAGTATTCCATTCTTTCCATCACAGACCAGGTAGTTCAAATCGCTGCCCATATTTTAGCAGGGAAGGTGATGCAAAAATGTCGTGCAGATGAAGTTTCGGCACTAGTGGTTTCCCTTGCTCCGCAGTGCATGAAATGCGTACAATTTAATTGGACAAGGTACCTCTGTCAAAGGTTTCTAGAAAACTGCCAAGAAGCCCAGGATGAAACTAAGCCATTCCACTATGCTTGGTTGTTGTTGTCAATTATGCTCATTTCATGGAGATTGTCAGAGGATAGCCAATTTACTCCGCTCGAGCAAGGATTGCTGGAGGTAGCGCAATTCGCCTCCTTATGGTCTACAAAGGATGTCGTGTAGATTATAGAGACGAAGATATTTTGGGTTCTTGTGGAAATGGATCTCAGTATGGAAATAAATCAGCGTCCGAGGTTGTCCCCAACCTTGTTCATGCAACTGTCAACCTATGCGATGTTCAAGGCTGACTTCCACAAAGTCTATATCCAAGTGTAGAAGGATCCAGAGTAGAAATGGCAGCAGTTGCCCTTGTCAGAAATGGATGTGCAGGAGGTTGTAGCATCATGGCCTGTAGAGTGGCACACCCTGTCAGAAGTAGATGTTGGAACAAGCACAGGCGTGGGAAGTTCTGCCGTGTAGAAAAGAAAGGAGGCAGCTAAGCAAGCTGCACATACCCTCGCAGAACAATGAAAGAAGGAAGCTGCATAAAAGGTGCACATTAAGCAAGAGCGCGCTGCTGCGGAGCAGGTGGAACAAGAACAATGTGAGTCACAGAAAGGTGACAAGTCACCTTCACCAGAGACAGAGGAAGAAGAACTTTTAGGACAAGGTGACAGAGGTGGTGAGGGGCAGATCACCCCATTTATTTTGAATAGACATGGCAAGGAGCAACATGGTGGAATGCGGAAAAAGAAAAAATTTGATAAATCACAGGTTGATCCCATGGTGTTAATAGAAGGCGATCTTGATGAGATCGGCGATAAAATCAGAGATACAAAGACAAAAGTGTTGCAGTAGTTTGAGAAACAATACATGCAGACATTGGGGAGAGTCTAGAAGGATCTACGTGACCTGCAAAACCAAACAAGTAGAAAACAGGTGGGCATCGAAAAAGTGAGCATGGAGCAAGAAAGCCTAACACCTAGGACAAGCCAAGAAGCAGAGCTAGTAAGGACCCTAGATCTCAGAACTATACCATTTCTAGACGGGTCCATTTGCACAGAGTCTGTCAACGATCGTATTATACTTGGTACAATCAAGGACCTAGGAATGAATAGAGCAATGCTCTCCAATGAAACCCTCCACGTGCTGCATAAGGGGGTGGAAGATGAATTAAGAACCAGGGAGCAATGTGCCCTCGACATCATAAGTAAGTACAAAGTCAATAATGAACAAATGTTCGCAGAAGAGACGTAGGCTCTAAAAGAAAAGGAGACACTTCAGGTGCAAAGTTCACATCTGGAGTGAGAAGTAGTGAAGGCATGAAAGACAATGCCTCAGCTTCATTACGTGAAGGATGCATAGCCAGAAGCCAACATCAAAAACTAGCCGCTGGCCGTGTGCGTGAGGTTAAAGCAAAAGTTGGATGAGTAACTTTTGAGTTGAACAGGCCTAACACATGAAGATTACAAAGCCGCAGTTAAAGTTGTAACCCACAACTCCGCCTGAGGTCCAGGAGCAGCGCAAAGTTGCAATTAAGGAAGGCATGACTACCTTGGATGCCACAGTCACTGACTATGTGGCACTGTTCGAGCAGGCTATAGAGCTAGTGACCAATCTACAAGAGCATTCGAACCTGTAGACATTGAACATAGACATAAGGGAGCTGCAATGCCAATATGATGAGGTCAGGGTGACTGTGTGCTCCTTAGCACAAACACAGTTCCTTTCCAAGTTACAGGAAGGAAAACAACTATTGGAATAGGTGGACGACGCGCAAAAGAAGGAGGTATTACTAAAGGCCAGGTTACAGACTTGGTTTGAGAAGGCTTATCAAGTCACAACTATCATTCAAGATAAGCTTAAGGGACTACAAAAGACACATCAAACGATGAGATGGGCAGTAGAAGGACCGACCACTGAAAAATGACCGAGGAAGTTCAACAGGCAGCGACACATAGCATTGTTGAACTTGCACTAATCCGAGTGGAGCTGGGGGGTGTTCATAGTAAGATCACAGCGCCAGCAGAGTGACTCAAGGGTAAGTCATGATATTTGTGTTGGGGGCCTGTTGGGATGGGGTCCTCTGGGTTAGTTTGGGGTTAAGATAACCCAAGTTTTGGTACAGTTTTGTAGATAATGTAATGTCTCTGGAATTTTTGGATGTAGAGCGCGTAGATGAATAGGAGTCAAAGGGGCTTAGCCCCTTATTTTATATAAAGTTTTGAGTCAATATTGAGATTCACCCATGGTCCGTGGACCATGGAATTTTATGAAAATTCTATAAATAGTGAGTCTTAGCGAAGGAAAAAGTAGACTTAAAAAAAGGAGAACAAGGAAAAAGATAGAGAATTGGGTCAATTGATGAGTTTAGGGCAGGAGCTAGGGTAGGAAGGCTCTACTTCCTGCACTTAGATAGGGGAAGAAAGGTTCTGTTGTTGAGTGTAAGGAGGCTGAGGTAGAGTCCGTAGCTGAGTTCGCAGACCACTGCAGTTGTGTGCGCAACGCAATTTTGAGTCTGTAACCATGAATTGAAAATCAATAAAGACCGTTTTTCGAAGAAGTGCTGGGTACTTTTGTTTATCTCTGTTAATGTTATATGCTACCAATGAATGATTTGTTTATGAGATATTGATTGAATGTTACACGATTCTCTTGAATAAGTCTTAATAATGTATGCAATGCATATTTAAATATTGTCTCAAAGACTCTCGTGATTTCTCTTATGTTTACTAATGACTCAAGTAAATATGCGCGAACACTAATTTCAAACTTCTCTTTGATGTGCGTAAGTAGGTGAATTGACTATTAGAGGTCTGCAAGGACTAATTGTAGACCTTCACGAAGATCTGAAGGTTGCTTTAAACAAAGTTGCAGCAATGTTCCCTAAGAGTTTATCGATCCACGTGAAGGAAAATCTGAGGCACCGGAAGACATCACACTAGTTTCCGGATGGAGAAAATTGGTTCTTGCATCCCCCCATACTGCTTCGAGTGAGACTGCAACCTTCGCTACGCGGGTTGTTGCCGAAAGGGCAGTAGTGTAGGGCTTTTTTGGTTGGCGCATCTAACTCTGAACTGAGGTCAGGACCCCCTACGCCAACGGTCTCCCCGATGTGAAGTCCCATTTAGACCTCACACCATTTAGAGTAGGATTCCCATCTGGTATAAAGGCTCGATTTCCAGTTATCTTAAAGATATGTGTTATGAAACCAGCTCACAAAAAGGTAGAAAAGATAGATCAATGCCTTAGAAATCAGCCTCTTCGAGGGGGAAACCTCCTTTACATTACACAAATGAACAATTCTTTGATGATACAAATGACAAGACCTCCTTTCTATATATAGAAGTCTAAGGGAGTCATAATATAATCATAGATGACATAACAATAATAATGTAAGGGCACAACAATAAAAATAGTGGGCTTTTATGGGGCACAATAATAACAATATGGGGACTACATGGGCACACCAATATAATAAGCGGGTTGTACTGATAACAATAAGGGGTTACACTAGTAGTATAGGGACATAACATGCCCCTCTCCTTCAAAAATTGTTGTCCCTAATGCTTGAGTAGTTCTGGATGTTTTTGTATAAAATTCTCATCCTCCCATGTGGAATCTTCAATAGGTAAGTTCTTCCACTTGATGAGATACTCTGAAATTGATCGATTTCGTAGTTGTTGGGTTCTTGTTTCTGTGACTGCTTCAGGTTCCAATATGATTTTTCCTTCCTCGTCAAGTTCAGACAATATTGTTTGAAGTAGGAGCTTCTCACCTATAACCTTCTTTAAGCCTGAAACATGGAAAACTGGGTGCACTCGGGAAGATGCAGGAAGCTCCAATTTGTATGCCATAGTACCAATCTTTTGTAACACCTTGTATGGACCATAATAATTTGGCGATAATTTATTATCCTTCTTAGCTTGCTTGAGGGACATTTGTTTGTATAGTTGTAGTCTTAGAAATATCCGGTCACCTACATCAAAACTTATTTCACTGCCATGTTGATCTGCATGTTATTTCATTCTATTATGTACCAAAGTGAGGTTATCCTTTAAGAGTTTGAGAACTTGTTGTTGATGCTCGATGTGATCCTCCACTGCTTGAACCTTAGAATTTTCTTTTAAAGATGATGTGATGGACGGTGGATGATATCCATAAAGTGACATAAATGGGGTCATTTTTTCTATAGTATGGAAGGAAGTGTCATACCACCATTCAACCAGAGGAAGCCACTTGACCCATTGTGTCTGTTTGTCAGATACAAAGCAACGAAGATATCCTTCCAAACATTTTTTCACTATCACATTTTTCCCATCAGATTCAGGATGATAAGATGAGCTATGAGCTAATTGAGTACCCAAATATTCCACCTCTTGTACTCCAAAGAAATAATTGGAGCTTTTTTCATATAATTCTTTCTCCTCCAATAATTTGAGCACCCTATCAACATGTTGAACATGATCCTTCCAAGACTTGATGTAGATTAGTATATTATCAAAAAATAATAAAACAAATTTTCTAAGTAGGGGTTTGAAAATGGAATTCATCAAATCTTGAAATGTAGAAGGTGCATTGGTAAGGCCAAAATGCGTGACCAAAAATTCATAATGACCCTCATGAGTTCTAAATGTTTTTTTTGGAATGTATTCAATCTTCATTCTGATTTGATGATATCCTAAATGAAGATCCAACTTGGTGAAGTAAATTGCTCCATGTAATTCATCCAATAATTCATCAATGACAGGAATGGGGAATTTATCTTTAATATTAAGCTTGTTTAACTCCCTATAATCTTGACACATGAGCCATGATCCATCCTTCTTGTGTACCAATACCACTGGAGTAGAGAAAGAACTTTGACTAGGTTGAATTATACCAACCTCTAGCATTTCTGCAACCATACGTTCCATCTCACTCTTTTGGGCATATGGATATCTATAAGGCTTGATGTTTGGGAGAACACTACCTAGAATCAAATGAATAACATGATCATGATCATGAATAGGTAGGAGGCCTTTGGGAGTCTCAAATACCTTGGAATGATTGTCCAGAACTTTTTGGAGATTTGGAGAAATAGATGATTTCGATGTGGGTACTGTTATCACTCAGAATTTTCCTTAGAAGTTATTAGAAGAAGGAAGAAACCGAGGCAACCACAAACCAATCTTTTAAGTATAGGCTCTAGCCAACCTATGACTCGGAAAGGGCTATCTCTATATAATTTAGCTTTGTTTCTTATGGGATTTTAGGCTAGTTCTTAGTGTTCCTTGGGGTTTTGGTTTTGACTTGAAGGTTGGGTGGTGGAATTCTTAGAGCAGATGGATAGAACTAGGTCTTCAAGCCTTTGGGCTATCGAGTCAACAAATGGATAGCAGGATTGGACCAATTCATTAAAGGGAATGTTCACAGGGTAGTGTAGCAGAGAAAAATGCAAATCTTTAGGCATAATGGGTGAAGTAATTCCAACCAGGGTGAAAGGGCACTTAAGAATCCTTAGACTGGGCTCAGAATGGAGAATAGAGGATACTCATGAACAAAGGGCAATTGAGAATCCTTTGCTATAGATCACAAGAAGTCACCTAAACTAAGGAGCAATCAAGAATTCCTTAACTTAGATTTCTGAATAAAACATATAATAATGCATAACAGTCAAGACAGAGTGCATTTAAGAAATTTCTGAAATATCATTCCATGTTATAACATTTAGATTTTAGAGATACACAAAGGTTATGGAAAAAACTTGAAGGAAAATAACATTGAACATGAGAGAATACTTATTTGTATTTCGCTTTACACAAGAATCCTGTAAAATATCTGATCTTTATTCCTTGATCCAGTAAGCCAATCCAGTCATTGATACAATTGAATTTTTTATTTGAGAGAAAAATTCTATAGAAATGTTTTGGAATCCACCCTACATACTTCAAATTGTGAAGTATTTATACAAAAACGTATTACAAAATATCTCAAAACAACTTGAGATTTATTCTAGGAAATACAATTATCTTCTAGCAAGAATATAGAGACAACTAATGAATTGTTTCTTGCTGTCCCTTTAATTATGGTTGTGTTGGCCTTTATGGTTGAGGTGTAGCCCTTTATGCTGGCTGATAGTTGTGGCATTTTTACGCTGGAGTCTTCTTTACTTTGATCTTTCATCTGATACTCTTTGACCCTGTTGTGTTGTTTTTACCTATTTCACTTTGCTGCCTTCATTTTTACTGCACAGTAACTTTCAGCTGTTTATTTATCACAGTAAATTTGTCATTGTCTCCCACCATTCTGCATATGGTAATTTCACATTTACCATTCTCCTGTATATTTCATCAGCCTCAATATATTTTGCAAAATTTGGCTTGGTGAGAAAAAGATGTTTGATTTCATGTTCCAGGAAGGACAAGTTTTCAAAAGTGTCATACAAGACTTTCCCTGTTTGTAATGCCCTTATGGATGAAGAGCTGGTTTATTCCTTAGCCAATTGTCTGAGTCTGTTGCCATAATCCAATTGTGTCATTAGTTTATCATTGATGACCATAGGACTGGGTAGACCTTTCTCCCTCAAAATCTGAAATTTAGTGATGAACCTATCCATGGCTACCTGCATATTGTGGCACTTTTCTTCCAAATTAAGCATAAGGTTCCTTTTGGAAAGGACCTTCCTTATTTCCAAAATGGCAGTAGTCTTGTCTTCTATATTTAGCTCTTGGATCTCATATTTATTCTTGCTATTGAGGAAGTGGATGAGTCTATTTGCATCCTCTGGCTTATTTCCTATCTCCTCCTTTACTTTCTGGAGAGCTTCTGTAGCTATCTTTACCAGCTCTATTTGCTCAAAAATAACTTGTATTGAAGGCCAAATATCATTGACAGAGTCAATGATATTGGCCCACAACATTTCCTTGTTTTTTTCAAGTGGCTTCTCAAGTGTTAAATCCTTTTCTAGGATTTTGATCCTCTCACCCATTCTCTGGGCCCTTTCTGTTTCTTCTTTCTGCTTGAGTTGGGCAAGTTTGAAGTTAGTTTCCAAACTTGCCACCTTTTCCTTCAATATTTTCATCTTTGTAGCCTGGATAGACATACCCTCCATGGATTTCACAAGTTCTGTTGCTTTGTCCCCTGGTGCACCTGCTGCTGTAGTAGATTCTGCTATTACTGGCAATGTTGTTGCAGGTGGAGCTGTGGGTGCCAGTGATGCTGCCAATGTAGAAGGAACTATTGTGGATACCGTGGGGATGACAATTCTGGAAGTTGTGGCCAAGTCACTTTACTTCAATTGAATTAAAGTGTCCAACTCCTCCTCTGTATCCTTGAGTTGATCATTCAGTTTCAAGACCAATTCCATGAGCTCTTCATGTCCTTGTTGGGCTTCTAGGACCTCTAATATTTGTGGATGATGCAGCTGGGGTATCTTTAGCTGCTTCTTGAGTGCAGTGATATCATCGTTTTTCTTCTTATTTAGCTGATCTGTGGCTTTTATATCCTTGGGATTGTGTCCCAATTCAATTACTAAGTCCTCTAAGGACTTGATTCTTGTGTCCTTGGCCTGTGAGGAGGCCTTTTACAACTGGAATTGTGCAGATATGTTGTTTAAGGAATTCTGTAGTTGGTGGGCAGTTATTGCCATTCCAGTCAAGGTGGAGTATATCATCTCCCCTGTTTGCTTGTGTAGCTCAATCTGGTCTATGGGATGGATATCCCTTGCCAACACTTCAAAATCTACTTTCTTGAAATCTGAGGCTATTTTTGGTTGTTGAGTTGTAGGTTTGATAAAAGTCATTTGCATTTTCCCCTCTTTGATATCAAAGGCCAAAATTAGCCTGGTTTTGTTGGTAGGGGTCATCTTCAGTTAATGGGCATAAGTTTGGACCTTAAGCTTCTAATTCCTTGCTTTTATTTCCCTGTACCTTTCCTTGATGTATTGGTCTTTGTCAGTAGGCATTCTAAAGTAAGATACCTCAAGACTGAGCTGCCTTTCCAACCCTTGAGTTCATGATGTGGAGGGTGTGCCTTCCGATGGGGTGATGGGATTGCTCTTGTTTCCTTCTGTGCTGGTGACTTCTGCTCTTTCCTCTGTGTATTCCTATTGAGAGACAGGATTCACTCTCTGTCTTTTTGCTTGGCTTGTATCTACATAAGTCTGTGAAGTGTCCCTTGCTGATGTGGTGGCCTCCTCCCTATTTCTTTTTAGGCTCTTCTCCTCATTTAGAGGAGTCTGCACAACTGAGGGGGTACTTATGGTTGTCTCTGCTCTGCTTGATTTCTCTGGCTTGTCTGACTTTTCTAGCCTGTCTGAATACTCTGGCACCTGCAGGAAAGAACCCTCATCAAGTTGTTTTTCAAGATGTATTATAGCACTCTCTATGTCTATTCTGGTGTTGTCCTGATCAACTAGGGTTCCTTCCACCCATTTTGATTGGTTGGCATAAGCTTCAATCTCAGGTATGGGATGGTGAATAAAAGGTCCCAGATTGACCTTTTGCCTCTTCTTGGTGATGAACTCCAAAGGTTCATATCTCCAAACAAAACTTCTCTAGAACTTCGTCTTCTGCAGTATCAAATCAGCCTCTTTCCCAGCCTCCCTAGAGTTACATATGAAGGGGCCTAGCTGGTCTTTTATTTTGAAATTGACCTTCTTCTTGGAATTTACAAAGTTTATCTCATCTGCATTGATTATTTTCCTGTAGTATTGTATTGCAAAAAACCTCATAGGGAGGTATCTTGGCAATTTGTATGGTGCAAGCATGCAACCATATATCCTGATTTCTGTGTGGTTCTGGTAAAGGTACCAGTCACCCACTTTGGTCTGCTTTGACAATTGAAGGACTCTCTTTATTTCTGGACTGATTCTTGGAGGAGGGTTTCCAGTCAACATTGTCATAACTGGATGTACAAATAAGTCAATGAAGTCTGAATAAGAGTATGGAGACTGATACTCGTGGATTAATGGGGTCCAAAAAATGACTGACCTGGGTTGACCCTTGGTGTCAAGCTTCTGAAGGGTGAATGGAAACTTATCTGACTGATAATATAAGAACATATGGTATAAAACTGAAGAGTATTTGAAGACCCTTTCATTCCCCATTCTTGTGAACTGCTCATGCATCTTGTCAGCTATGAATGTGGCAAAGTCATAAATGGTTGCAGGAGGCTGTCCTGGGGTATAGATGGACATGAAAGCCAGGATAATTTCATCAATATACTCACTTGTGGAGTAACCCAGAACACAAGATATCATGGCTACAATAATTCGGCCCTAAGGGGAAAGTATAGTTGCTACATATGGAAGGGGGTCTTTAGGGAGGTGATTCTCTTCTCTGATGAAGGTTTGGAGAAATTGGGCCAATTTTGCATAGCTGAGTTTGGGATATAAGTCCAACAGATCTCCAATTGAGAGGGGAGTTAGGTTTGGCCCTGGTTGGAGCTGCAACATTTCATTTATAGACTCAGCAGTGATGGTGAAAAGGACCTTCTGGTCATGAGACATGATGGTTCTGTGACTTGGGATGTAACAAGCATGGCACATGTGCACAATTTCAGGAAAAATGTGGACTTGGGGGAACTGGTACTTGGGAAAATTTGACTCCCAAAGGCCAATTTCATCAGCCTGGTTTAGGAACTTGTCCCTACTTTGGCAATGTATTTTGAGCAGGAGCTTTATGACAGTGGTATCTTTTATCTGGAAATATTTATCAGCTAGGGGAAGGTGGTCCAGGTCTAAATGGGGTGTAGAGATGGGTCTCACATCCATAGCAATTGGGACAACCATACTCAGTTCTTATGGATTTGAGTATGGAGGGTAATTTCAAGTTTTTTAGGGCAACGGTGTTCTACAAGGAGTAGGTTTGAGCTCTTGAGTATTTTTAATTAATTTTAGCTTAACTAAAAGAAATCAGCAATTGGTTACTTTTAAATTGACAGGGTATTTGGTGAATTCTAGTTTAAATACCTGGAACTGGGGTGAATTGGCTCTGAGTAGGGTGGCTGGTGACTGCAAGTGGTTGAATGGGCTTTGTATAGGCTGCAAGGCCGACTGGGTTGTCTGTAGCGTCTTTGGAGTGAAATTGTACGTGGGTTGACGGCTTCGACGTTTGTAAGTGTCGTGCATGCGTACAAAAGCTTGCAGATGAAAATTCAGTGAAAACAAACTTTTTTGGGGCTTTTGGCTTTTATACACAAAAATTTTATTTTTTTGGCGGGTACGGGGTGAATAGTGGTTAATTTGTCACGTAGCGGGAGGGCGGTAAGTGGTTCATTTCGCACCGCTTTTGGGCATTCGATGGTATTTGGGAAGGGTCGCCCGATTCCACTCATCGAATGACATGTTGCATTGGGGGCTAGGGGGGAAACCACTTTATTGGTGGGTAAAGGACAGACGTCGGGTTGGCCCGATATGGATGAGAGTTATTGGATGAGGAGGAGGATCATCGCAGGGTGATCGGGTGGAGAAGCTACGCGAAGACTAGTGGGGGGCCCAACGGGCACTTTATTACGGTGGTATCAGGCTTAAAGTGAGATTAGGCCATCAGGGTAATTAATGGAGGATTAAAGGGGGCTTTATTAACTTGATTGCAAATCGACCAGTTAAAGGTTTTGGTCAGGTTTTAAGGTGAAAATCATAGTTTATAATTAAACTAGGGTTTAAGGTTAATTTGTACATAGGAGTTAAATATATACGGGAAATTGGGTTTTTATCAGGATTTAATATAATAAAGTTAGTGATTAATATGAAAAATGGGCGGAAAAGGGAAAAACACTAGCAAAATGCTTTTTGTGAATTACATGTTTTTCACATATTTACATTAATACTTAGGGTAAATAATTTTTGTGGGATTTTGGTATGAAAAGTGTTTTATATGGGGGAGAATTGCTTTTCCTAGGCAAAAAGTGTTTTAACCTTAGGAAAAGGAGTATTATTAGGAAAATGAATGAACTGAAAGGGGGGTGAACTTTTATGAGGGGAATCTAGTACTTGATATCCAGAATTCTTTGAGCCGAGGGTTCGGTCCCTCCAAAAGTCAAGGAAATGCTCTCAACCTCTTTGACTTAAAGGTTTTAAGTACTTTGAACTTTATTATGGGAAATTATTTAAGCAAAGAGGTGAAATGAATGGGGGAAGATAATTAATTGACTTTGAAATCCATTTGCATGCTTGATTGTCCATTCATATTTGGAACATATGATGAAAAATGATAAATAGGCTTTTTGTCTAATCAATCATCATACTTCTACAACCTTTCTTCTACTTACCCATCTACTTATCCTACCATTTTTTCTTCACTTTATTAGGGTGCATTTAAGCTATCAAACCCTTATCAATATTTTCTTTTCTTTACATAGCAAACTATCTAAATCAAACCTTATATCATCCAAGGGCTCAGATTAACCAGTTGAGCTCCTTTAATATACTCTACCTATCTAATTATCTGCCAAGATTACACTGTTTGGTCAGATTTTATTCTCTATCTATAAACATGAAATAGCCAAGTTTAAACATTTTGACTATTCATGGATTGTGGCATAAGTAACAAGCTGCACACAATCATTTATTAAGCAGAAAAAAGTAAATAGTAGTGGCATTTTGACTTGCACACTTTCCATGGTCTATTTTGTCTTTTGGGGTTCATATATTTCATTTTTTTGTGACCTATTTCATTCTTTTTGTCCTTTGATTATTCTTTTAGGACATACCCTCTTTACATTTTTTAATTTTTTTAATATGGAAAAAATTTGCACAAATAAAAGGTATGTACAATATTACAAGGTTTACTCTCAATCATTCAAAAATATGGCTCCTATTGGTATAGGAACCTAACAGTGGCTCCACTTGGGGATGAAATTCCTTGGTGAAATTTCAAGAACATTGTAGATTAGTAGCCTTTGAGTTACCTTGTAAAATTATCCTCTATGCCTCTTCATTATTGATACTTATGATAGTGAATCCTTTGAAGCTTAGGGCCTTCTCTCCGGGCTTCAACTTCAATGACCACCATCCAATCCAAACTAAACTTTTTGAAAAAAAATGGAATATGTACAATGGAAAGTAAAAATCAGTAGTTAGGTTCAAAATAGTGTTTGAGCATTCGACCATTCACTGGTCCACCTTCTACTTCTGTACCATCCATTTCTATGAGGAAGAAAGCATTATTACCTCTGAAAGCATAAATGACATATGGGACTTTCCATAGGAAATCAAATTTCCCATGTTTACCTTTATCTTCTCTCCTTGAATCCCATTTTAGGACTTTGTCACCAAGGTAGAAATCCTCAGCCTTGGTCCTTTTATCAAAAATCTTCTTGATCCTTTCCTACACAACCTGAGATCTAATGTACACTTCTTCCCTGGTTTGCTGTAAATGAATTTTTTGGTTGATTCTCCTTTAGATGTCATTTGGTTCAACCCGCAACTCTTGGAGCAACTTCATTACTGGTGTTCCCAAGGAAGATGGAAAAACAACTTCCATCCCATAAACTAGTTGGTAGGGAGAGGTACCAATTGATTTGTTTGTGGTTAGTCTATCTGCCCATAAGGCATTGACTAGCTTTTTATTCCACATTTTCTTATTGTCCTCCAACAACTTTTTTATGATGTCCACCAGGATTTTGTTTGAGGATTCTGCCAGTCCATTTCCTTGAGGATAATAGGTTGTGGAATGGCCCAGGGTTATATGATACTTGTTGCAGAAATTTATCATCCTTTTGGATATAAAGGTTGTCGCATTATCAGTAATGAGCTTAGTTGGACATCCAAATCTTGATAGAATGTTGGTTTTAAGGAAGGTTATGATAACAGTGTCAGTGGCTTGCCTTGAAGGTATGACCTCGATCCATTTGGTGAAATAGTTTGTGGCAGTAAGAATCCATTTGTGTTGGGCATAGGAAGATGGGTGAATCTCACCAATGAAGTCTAACCCCCATTGTTGAAAAGGTGTTTTAGCAGAGATTGGTTTTAGGGGTAAAGGTAGAAGCTTTTTCTTTCCCTAAAAAATTTGACATTTGTGACAGGAGGTCACATGTTTCTTGACATCTGAAAACAAAGTTGGCTAGTAGAAACCAGCTCTAAGAATTTTATCTCCAGTGGTTTTCCAGTAAAGGTGTCCTCCACAGTCACCTGCATGAAACTTTTGTAATATTTTATCAAACTCATCTTTTAATAAACAGCTAAGAAGAATACCTTCATGATTCCTCCAAAATAAAGCATTGTCTAATATACAAAATTTTAACGACTTCATCTTCAAAAATCTACTTTTGGTATTAGATAATCCAGGAGGAGCTTGTAAATTTTGTAAAACATAAATGATATCAGCATACCATGGTGATTCAATAAAGGTCTGGATGATTAGTGGAGTCGCCATCTCCTCTTCATTATCTATTTGTGCAATAAAGTTTATATCCAGGGCTTGACAGTTTGACTCAACCATGAGCTTCACTAAACCTTGGCCCTTGATTAACTTGGTCTGATTTCTATGTCATATTCTAAAATAGTAGCAATCCATTTTCCCCTCTTTCCATCTGGACCACCCTAAGTTAGGATGTCTTTGACTACTGAATTGGGAACATAGGCTATTATATGAGAATATAAAATATATACTCTAAAGTCCTTGATAGCTTTGACCAAAGCAAAAGCTTATTTTCCATTATGTTATATTTTAAGGAGGCATCTCTCAGGACCTTGCTAAAGAAAGCAATAGGTTGTTCATAGCCCTGGTCATTTTTCTGCAGTAAAACTGCAGCAATTGTGTGCTCAAAAGCAAAAGAAAATAAGATGAAATCTCTGTCAAATTTTGGACTGACCAAAACAGGTGTTCTAGTTAAGGCTAGTTTAATGTCTTTAAAGGATTTCTTAGCCTCAACAGTCCATTTGATGGTCGAATATTTTTTCAACATATTGTTTAGTGATCTAATTAATTCTACTAGAATAGAAATAAATCTCCCAAGAAAGTTAATTTTCCCTAAGAAATCTTGTAATTCTCTGATGTTCCTTGGATGTTGTATCTGTAAGATGGCTTCTATTCTTGCAGGGTCTATTCGGATACCATCTTTCAAAATTATATGACCTAGTAACTTGTCTTCTTCTAATCCAAACAAAGACTTCTTAGGGTTCAAAGAAATTCCATATTTCCTACATTTAACAAAAACTTGCCTTAGATGATCCAAATGCTAGTTGTCAGATTTTGAAAATATAGTAATGTCATCTAGGTATATCACTAGGAAATCATGAATTTCTTTAGCAAATACTATATCCATAGCCCTCCAAAAAGAGGCTCCTGCATTCATTAGTCCAAAAGGCATTTTCACATACATGAATGTGCCCCAAGGAGTAGTGAAGGCAGTCTTGGCTTGGTCATCAAGATGAACTAAAATCTGATTGTAACCAGAAAACCCATCCAATAATGAGATCCTAGTTGATCCAACTACCCTTTGCAAAATATGGTCCATTTTGGGGAGAGGGTAATTGTCTTTAAGGGATACTTTGTTGAGGTTTCTAAGGTCCACACAGAGTCTGATCTCGCCAGTTTTCTTCCTAGTTGGCACCAGGTTTGAAACCCAATTAGAAAATCTGATTGGTGCAATTATCTTAGCATCATACATTCTCTGGATTTCCTTTTCAATTGAAGGTAATATGACAGGATTTATCCTTCTAAGTTTTTGTCTGAAAGGTTTTTGATTTTCTTTTATAGGGATTATGTGTTGTATGATGCTAGTGTCATAGGATTTGAGGTCCTCATAACTCCAAGCAAATACATCCTGAAATTATTTTAATAACTCAATGTATTTTACTCTTTCAGTGGGAGGTAATGATTTAGAAAGTTTGATCAATTTTGGACTTTTATCAGTGCCAATATTACACTCCTCCATATCAGATTTCAAAGGTTCCATTTTAGGCTTACTAGGAACATCATTTGAATCAAATAGGTCTTCCAAAGGGGTTAATCCCTTTCGTAAGAAATTGTCTTTGAGATCAATTACTTCAGTGTCTTCATTTATTATCTCATCAATCTCAACCTGCTCTAGGTTTTCTACATCTGATTTTGTGAATTTAATGGGATGGAATCTATCTGTCTCTTCACCTTCTATCTCATTTATGTCTATTTTATCTTTAGTGTTAAGGTCTATTGATGTGTTAGTATCTATATTGCTATTTACAAATTCTTGTTCTGAAATCAAAAAGTTTTTTATTTGTTTGACATCAACAAATATTTGACAGTTCTTCAAATTATCTGGGATTGCAGACTTGTGCCTTACTTCAGCAGTGTATTGATAGTTAGGCTTAAAGTGTAACTTTGCAGGTGCTAAAAAACATTGCTAAACTATGAGCCTGCATATTATGTTTTCTAGGAATTACAACAACTTTGGTTTCTAAGAAAGTTTTTAGTATTTCTACAATGGTTCCTCTGTAACAATTTAATCTAGGGTCTTTGGTCATATATACAACATTAATTTGTTTTATCACTAATTCAGGGTCTCCCATGACAGAAAATCTTATAGCTCCTAGCTTCCCAACTAATTTAAGACCCAAAATTAGTGCTTCATACTCAGCCATATTGTTAGTACATTTAAAATTTAGTCTGTTTGCATGGCCTTCTAAGTAATCATTCTCTAGATTGTATATCCAAACTCCTACTCCTGCTCCAAAATTATTGACCGACCCGTCAAACTCAAGATGCCACAATATCTCATGTTCATAATTAATATCATCTGTTTCCAACAACTTTTCCTCAACTTGACTACCTTGTTTAGTGGAACGTTCTAAAGTTTGAACAGTTTCCTTTTGTTTTGAAACTGTAATTTCTTTTTGGTTCTGTATCAACACTATCTAAAAGAGTTCCTTATGTTTCATCAATATTATACAAAATAAAAGAATCAATGTCTGAATGTACAGAGTAGATAGGAAAGTTTTGAGGCCGATCCTGGCTACTCACCATGTATTTAATTAAAGTTTCTCGGTACAACTTCTTGGGTTGTCCAGAAAAGAAATTGTTGCATATGACATATCAAGTTGTAGAGATCCCTAAAGTTTGGCTCCCCATGACATGGATGAAAGCATGCCATACTTCGATGGGATGTCAAAAACTACAATATTCATAAGGATGCTCTTGGCAGGATATTGAACTAAGGTAACACAGAGGTCTTTAATCAACCCGAGACACTTTACTTGACTTGAGTCAAATGAAATAAGTCCTTCTAAGGTCTTGTAATGTCTAGGTTCAATTTTTCCATTACTAATTTTGGCATTAAGTTGTGGGATGCTCCAGAATCCAACATTGCATTATGAAGAATTTTGTCATGGATTCCAAGGCTAATGTAGAAAGGTGGTATTCCTCCTTCTGGTGGTTTGCCATTGACATCTGGACCAAATATAAGTTTAGGTTGGTCTTCAAACAGGTTAACAAAATCTTCATTTTCAGCAAGGTTTAGGGTCTGGTTTGTCTGTGTTTTGTAGGTTTCATTCTTGATTAACTCTGTCAAGGGGACTGAAATATTTAGCTTAGCTACCTCTGCTCCCAAATTAAAAGGTAAAGGGTCTTTCTCTGTTTGAGGGTTTGGACTTTTGACAGCAGGGATTTGAGTGGGATGGTCTTCTTTTCCTTTATTGGGGACTTCTTTTTGTGAATTTTCCAATATAGTATTTGAGGTGTGTCCACTGGTTTTTTGGGGGAAGTTGAAGAAGAGGGTTTATTGTCAGAAGGTTGATTAGGGGTAATATCTTCAATGGTAGGACCAGAAGAATTATTATTTTGTCTGGGGAGAATCTAGAGGATTTTAGAAACTGGGGCTTCTTTGATTTTCTTTGGTTGATTTGGCATTGTTTTCTTGGTTTGGTCAGATATATCAGAATTATTTTTACTCCTTAGGTTATACTGCTTATGTACTTCAAATATGGCAGAATCATAACCTTGTTTATAATCAAATGACTCTCTTGACTGGATTTTCAATTGTTGCAGTATATGCAATTCTTGATCATCTTGGGTCAGAAAACCATCACCTTCATCATCTAATCCCATTAGGTTAATCTATGTGTCTTGCTTTGGGTCTTCAAGATGGGATGTTTCTGCATAATTTTCTTGGAAAGGAGGTCTTATATTCTGATCAGGTCCATTTTTTCTAGTATTTTGGTTTTGGTTTTTCCTAAAGTTTGGGTTTCTAACTGGAGGTGCCTATTGATTATCCAACTAGGGTTTTCTCTCTATACTCTCTACTCTATACATTAACTTTTCCATGCCTTTTTCTAAGCTATCTATTTTAATGTCAAAGGGTGAAGGCTCATCTTTAGATGATCCTCTTCTTTCATTCCTAACTCTAGGTCTTTTAGCTAATAAATTAGCCTCTACATTTACTGCTACACTTTGCATATCTTCTAGGGTTTGGGGGTTTCTTTCCCTGAGCTGGAATGCCATGTCCATGTCAAAACCATCAGGGAACTTTATTAATGCTAAGTCAGGTGGGGGTCTAAGATTAACTAGAATTGCATTGTATATATTGTTAAATCTAGTGCAGTAATCTTGAACAGTTTCATTGGGTCCTCTCCTAATATTTTCATATTCAGAAAGGATTTGTAGAGGATTCTTTTTCTTTTCCCATCTATTCAAAAATTGTTTTTGAAATACTTCTAAACTATCAATACTATTATCAGGCAGTGATCTAAATCATTTTCTAAAATCACCAGTTAAATTCTGAGCGAATAATCTCATTTGGACATCCACAATATCAATTTCATGAAGTTCAAAGTAGTCTATCATTTTATTAACATGGTGTTGTGCAGTGTAGTGTCCTATGCCATCAAATTGGATGATTTTACTCTAGTAGTCTGCTGGCATGGCACCAAGTGGAGCATGTAAGACAAAGGGAGCATATCTATTTTCCATGGCTATAAGTTGGGATGGGCTAAAATGTGGGGTTGAGGCACTGGAAGATGATGCAATAATGGAGGATGAACTAGGATCAACAGGTGGTACCTGGGATATGATAGGTTGGTAAGGGAGTGAGGGTATGAATGGAGGTGGGGAGTGAACTTCAGAGGTTGAAGGGAATAATGGTGAACTAAGAGTAGTGGATATTGGTTCAGAAAACTCAGGGTTCCTAGCAGTAATAAGGGATGACTGTGAGGAATTTAGAATATATTCATCAATTGAATGATTGGCCTTTTGGACTTCAAGGTCTACAATAAACTCTGGATCTAGAACAATTTCATCAAGTGCACTTTCAGACCTTATTCTAAATAGGGAAAGATCAAATGGCACATAAAAGGGAAGGTCTCCTAAAAACAACCACTCATCGAGGCATGAATCGGCTTTGATTAAAGGTGTTTGACTAATTGAAATTTCTTCTCTTTTGGGTCTTCTCAAAATCAGGTTTGGATTATCAACTACTGGGGCAGGGTTTGGATCTGGATTAGCCCTAGTGTAGTGAGTTCTCCTTCAAGCCAGAATTTCAAGCTTTTCCTAATTACTTTATTTTTGTAAGATTTTGTAAATAACTTCTAATAAACCCTTTAAGAGGATTGAAATAAAGATTTAAAATTTTCTTTAAGGTTTATTAAGACTGAGGATTTGATTGTCCCCAGTGTGGTCACCACTATGTTATCACTCAGAATTTTCCTTATAAGTTATCAGAAGAAGGAAGAAACTGAGGTAACCACAAACTAATATTTTAAGTATAGGCTCTAGCCAACCTATGACTCAGAGAGGGCTCTCTCTATATAATTTAGCTTTGTTTCTTATGGGATTTTAGGCTAGTTCATAGTGTTCCTTGGGGTTTTGCTTTTGATTTGAAGGTTGGGTGGTGGAATTCTTAAAGAAGATGGATAGAGGTAGGTCTTCAAGCCATTAGGCTATGGAGTCAACAAATGGATAACATCATTGGACCAATTCATTAAAGGGAATGTTCACAGGGCAGGCTAGCAGAGCCAAATGCAAATCTTTAGGCGTAATGGGTGAAGTAATTCCAATTAGGGTGAAAGGGCACTTAAGAATCCTTAGATCGGGACCTGAATGGAGAACAAAGGATAATCATGAACAAAGGGCAATTGATAATCCTTTGCTATAGATCACAAGAAGTCACCTAAAATAAGAAGCAATCAAGAATTCCTTAACTTAGATTTGTGAAGAAAACATATAATAATGCATAATAGTCAAGACAGAGTGCATTTAAGCAATTTCTAAAATATCATTCCATGTTCTAACATTTAGATTTTAAAGATACATAAAGATTATGGAAAAAGCTTGAAGGAAAACAACATTGAACATGAGAGAATTCTTACTTGTATTTTGCTTTACACAAGAATCCTATTAAATATCTAATCTTTATTCCTTGATCCAGTAAGCCAATCCAGTCATTGATACAATAGAATTTTTGATTTGAGAGAAAAAGTCTATAGAAATGTTTTGGAATCCACCCTACATACTTCGAATTGTGAAGTATTTATACAAAAACGTATTAAAAAATATCTCAAAACAACTTGAGATTTATTCTAGGAAATACAAGTATCTTCTAGCAAGAAGATAGAGACAGCTAATGAACTGTTTCTTGTTGTCCCTTTAATTATGGTTGTGCTGGCCTTTATGGTTAAGGTGTATCCCTTTATGTTGGCTGATAGTTGTGGCATTTTTACGCTGAAGTCTTCTTTACTTTGATCTTTCATCTGATACTCTTTGACCCCGCTACTCTTTGACCCTGTTGTGTTGTTTTTACTTGTTTCACTCTGTTGCCTTCATTTTTACAGCACAATAACTTTCAACTGCTTATTTATCACAGTAAATCTGTCATTGTCTCCTATGATTATCCATTTGGTAATTTCACATTTAACATTCTCCTGTAGATTTCATCAGCCTCAGTATATTTTGCAAAATTTGGCTTGGGGATAAAAAGATGTTTGATTTCATGTTCCAAGAAGAACAAGTTTTCAAAAGTGTCATACAAGACTTTCCCTATTGGTAATGCCCTTATGGATGAAGAGCTTGCTTGTTCCTTAGCCAACTGTCTGAGTCTGTTGCCATAATCCAATAATGTCATGAGTTTATCATTGATGACCATATGACTGGGCAGACCTTTCTCCCTCAAAATATGAAATTTAGCCATGAACCTATCAATGGCTACCTGCATATTGTGGCACTTTTCTTCCAAAGTAAACATAAGGTTCCTTTTGGAAAGGACCTTCATTATTTCCAAAATGGCAGGAGTCCTATCTTCTATATTTAGCTCTTGGAGCTCATATTTATTCTTGTTGTTGAGGAAGTGGATGAGTCTATTTGCATCCTTTGGCTTATTTCCCAACTCCTCCTTTACTTTCTGGATAGCTTTTATAGCTATCCTTACCAGCTCTATTTGCTAAAAAATAACTTGGATTGATGGCCAAATATCATTGACAGAGTCAATGCTACTGGCCCACAACATTTCCTTGGTTTGTCCAAGTGGCTTCTCAAGTGTTAAATCCTTTTCCAGGATTTTGATCCTCTCACCCATTCTCTGGGCCCTTTGTGTTTCTTCTTTCTGCTTGAGTTGGGAAAGTTTGCAGTCAGTTTCCAAACTTGCCACCTTTTCTTTCAATATTTTCATCTCTGTAGCCCGGATAGACATATCCTCCATGGTTTTCACAAGTTCTACTGCTTTGTCCCCTAGCACACCTACTGTTGTAGTAGATTCTGCTGTTACTTGCAATGTTGTTACAGGTGAAGTTGTGGGTATCAGTGATGCTGCCAATGTAGAAGGAACTGTTGTGGATACCATGGGGATGACAGTTCTAGAAGTTGTGTCCAAGTCACTTTGCTTCGATTGAATTAAAGTGTCCAACTCCATCTCTGTCTCCTTGAGTTGATCATTCAGTTTCAGGACCAAGTCCATGAGCTCTTCATGTCCTTGCTGGGCTTCTAGGACCTCTAATGTTTGTGGATGATGTAGCTAGGGTATCTTTAGCTACATCTTGAGTGCAGTGATATCATCATTTTTTTTCTTAAATAGTTGCTCTGTGGCTTTTATATCCTTGGGATCGTGTCCCAATTCAATTACTAAGTCCTCTAAGGACTTTATTCTCATGTCCTTGGCTTGTGAGGAGGCCTTTTCCAACTGGAATTGTGCATATATGTTTTTAAGGAATTATGTAGTTGGTGGGCAGCTATGGCCTTTCCAATCAAGGTGGAGTATATCATCTCCCCTGTTTGCTTGTGTAGCTCAATCTGGTCTATGGGATGGATATCCCTTGCCAGCACTTCAAAATCTACTTTCTTGAAATCTGAGGCTGTTTTTGGTTGTTGAGTTGTAGGCTTGATAAAAGTCATCTGCATTTTCCCCTCTTTGATATGAAAGGCTGACATTAGCCTGGTTTGATTGGTAGGGGTCATCTTCAAGTACTGGGCATAAGTTTGGACCTTAAGCTTCTCATTCCTTGCTTTTATTTCCCTGTACCTTTCCTTGATGTCTTGGTCTTTGTCAGCAAGCATTCTAAAGGAAGATACCTCAAGACTAAGCTGCCTTTCCAACCCTTTTGTGCTATGGAGGGTGTGCCTTCCGATGGGGTGATGGGCCTGCTCATGTTTCCTTTTGTGCTGGTGGCTTCTGCTGTTTCCTCTGTGTATTCCTGTTCAGAGACAGGATTCACTCTCTATCTTTTTGATTGGCCTGTATCTGCATAAGTCTATGAAGTGGCCCTTGCTGATGTGGTGGCCTCCTCCCTACTTCTTTTTAGGATCTTCTCCTCATTTAGAGGAGTCTGCACAATTGAGGGGGTACTCATGGTTTTCTCTGGTCTGCTTGATTTCTCTAGCTTGTCTAACTGTTCTGGCCTGTCTGACTACTCTAGCACCTGCAGGAAAGAACCCTCATCAAGTTTTTTTTCAAGATCGATTAGAGCATTCTCTATGTCTATTCTGGTGTTGTCTTGATCAACTAGGGTTCCTTCCACCCATTCTGATTGGTTGGCATAGGCTTCAATCTCAGGTATGGGATGGTGAATAAAAGGTCCCAACTTGACCTTTTGCCTCTTCTTGGTGATGAATTCCAAAGAGTCATATCTCTAAACAAAACTTCTCTAGAACTTCATCTTCTGTAGTATCAAATCTTCCTCTTTCCCAGCCTCCCTAGAGTTACATATGAAGGGACCTAGTTGGTCTTTTATTTTGAAATTGGCCTTCTTCTTGGCATTTACAAAGTTTATCTCATCTGCATTGATAATTTTCCTGTACTATTCTAATGCAAACAACCTCATAGGGTGGTATCTTGGCAATTTGTATGGTGCAAGCATGCAACCATATATCTTGATATCTATGTGGTTTTGGTAAAGGTACCAATCACCCACTTTGGTCTGCTTTGACAGTTGAAGGACTCTCTTTATTTCTAGATTGATTCTTGGAGGAGGGTTTCCAGTCAACATTGTCATAACTGGATGTACAAATAAGTCAATGAAGTCTGAATAAGAGTAAGGAGATTGATACTCGTGGATTAATGGGGTCCAAAAAATGACTGACCTAGGTTGACTCTTGGTGTCAAGCTTCTGAAGGGTGACTGGAAACTTATCTGACTAACAATATAAGAACATATCGTATAAAACTGAAGTTTATTTGAAGACCCTTTCATTCCCCATTCTTGTAAACTGCTCATGCATCATGTCAGCTATGAATGTGGCAAAGTCATAAATGGCTACAGGAGGTTGTCCTGGGGTATAGATGGACATGAAAGCCAGGATAATTTCATCAATATACTCACTTGTGGAGTAACCCAAAACACAAGATATCATGGCTACAATACTTCAACCCTAAGGGGAAAATATAGTTGCTACATATGGAGGAGGGTCTTTAGGGAGGTGCTTCTCTTCTCTGATGAAGGTTTGGAGAAATTGGGCCAACTTTGCAGAGCTGAGTTTGGGATATAAGTCCAAAAAATCTCCAATTGAGAGGGGAGTTAGGTTTAGCCCTAGTTGGAGCTGTAACATTTCATTTATAGACTCAACAGTGATGGTGAGAAGGACCTTCGGGTCATGAGACATGATGATTTTATGACTTGGGACGTAACAAGCATGGCACATGTGCACAATTTCAGGAAAAATGTGGACTTGGGGGAACTGGTACTTTGGAAAATTTGACTCCCAAGGCCAATTTCATCAGCCTGGTTTAGGAACCTGTCCCTACTTTGGCAATGTATTTTGAGCAGGAGCTTTATGATAGTTGCATCTTTTATCTGGAAATCTTTATCAGCTAGGGGAAGGTGGTCCAGGTCTAAATGGGGTGTAGAGATGGGTCTCACATCCATAACAATTGGGACATCCATACTCAGTTCTTGTGGATTTGAGTATGGGGTGTAATTTCAAGTTTTTTAGGGAAATGATGTTCTACAAGGAGTAGGCTTGAGCTCTTGAGTATTTTTAATTAATTTTAACTTAACTAAAAACAGTCAGCAAATGGTTACTTTGAAATTGAGAGGGTATTTGGTGAATTTTGGTTTAAATACCTGGAACTAGGGTGAATTGACTCTGAGCGGGGTGACTGGTGACTGCAAGTGGTTGAATGGGCTTTGTATAGGTTGCAAGGCCAACTGGGTTGTCTACAGTGTCTTTGGAGCGGAATTGTACGTGGGTTGATAGCTTCGGTGTTTGCAGGTGTCGTGCATGCGTACAGAAGCTTGCAACTGACAATTCAACGAAAACAAACATTTTTGGGGCTTTTGGCCTTTATACGCAAAAAGTTTATTTTTTTGGTAGGTACAGGGTGAATAGTGGTTAATTTGTTGCGTAGCGGGAGGGCCGTAAGTGGTTCATTTCGCACTGCTTTTGGGTGTTTGGTGGTATTTGGGAAGGGCCGCCCGATTCCACTCATCGAATGACACCTAGCATTGGGGGCCAGGGGGAAAGCCACTTTATCGGTTGGGTAAAGGACAGACGTCAAGTTGCCCCGATATGGATGAGGGCCGTCAAATGAGGAGGAGGATGATCGCATTGTGATCAGGTGGAGAAGCTATGCAGAGGCTAGTGGGGGGCCCGGCAGGCACTTTATTACGATAGTATCAGGCTTAAAGTGAGATTAGGCCATCAGGGTAATTAACGAAGGATTAAAGGGGGCTTTATTAACTTGATTGCGGATCGACTAGTTAAAGGTTTTGGTCGGGTTTTAAGGTGAAAATCATAGTTTATAATTAAACTGGGGTGTAAGGTTAATTTGTACATAGGAGTTAAATATATATGGGAAATTGGGTTTTTATCGGGATTTAATATAATAAATTTAGTGATTAATATGAAAAATGGGCGGAAAAGGGAAAAACACTAAGAAAAATGCTTTTTGTGAATTACATCTTTTTCACATATTTACATTAATACTTAGGGTAAAGCATTTTTGTGGATTTTTTGTATGAAAAGTGTTTTATATGAGGGAGAATTGGTTTTCCTAGGCAAAAAGTGTTTTAACCTTAGGAAAAGGAGTATTATTAGAAAAATGAATGAACTGAAGGGGGGGTGAACTTTTATGAGGGGAATCTAGAACTTGATATCCATAAGTCTTTGAGCCAAGGGTCCGGTCCCTCCAAAAGTCATAGAAATGCTCTGAGCCTCTTTGACTTAAAGGTTTTAAGTACTTTGAACTTTATTATGGGAAATTAGTTAAGCAAAGAGGTGAAATGAATGAGGGAAGATAATTAATTGACTTTGAAATCCATTTGCATGCTTTATTGTCCATTCATATTTGGAACATATGATGAAAAATGATAAATAGGCTTTTTTTCTAATCAATCATCATACTTCTACAACCTTTCTTCTACTTACCCATCTACTTATCCTACCATTTTTTCTTCACTTTATTAGGGTGCATTTAAGCTAGCAAACCCTTATCAATATTTTCTTTTTTTTACATAGCAAACTATTTAAATCAAACCTTATATCATCCAAGGGCTCAAATTAACTAGTTGAGCTCCTTTTATTTACTCTACCTATCTAATTGTCTGCCAAGATTACACTGTTTGGTTTGATTTTATTCTCTATCTATAAATATGAAATAGCCAAGCTTAAACATTTTGACTATTCATGGATTATGGCATAAGTAACAAGCTGCACACAATCATTTATTAAGCATAAAAAGTAAATAGTAGTGGCATTTTGACTTGCACATTTTCCATGGTCTCTTTTGTCTTTTGGGGTTCATATATTTCATTTTTTTGTGACCTATTTTCATTCTTTTTGTCCTTCGATTATTCTTTTAGGACATACCCTCTTTACATTTTTTAATTTTTTTAATATGGAAAACATTTGCACAAAGAAAAGGTATGTACAATATTACAAGGTTTAATCTCAATCATTCAAAATTATGACTCCTATTGGTATAGGAACCTAACAGATACCTCTAGTGAACATAGTTGTGCAACTTCATCTCATTGTTATTTCTTTAGAATCTTTGTCATCCTGTTAGAGTTGATTATCTTTCCCGGTCTCCCTGTGATACCCCTTAATTCAACCTCCTTTCCTTCCCAAAAAACTTTCAAGAAAATTTCTTGAAAATTAAAAGTTATCGTACCCAAAGATTATAGCCATTGAACTCCTAGTACAACATCTGCACCACCCATTGGAATGGAAAGCATTGGACTATTCAAGACATATTCTACCATGGATAGCTTGATATTATGACACTTTCCAGAGCAATTTATGGTTCCTCCATTTTCAATCATTACTTGACACTCTTGTGCTGGATATAAGAAGCAATTCTATTCCTTGGCTATCTTACAATGAATAAAATTATGGGTACTACCTGAATCAATCAACACTGTTACCTTTTTCTTCTTGATATGCCATTCTATCTTGAGAGTTTGAGGAGTGGTAATTCTTGTCAATGCAATACAAGATATGGTCATATTCATTTCTTCTTTCTTTGGGATTGGTTCTTGATGTATATCCTCTTTTTTTATGTTTCTTGTTCATTTTCTTGCTCCTCGTCCCCATCTATGTAGATTAATTTCTTCTCTGCAAACTTATGACCTTTAGTGTATTTTCTATCACAATTGTAACAAATCCCTTTTGCTCTTTTTTCTTCCAATTTTTTGGTCTCAACCTTGTAGGTGTTGAAAGGCTAGGAGCAACAACACTTCCATATTTATAGTTATGAGTGGTAGGCTTGCTTGTTGCAATAATTTTGCTTTCAATTTTTCTTGCCAACATGTACGCCTTCTCCAATGAATCAAGTTCCCAAAGACAAACCTCATGTTGAATGTTAGCCTTTAAAGTCCCTATGAAGATATCAATCCTCCTCTTCTATAGAATATCATTTAACCTTATATTCAATTTTTGGAAGTCCTCAATGCGCTCTGCCATTGAACCCTTTTGTTTAAGATTTATCAATTGGCTAAAGAAGGTGCTGCTCTGTGTATCCTCAAAATGTTCTATCATTTCCTCTGTGAAAATTGACGAGGTGATAAGTGGTTTATGAGAACAAAGCCCTTTTTACCATAAAAATTGATTTGGTTCTAAATATAAAGATGCAATACGTACCTTTTGTAATAGTTTCACATCATGTAGATCAAAATATTTCTCCATTTGTAGTATCCATGTTATGGGATCCTTGCCATCAAACTTCCTCATATATATCTTTGGAATATGGTGGGTCTTCAATCCAATCTTAGATTCTACGAAATCATGATTAACATTTATTTTTTTCTCATCATGAGTTTCCTCTACTACCTTTTCATCATTAGGAGGCCTTTCTTGTAGCAGCTCTGTCCACCTTCCTTCAAACCTTCATTTTTTTTCTTCAAATCTTCCATGCATTTCTGCAAATATGCTTCCCTACCATCAATATTAGATTCCATGGCACATATAAAACTATTTATCTTAGCTTCGATTGCATTATTCAAATCCTCCATCCAATTTTGCTTACTAGTTGTTTCTATTTTCTTGATTTAAGTCATTCTTTTTATTGATTTTAGCAGCTTGAACTTGAATCTGTTGTATCTATGAAATTTCAGATCTCTAAGGTCTAAAATTTATACGTACAATATCCCTCTGCATCCTCTTTCCAATGCCACCAGTCTGATCGAAATTGGATTCTCCAAGAAAGCGTTATTCCCAATCTCGCAAGATGACCTTCTTATATATTATTTCCATAGAGCGAACTTGTACGAAGTGCCACGTGTTACTGTTTTGACCTTATGACCTGAAAATAATACACAGAAAAGTATTGTTTGTCCTTGTTCTATAGCATCTTACGAAATTTCAATCTGATGTTCAGAGAGAAAGTTATGATGATTTCCCCAAGTCACCTGTTTGGGATGTAATTCGGGAGCTTGCAAAAACCTTAAACGGCTTGGACTGTATCTCCGAAAATATAGTGGAACAAGATCTGAAATTTAGGTCCAAGCTTCACCATGATTTTGGCTCAAATGGGTTTTCATTTTAGAGTCTAAACCATCGTAGAAAAAGAACTATAGCGAAAATTCCACAATGGCCTATTTGAGATGGAATTCTAGAGCTTACAAGAACCCTAATTGCGTCAGATCATATCTCTGAAAATATACAGAGACAAGATCTGAAATTCAGATCCGAGATTCAGAATGATTTTGGCTCAAACAAGTTTTTTGTTTTACCTTCTGAAACTTCGTAGAGAAAAAGTTATAGTGAAAATCCCATGATGCCCTGTTTGGAGCAAGGAAACCCTAGAATCCAAAGCTCTGATCAAGGAAAATTTTAAGGATGGAAATTTATCTTAAAGTTTAGAAACCTTGGTGAATCCCACTAGTCCATAATATGAAATCTATAAAATGTTTGGAGATATTTTTGTAAAAATATTCAAATTTATAATATTTTTATATAGTCTATATACAATTTTTTAGCAATTTTTAGGGTAAAATAATTTCATTCCATAAAATTTTGGTGAATCATTTTTACAATAAAATGGAAATTAGTGAATATTTTTTTTGGAAAAGGTATAGAAAATTATCCCATGGGCGAATATTAGCCCCTAAAATTTTCCGTAGATCTGGTACCAAATGTTATGAAGCCAACTCATGAAAAGATATAAAAGATAGATCAACGCCTTAGAAATCAGCCTCCTCGATGGGGAAACCTCCTTTACATTACACAAATGAACAATTCTTTGATGATACAAATGAAAAGACCTCCTTTCTATATATAGGAGTCTAAGGGGTCATAATATAATCAAAGCCAACATAACAATAATAATGTAAGGGCACAACAATAACAATAGTGGGCTTCTATGGGGCATAATAATAAAAATATGGGGACTACTTCGGCACAACAATATAATAAGGGGGTTGCACTAATAACAATAAGGGGTTACACTAGTAGTATAGGGACCTAACGATATGCCTTGATTCTAACTGTCAGCAAGAGAGAAGGATGCAATGGTGCCTTTGAAAAGCAAGAAGGTGTGCCTAGTGAGTGTTCAATTGTAAATATGTCAAAGTTCTTCTACTGTGGAGAGTGTTTTGGAGAATTTAGCATCTATGGATAAACATTAATTCACTAGACAAGTAGTTGTGCCTATAACAATAGTTTAAAGTGTTTTAAACTTTTCCTATAAACAATAGATATGATGAGAAGATAGAAGGCCTACTTGTAGTTCCACTTTCCTCTCATCTCCCTTGTCTCGATTCTGTCTCTCCTTCCCGTACTTAATCCGCTTGAGAATTACCCTGTAAACACAACAGAAGACAAAAACTGATCAAAACATATGATCCATTGAATATAAATGAAAGGAATCAGAAGCAATTCATACATATAGGCATTATGAAAGAACACAACATATGGAAAAAGGTTCAAAAACTTTATTAGATAGAAGAAGGAATTACAACCATCAGTGTCTGATTCAAAGTCATCCCTCCAACTTGGATCCCATCCACATCATATCAAAAGAAAGACAATCTTGTGGCATCACATCATTTGCTCCAAATTCAAGTCTCATAGCAGCATTATCTCCTTACAATTCAACATAATCCAGCCAACTTCTAATCACTTAGATGAGTGGTCAATTTATAGGAGGATGAAAGAGGCTTTGTCATAAATGGTGGCATTGAATGGCCTTCCATACTTAGAATTAGTTCCATGGAGAAATGGATGAGAGGATAGGATGATCCTTAACTCATTTCTCATCCATTTTCGAGCTCATAGGAATTGATAAGACAGGGAAACTTCTAGATGAGTCCACAAGATAAGAATATTCCCCAAACCCTATGTGAATTTCGCTCATTCTTGCCCAGCGTAGGTGAAAGGAAGCCTAAGTGCTCTGCAGAGCACCCTAGTAGTGGACTTAGCTGCTCTGCAGCGCACCTTCATAAGGGATTACCTGTGCTGGTCCCTCTAGAGGCAATTTCTGGATGTCTTCAAGTCATGAAACTGTCTGGGAAGGGGGAATTCAAAGGGTTGACTTGTTTAGGGCATGAAAAAACTGATTTTAGGGTTTGATGAGTCCTAAATCACTAATCTAAATGTTGGGATTTGATGTGTCCAAATGGATCTGTAACAGTTACCCCCTAAAGCATGAAGTCGGAAAAATGCCAATGTCGAATGAAATGCTTTACGATGTGATGAGGAGGTATCGAAGTGGAAGGTGACCTGCATCAATTACAATACATATATCATGATATTTGATTTTGCTTGAATAGTTGAGGGAAGGCATACCCATGCTCAACTTATAAACTTTCATTACATGTACATAAGCAGTCGTCTACAGATATAGACCCATGATCAGAATGACTCTCAATGTAAAGCCATTGTACATATGATTTAGTACTCCTGATATCATAGCCCGGATGGATGAAACTAGATCCGGGGACTTCAATCTCATTCAACCGTTCGCTCAAGTACGAGTCTAACCATGTGAATATGTGATCTGAAGTCGAACATGGGAAGACACGATCTGATTACCAACAGATGATGTAAGTTGTTAACAGATGTGAGATAAATCATCGATAATGATAATGATCCTCAAGGTACTGTAGTACATTCTGCATGGTGTCAATGGATGATTTGATGTCGAACACCATACAAAGTCTTTTGGTCGAAGGCCCATTATTTATGCCTATTTCCGAAAGCGAGAAACTTGCCATTGATGCATGCAAGCCTCATGGCACTGAATGGGTGTTTCTAAGTCAACTTCTTGGTTAATGACTTGATGTCGACAAGAAGCGAATCGTCACAGGAGGGCCTTGATGTATCTCACATCAACGACACGAAACAAGTGTAGTGATTTTAGAGATGGAATTTTACTAATGACACAAAGTTCAGGAATGGTGGTCATGAAAATGGAGGTTTATGGTATTGCAAAAGATGGATTTTGACTGAATGACTTCAAGTGAACATGTCAGCAACACTAAAGTGAATTGGTAGCATTGACCCAAAACAAAGCGATGGATGGTATGATAGACCAATGGTATGATAACCATCAAGCTAATAGCCCAACCCAGATAGTCACAGTGATGGATTGAAAGTGTCATGCTCAAGAGTGATCTGCTACCATAAAGTGGTTTTCCCCTTTTCCCCTTTTCCCTAGTCATTATTGACCAATACCTCTTTATTTTTATCAAGCTTGAGGAGGATAACATATGCTTGTTGTATAATTTCACCCTTCGGGTGAATCCATCGCTATTTGATGTTTTAACAAGTCTAGTGAAGGTGAAACTCGGTCTTGTCGAGATGGACAAGTTTGCCGCTATTTGATGTTTTTAACGAGTTTAACGACAAATATAACTCGGTCCTTTTCATGTTTAGAGAGTTTGAAAAGGTACAAAAATAAAACTCCACAAATTCTTTTTTCGTAAATTAATCTCTCAAGTCCAAAAAAGCGTAAAATAATACAAGAGAGATATCATTTCCAATCCGTTAATGAGCTGGAAAGGACAAGCGCTCGGCAATCTTTTCATATTTAGAGAGTCTGAAAAGAGGTTAAATAAGACTCCACTTGGAGGAACGAGTGGTGTCTAGGATAGCAACTGGTTCCGGTGATGTTGGAACTTCTCAAAACATGTTGATTTATGTGAAGAGGCTGGCTAATAAGACCACTTATTGAAACTGTTCCTCAAAAAGGGTAAAACAACCAAGTGAAAGTGTATGATCAGCCAAAGGGATAGTGGCGATGGGATGAAAAAAACCAAGGCTCATATGATGAAAGAGGCTGATAGAATGGAAATCACAAGGGTTAAAAATGGAAATGGGTTCATTTTTAGAAAAGCATGAACCATAGGGAACTATGCTTGGATTCAGTTTCATGTTTACACAAGCTTGAAATGAAAAACTATGCTTGAATTCAGTTTCATTTTTATACAAGCTTGAAACGAAGAACTATGCTTGAGATTGGTTTACATGCCCCCAGCATGATGAAAGGGAGAGTCTCCTGTAACTAGATGGAAGTCGCTGTGGTGAAGCAGGACTGTTATCCAACACCTTTTTGGCTTCGTCCAGAGAGGGACAAAGGTGAATGGGGTGATTCCCTTCACATAACCTACAAGGAAACTTAACTTTACCACTAGGTGCATGCCCCCCAAGCTTCATTACATTCACCTAAGTTGACTAGTGGATGGAATGAAGGTTCTTTTACGAGATCAAGTGAAAGAATCGACTGGGATTTCATGAGATCTAATCAAAGACTCAACTTAGAACTTTGCTCCAGGGGACCTTGTTTCATTTTTTAAAGATCTTGACACAAGACAAGGAACTCTACTCTGATTCCTTATTTCATTTTTAAATGAGGTTGACACAAGACCAGGAACTATCCTCATATTCCTTTGTTTCATTTTTTAACGAGGTTAACACAAGACAATGAAGTATCCTCATGGACCTATTTCATTTTTTAACGAGGTTGACACAATAAAAGAACTATCCTCATTGGCCTGTTTCATTTTTTAATGAGGTTGACACGGTAAAAGAACTATCCTCATTGGCCTGTTTCATGTTTTAACGAGATTGACACAGTAAAAGAACTATCCTCATATTCCTCGATCACAACTCATAAGAGGTCATGAAGGAGAGATCTGGTTCTAATGCCCCTAGTACATGATGTACAACATCACTGAATTGATTGTCAGTTGATGTAGGCATGGAATAGGTTGCCACATAATTAACTCATGGCGGGGATGATATGATTGGTACAAAAGAACCATTTACGGAAGATGGTTTACTAGAAGCCATATTTGAACCAAGAAATGAAAGTTGGTCAATGGTGTCAATTTTGCCTTCATGCGGGAAACAAATCACTGGAAAGAGTGTTGAAACAATAACTCCCATGCCATAAACATAGTCATGCCCAAGAAGTAAATTGTAATCTAAAGGGCCTGGGACTACCATCATGTTAAGATAAATGATTTTTCCTCCCAAAGCAATAGGCAACTGAGGGAGGATCCCTAATGGTTGACTAGTTCCTCTATTAAAAGCCAACAGGTTCTGGGTAACAGGCACAAGTGGCTGCGAACCGAACGATTTCCAAGCAGATGAGGAAAATATACTCATTGATGCACCTTTATCTATAATAGTTCCCGATACAATCATATTACAAACTTGTACTATGAGCAGGAAAGGCACATAAGAAGGAAGGCGAAATCCTGCTAGTCGATTCCAATCAAAGGAAGTGACCAGACTACTTAGAGGGGGTACCGTAGAAACATGAGAATTAATCCCTTGAGTTACGAGAGCGGGAGGATTTTCCTCCTGTCTTGATGGAACAGGAGGACTACCCCCAAGCTCATTAGATTCTGAAGAAACAAAAAGAACTTGAGCGGTATCATATTCACTCTCTTCAGGAAAGGTACGATTAGCTGAAGGTGAAATCGAGTCAACTGTTACCTCAACCTGTTGATTTGGGTCGAGTATAGACTCATATGATTCACTTTCAGAGAGAGTGGGTTTGATTGAAGATTTATTTATGTCAGTCAATTCATCAACTCGTGATGGATTTAGGGAGAGTTTCCTGTAACTAGATGGAAGTCGTTGCGGTGAAGCAGGATGGTTATCCAACACTCTTTTGGCTTCATCCATGTTATAGACATATTTGGGCACTGCAACTCCAATCACATATGTCCATAAACCAAGGGCTTCTAAGTCCCTAAAAGTGTTGTTTCATACCCTAAAGGAGCAAGGTCAGCTGATTACATCATCTCCCTGAAGTTATCCATGAAAAACCACTCAGAACTGGTCAGAGTAGGACCATACAGACTATCCAGTGCAAAGGGTGCGATGCATATCACCTGCCACATGCAAAAAGTGCGATGCATACTACAAAGCCCTTCCGTAGGGTGCGATGAGTGAGAGTAGACAAATGGCACAAGAAGTTTGCTAGGTGGAGACCCTGAGAATCTTCTAGAAGCTGCTCATTTGACACTTGCCTTCCTGAGTTCGCCCAAGGATGAGTAAGAGATCATGAAATATCCAAGTGGAACCAAGAACTAGCAGAGAGATGACACTAATCAAAATCCCAGAAGCTGACTCACCCCCTGCAAATATCTATAAATGGATCCCTCATCCCAGAGATCCAAAGGTTGGAATTTGGTAATTTGCAAAGAAGTGTTGTTGGTTTCTCTTTGAAGACATTGTTGGGTGATCTTGCTTTGTATGAGGTGAAGAGGGCTTTCAAGCTGGGAGGATGGTGCTGGGTCAGACCAAGTGGTTGTAATCCTCTCTTCTATTACTTTTACTAATAAAGCTATTTGAGTTTTCCTCCATATTCTTGTGTATCTCTGAATATTGTTTTGATATATGCATTTGTATGGTCAATATACATCTGATCCTATATTGTTTATAGTGATAGATCTCTATGCTTTGATGGTATTATGCTGCTGTGAATCTATAGGTTCTCTTTGAAGCGAGACAAGTAAGGAAGCAATGGCGAGATTCTATCAAAGTAGAAAGGAAACAAGAAAGGAGCCAAGCGGAAGACTGAGGTTGGTACTCTATGCTTCTTTCTCATCTCTCTCTCGTAAAGGAAAAACAAGTGACTTTAATCTATTTATTTCTAAGATAGCTACCTGTCTTAGTGGGACTAGCAGCTCTGAATAGACACTAGATTTACCGATAACAAAATGGCGACTCTGCTGGGGAGTGATTAGTTTGATTGCTTATCTCTATTTGTTTGATTCATAAACCATAGACGGAGCCTGAAGTTAAGCTAGCTAGCCTTTGAACTGCATTTTCTATGCAAGTGCAAAGTAGATCATTGCTGCTTCAGTCAATCTCTAGGTTTGTTTATGAACTGAACAATTGACTTGCAAACATCCTAAGTGCCCTAGAGGTAGCTTGAGTAACCTCATTAGATCAGCCCTTGTACTTTGTAGTTATTGACTATCATTTGCTCGACCTAAATCCCTGAACTAAGCTGCAAACTGTGACCAAAAACCAAGTTAAAGTCTCTTCCTTGGACCATGGCACCTTCTCTTCTTGGAAATCTGGATGCATCGCACCTCCCGTGTTTAGTAGGTAGGATGCATCCCTATTTCCCTGTGTTACAGGTGCGATGATCAGACAAGATTAGTTCTGCCTCCAGATTTTGGTTTTTCTTCACTCTCTTCAGCTTTATTCAGGAGTTTTGCTGTCTGTGATCAGTAGACCACTGTAGAAACCCCCTTCCTTTGCATTGTCCAACCTCCATTGTACAAGGATTTGTGAATGTTTTTGTGTATTTTTCGCCATTCACAGTTCTCATTTACAAAATAGTAGCTTAATCGAACTGTCGTCTTTTGATTTGAAAGTGTCGCAAGTGTCGTTTTCAGTCAAGAAAAAGAATCCTTCTATTTTTGATAGTCGATTACACTGTTACTCTTGTATTTGATCTGAATTAGTAGTATTTCAAGTGTCGAAAGCAGTTTTCAATTCAAAATTTCAAAGTGTCGTCTTGTCTCCTTTTCATTTTTTGAAAATAAAATCATTAGTACTGTCACTTTGAAAGAAGGAATAATTCAGATTTGTACTTAGCATCATTTTATCATTCACACATTAAGAAAGCGAAAACAAATACATTGCATGTGCATTTGCATTTAGACTGCTTGTTGATTTTGATTTAGGACAGTGCATCTAGTGTGTGCTCACTGCTCTATGTTGAAAGGATTTCATTTCTCTTTCCTTAGTAGCTAGGATTTTCATTGCAAAAAGAAGATTAAACGAATGTTTATCATCTTAGATTGCATTTTAATAATTGTATATATACATCATGTGGTGAACCTTAAAGGAAAACTTCTTAAGAAAGATCAACTATAAAATAAATTCAATGAACATAAAAATGCTTTGGAACCTAACGCACAACATCTAGAAGTCTAGGCTAGAGATGTATTATGACGTCGTAAAGCCTGGTAACTGTCGCTTTCATCGTAGGTTGGGTGATTCCTCCTCTTTGAGACAACAAGTGCCAGTATGGGCTTATGCTCCCACGTACCGTCGAGTATATATTGGGAGACCACAATAGGATATATCCTTTATCCTTAAGAAGCCATGCCTGTCGCCCTATCGATCGCAATGCACTGAACACAACATTCGGGAAGATTGACTGCCGTACCGTAAAAAGTATTCTACAGTTTTGCGATTGGTTTAGTAATCCCTCTGTTTAGATTTCCAGAGTAGTCTCTTTTGTTCCTTTTTAGACTCCTTAAAGGAAAAGGTCCATCTGAGCACTTGTCACTTCAAGCTCATTAAAAATCCAAGGCGACTAGAGTCATCTTTAGCTTTTTCTCGACTCTTAAAAATTGAAAAAGCAAGTTGTGTCAAAGCGTCTAAAATTTATTTTAATCGAAATAACGTCATTGTTCCCTCGTTGATCTTAGGTTGAGAAAATGGAGTCCACCAACCAAGGATTTCTCCTTGGGAGAAATCCTAGTCCTTTCTCCTCTTGGGGAGATGTTGGTGCACCTCATATGGCCACATTGTCCCTTCCAGGACTGACAATTGGCCTATCGGTATGGCTTTTCGCGACCTTTGTCATTCAAAGCACCGTGATTCCTAAACAATCAAATTAGCAACTAGATGATACCAGAGTTCCCCCCCAACCTTCTACTTCACTTATCTCTCCCTCTCCTTCTTCCTCTTCGCTTGGTGAAGATAGTAAAACTAAAAACCAAGTAACTAAGAAGAAGAAGGGGAAGGAGAAGAAGAAGAAGGAGCCAATGGCAAAAAGGGGAAACCATGCATCGTCTAGCGAAAATCCAGACACTGCACCATCCAAACCTAAATCTCCATGTGTCATCTGTAAAGGAGACCACTATCAATGATATTGTCCTTACATCCCATGGATCCTAAGGGACTGGTCTCCCCGGTTGCACAATCTGGTGTCGTCAACCTTTGACGATCATGTTGAAAGTACACTGTCAACTAGTGAAAACGAAGTCAATGGATAAAAAGGAAAATCTAAATTTCCCTGCAGACTGTGTGAAGGCGATCATGCCCTCCACTGTTGTCCCTTCCTGGACGAAGCTAAAAGAGTCTTGGATAATCGTCCTGCATCACCGCAGCGACTCCCTCCTAGATACAAGAAACTCTTGCCGAATTCATTGCTAGTTGAAAATCTGACTAACCCACCTTTGTTGTCAGTTGAAGCACCTATCGTCGAAGATAAACCCTCTGAGTCCATGTTGGACCAAATTCAACAGGTCGAGACGGCAGTCGACCCCATCTTGACTTCAAAAGATTTACCTTCAGATGATATAGTCACCAAAGAGAATGAGAATGACACCGTTCAAATTCTTTTCGTAAACACAGACTCCGATGAACATGGGGGAAATATGCCCATTCCTTTACCGCAGGAAGGAAATTTGTCAAAGTTGTATCTGGCCATTTATTCAGTCCCACCTCCAAGCAACCTAGTCGTTTCCTTGATTGGAATCTACTAGGCAAACTCTGTTTACCATCTAATGTACCATTCCAAATCATAGTGCAAACTTACAAAATGGTCATGGTTGGTACCATCATAGATGAAGGGGCTTTTGTGAGTATCCTTTCCTTAACTGCTTGGAAAGCGCTTGGTTCGCCATCGCTTTTGCCTGAGATGCGAAATCTGATAGGCTTCGATAAAGGAACCAGTCGACCATTAGGGATCATTCCAAGTTTTCCCATAACTTAGAGAAGGAAAACCATTTATCTGAACGTAATGGTAGTCCAAGGACCTTTAGATTACAATCTACTCCTTGGGCGTGACTACATTTATAGCATGGGAGCCATTGTCTCCTCACTCTTTCGAGTAATGTGTTTTCCGCATGAAGGCAGAGTGGTCCAGCTCGTAGACCAGATTTCATTCCCCAGTTCACACATAGCTAATAGTCAAATGCCATCCCTAATAGGTCTTTTTGCACGAGGAATGTCTCATCAATCTACAGTCCGTCCACCTAATGAGTGCGAGTGATTCGGTGGTCGTGACTGAAACCCATGGGGCATGCACCCTGGTCTGCCTCGGCAGGAAAACTTCAGGCATAGGGTAGGTTTCCGCAGAGGATATATGATTGGTCTGACACACCCATCCGTTTAGGAAAATGGGATTAGACCGACATAAGATACCTCTGTTAGAAGGTAGGCCTTTCCCGATAGAACAAATGTTTTGTTTGCAAATTGAAGGGTAACTTGGAAAAGGTAGGCCTTTCCCGATAGAACAAATGTTTTGTCTGCAAATTGAGGGGTAACTTGGGAAACTCTACTTCGCTATACCTGGGGGCATGCAAACCCTTTTGCATGAAAGTGAAAAACAACCATTTATTTTCTTAGTTTGTAGGTTCTTAACCCTTTAAACTCATAGGATTGGTTGTTCCTAGCTTACATAATAAAAGGAGTGAGAGCATAATTTCAAATGGTGCAAGCTCTCTAAAAAATGAACCTATCGATGAGACATCCTTACTATACGACTAGCACGAGCAGTTTTACGCGAAGTTCAAGCTCGTTAAAAATTAAACCTAGCAATGAGCATATGTTCCACCAGAGTTCAAGATCATTAAAAAATGAACCCACCTCCGGTAAATAACCATTGTGAATGATTATCATCAGCTTTTGAGCCTCGGTCGTGTTCTTACCATCACCTCCACTCTATTTTAGCCGATCATTCGCCTCCATTTGATTGTTTACCCCTTTTGAGGAACAACTGCGATGAGTGATCCTATTAGCCACCTTCTTTACACTGCCATGATTGGAAAGTTCCAAACCTTACCTGGAACCAGCTGTTATCTGAAAACATCACTTGTTCCTCAAAAAATGAGTCTCCTTTAAGCTCTTTTCATCTGACTCGTAAAATATGAAAAGATTGCCGAGCAATTGGCCTCTCCAACTCGTTAAAGTGATTGGAAGTGCTATCCCTCCTCTAGAGTTTAATCTTTTTGGAACTAAGGGATTATTACACAAAATGATCGAGCATTTGTCTTGTTCGGCTCATTAAAACTATCGAAAAGTCATCCCTTTCACATTGTTTTATACTTTTTCGGACTTAAGGGATTATATTACGAAAAAGGAATATTGGAGTTTTCTTTCCATCTCTTTTCAGACTCTCTAAAATTGAAAAGGACCGAGTTATCCTTGTCGTTAAACTTGTTAAAACAATAGCGACAAACTTGTCCATTCAGACAAGAGCGAGTTTCACTATCGCTACGATCGTTAAAACATAGTGACGGGTTTGCCTGAAGGGAAAATTATGGAACAAGCATATTTTATCCTCCTCGAGCTTGACAAAAATAAAGAGGTACTAGTCAGAAATGACTGGGGAAAATTGGGAAGAAAACTTGAAGAAACTTTATTGGTAGCAGGTCGCTTTTGAACATGACACTTTCACTCCATCACCATGATTGAGTCGGGTTGGGTTATTCCGTTCACTGGTCATATCACCATTGGTCCACCGTACCATCCACTTTTGGGGTTAACGCTACCAATCCATTTCAATGTCGCCGATATGTTCAAGAGAAGTCTCTTAGAGAATTCGCCTACCCAGCTTGTGTATCATCCGCTACAATACCTTCACGCTTCATTCTTTCATGACCGCCACCCTGAACCTTGTATCATCAGATCGTTTTCACCTCTACAAAATCATTTGCTCTGTTCTGTGTCTTAGATGTGGGATCCATTAATGCACTCCTACGATGGGTCACTTCTTGTCGACATCAACTCATTATCCAAGAAGCCGACCTAGGGACAACCCTTCCAGTACTTTTAAGCTTGCATGCCTCAATGGCAAGTTTCTCACTTCCGGCGATAGGTCTACATTAATGGCCTTCGACCGAAAGATTTTGCGTGGTGTTCGACATCGACTCATGTATTCACACCACGTGAATTGTACTGCAGTACCTTGAGGGTCATCAACATTATTAGTGATTCCTCTCGTGCCTGTTAACATCTTACATCATTGGCTAGTAATCAGGCGATGTCCTTCCATGTTCGACATCAGAACATATTTTTCACATGGATCGACTTGTACCTTCGGGTGAAGATTGAACGAGTTTTGAAGACCCCAAATCTAGTTCATCCATCCGAGTTGTGATATAATCAGGAAAATAAAGACATCAAATGTACATCATTGCTGCACATATAATCATCCAAACTAAGGGATGATGGCTCTACCAGAATCATCAGCCTACACACAGACAGTTGTCTATCCTATGTACATGAAAATGAATTTATCAAGCTGAGCATGGGAATGCCCGCCTCAGCTAGATCATGAAAATATTATGAAGATAATGTATTTTATTGTATCTTATTACAAGTCACCTTCCAGCGCGAAAAACCTCAGATCCTCATTATAAAGCATTTCACCTGACATCAAAAGATTTACGACCTCGGTCTTTAGGGGGCAACTGTTATAGACATATTTGGGCACTGCAACCCCAATCACATATGTCCATAAACCAAGGGCTTCTAAGTCCTTAAAAGAGTTTTTTCATACCCTAAAGGAGCAGGGTCAGCTGATTACATCATCTCCCAGAAGTTTTCCATGAAAAACCACTCAGAACTAGTCAAAGCAGGACCATACAGACTGCCTAGTGCAAAGGGTGCGATGCATCTCACCTGCCACATGTAAAAAGTGTGATGCATACTGTAAAGCCCTTCTGTAGGGTGCAATGAGTGAGAGTAGACAAATGGCACAAGCAGTTTGCTAGGTGGAGACCCTGAGAATCTTCTAGAAGCTGCTCATTTGACACTTGCCTTCCTGACTTCGCCCAAGGATGAGTAAGAGATCATGAAATCTCCAAGTGGAACCAAGAACTATCAAAGAGATGACACTAATCAAAATCCCAGAAGCTGACTCACCCGCCTACAAACATCTATAAATGGATCCCTCATCCCAGAGATCCAAAGGTTGGAATTTGGTAATTTGCAAAGAAGTGTTGTTGGTTTCTCTTTGAAGACATTGTTGGGTGATATTGATTTGTATGAGGTGAAGAGGGCTTTCAATCTGGGAGGATGGCGCTGGGTCAGACCAAGTGGTTGTAATACTCTCTTCTACTACTTTTACTAATAAATATATTTGAGCTCTCCTCCATATTCTTGTGTATCTCTGAATATTGTTTTGATATATGCATTTGTATGGTCAATATATATCTGATCCTATATTGTTTACAGTGATAGATCTCTATGATTTGATGGTATTATGCTGCTGTGAATCTACAGGTTCTCTTTGAAGTGGGACAAGTAAGGAAGTAGTGGCGAGATTCTGTCAAAGGAGAAAGGAAACAAGCAAGGAGCCAAGCGGAAGACTGAGGTTGGTACTCTCTGCTTCTTTCTCATCTCTCTCTCGTAAAGGAAAACAAGTGACTTTAATCTGTTTGTTTCTAAGATAGCTACCCGTCTTAGTGGGACTAGCAGCTCTGAATAGACACTATATTTCTCGATAACAATCCAGGTAGGGACAAAGGTGAATGGGGTCATTACCTTCACATAACCTACATAGAAACTTAACTTTACCCTTCTTTCCATGAACTTTACTACCACTAGTTGACGATGTGTCACCAACATGATCTCCAGAAGTTGATGACACAGGATGATGTGAACGAGAAGACCATTCTTCTAAGATCTGAGGAATATCGGGACAATTTCGAAGAAGATGGTCTCCCACACAAATTTTGCATGGATATCGAACTTTGTCAGGCTTGACGGACGGTTTCTCATCAGACGTTACATTCAAATAAATGGTTGGTTGATTGCCCCTTTGTTGAATTTGCTTCTTCTTCTTCTTCTTCCCTTTATTCTTCTTCTTAGCCACCTAGTTACTAGTGCCAATACTTTCACTAGGCAAAGAGGAAGAAGGGGAGGAAGAAACAACTGAGGAAGAAGGAAAAGGGTCAACTTTAGGATCAACTGGAGGTTGATTTTGTCCAGTTGGAGGTGTACTCGATTGCGGAGAAATCACGACATTTTGAACCAAGGAGGTTGAAAACAACCATAATAGCAAGCCAATGGTAAATCTCGAAAGGGACAACGTAGCCATATATGGAGCACCAATATTTCCAAAAGAAGGTAAAGGACTAGGATTCCCATCAAAAGGAATTCCTTGATCAGTGAACTCTGGATTTGTCGCCATACATTTCAACCTAAGATCAAATAAGGAGTGAGTGTGGAGGATGTTATCTGTGGTTAATTAATTGTATTTTAGTCAAAGTAACATAACAAAAAAAAATAGGGATAATCTAGGCAAAAGGTTTACCAATCAATTGTGAACTGCAGAATACCTCCTGGCAAACCAAGAAGTACGGGCAGGAAATCTCCCCGAATGTTGTGTTCAGTGTATCATAGTGTACAAGGTGGCTGACTCGGTTACCTAAGAATGGATAGAAACCTATTGTTGTACTCCCATATGTACCCGAAGGCACGTGGAGGCCCAGTCCGTATAAGCGTTGTCTAATGCAAAACCGCACAGTGAGAGCATTGCCATATACTTTACATACTGTAACACCACCCTATATACCCAAAGGTACGTGGATGAGCTATGATATACTAACGTACATGGAATGAGGTATCACACTTGGGATGTATTGCAGACAAGTTAGCGACAACTGCTTTGTTTTATGACGCCAAAACATGTCTCTAGCCTAGACCTCTAAATGTTTTTTGTTAAGTGACAATGCTTCATTAGATGAATTCAGATAAATTTTAAGTTGATCTTCTTTAGAATTTTCCTTTCAAGGTTTACCACATGATGTATGTTTGCAATTCCTAAAATGCAACTAATATGATAAGCATTCTTTCCATTCAATTTAACAATGAAAATCCTTAGCTAGTAGGGATAGAGAAATCATATTTTTGACAAAGAGCAAAGAGCACATCTAATGCAATTTCCCTAGTTATTCCTTTCAAGCATTCACAAACTACAATATGAATTGTGCAAGTTTTTCTTTTCGAATCTCTTAATTTTATGATGAACAAAAATAAATATGCACATACAATCAATCAATATTTAACAAGAACAAAGACTTTTACGACAGTTCTATGTTGAAGGAAAAGAAGAATTTACGACACTTTCTTTCGAATGAAGATTAATCAACCATATTCTAACTTTGAATATATACTGATAATGACAAAGAAAACATTAAATAAACATTAATCAATCAAATCAAGGTAGGGTTGGCAAAGGAGATAAAAATTTGTTCTCTAAGACATGACATTCATTGATCAATCAACGAGCAAACAAACAGAGAAAAGTTGGCAAAAACACTTTCCAAAGGTGGAAAACTGATCCTAGGAGGATCAGCACAGCCCAAAGTGGGAGACAGTGCACTTCAGAGCACTGTCCCTAAGCCAAGGATGCTCTGCAGCGCACTGTGTCCCTCAGAAGCCTGTTCTGGTGAAAGTAAGCCATTTCAAGAGGCAATTTGACACAGTTTTTACCAATTTTTCAATGTAAACAGTTGAATTACAATCTATGAACACAAATAGAGTCTACAAGGATGTCTTGGGAGGTGGATAAGCTACTGGGAAATAGGACTCGTTCCCCAGTGGAGTCGCCAATTTGTTTTGGAGAATTTAGCATCTATGGATAAACACGATTTCACTAGACAAGTAGTTGTCCCTAGAACAATAGTTTAAAGTGTTTTAGACTTTTCCTATAAACAATAGATAAGATGAGAAGATATAAGGCCTACCTGTAGTTCCACTTTACTCTCGTCTCCCTTCTATCGATTCCATTACTCCTTCCCATACTTAATCCACTTGAGAAGTACCCTGTAAACACAACAGAAGACAAAAACTGATCAAAGCATACTATCCATTAAATATAAATGAAAGGATTCAAAAGCAATTCATACATATAGACATTATGAAAGAACACAACATATGGAAAAAGGTTCAAACACTTTATTAGATAGAAGAAGGAATTACAACCATCAGTGTCTGATTCAAAGTCATCCCTCCAGCTTGGATCCCATCCACATCACATCAAAAGCAAGACAAGCTTGTGGCATCACATCATTTTCTCCAAAGTCAAGTCTCATAGCAAAATTATCTCCTTACAATTCAACATAATCTAGCCAACTCCTAATCACTTAGATGAGTGGTCAATTTATAGGAGGATGAAGGAATTTTTGTCATAAATGGTGGCATTGAATGGCCTTCCATACTTAGAATTAGTTCCATGGAGAAAGGGATGAGAAGATAGGATGATCCTTAACTCATTCCTCATCCATTTTCGAGCTCATAAGAGTTGATAAGACAAAGAAACTTCTAGCTGACTCCACAAGATAAGAATATTCCCCAAACCCTATGTGAATTTCGCTCATTCTCTTCCAGCGCAAGTGAAAGGAATCCTAAGTTCTTTGTAGAGCACCCTGACAGTGAACTTAGCTACTCTACAGTGCACCTTCATAAGGGCTTACCTGCACTGGTCCCTCTAGAGGTAATTTTTGGATGTCTTGAAGTCATGAAATTGTCTGGGAAGGAGGCATTCAAAGGGTTGACTTGTTTAGGGCATGAAACAACTGATTTTAGGGTTTGATGAGTCCTAAATCATTGATCTAAATGTTGGGATTTGATGTGCCCAAATGGATCTATAACAGAGAGGGGAAGAAATTCAACCTCTAACAGAGAGGTAGTAGTACCAACCAATAAGAGACACACATGAACCAGAAGGATCTGTCTAACATCCAATGGAATAGTCCACAATAGATGTGACAATTTTTACAACCAACAAATGAAAAATATATGTCTAATATCATGTAGAGTAGTCCACAAGGATGGGACAACAATAACAACCATTACAGAACATTCTCAATAAGATAAGTACTAAACCAACCTAAATAGTTCAACTATATTAGCACATGTGAAAGAAAACATGAAGTACAAACATCTGTAAAAAAAGTCTTACAAACATTCATAATCCATGCATGAAGAACGTGTTGACCTTGAAGGATTTTGTTATTGAGTAAAAGTTCCAAGACACATGTTTACAATGAGCATCAGTAGTTCCAATAATGGAGCAATGGAGCCACTCCTTTCTCCCCAAAAGAACTAGCTTATCTCTCTAATGCTTTGCGGGAGGAGCCAAGGTGAAAAGTCCTTTGCTCATATAATGAGGGAGTATATATAACCAAGGGGTGATGCTTCCCCTCCTTATGGCTCTTTGACTACCCTCATTACTTTGACTTCCTATGAATTTTCAACTTACATGACTCTTTATATTCCATGTGTGTCCTTTGGACTTCCACTTTACAATACATTTTGAATACCATTTACATGATCCACAATGACAATGTGACATATGACAACTCATGACATGACACTACTGACATGGACTGCTTGATCATGTGGTTGTGTAAAGCCACTGTGTTGCTATGTGTTGAGTGTCTTCTTGATAGCACTCTTCTTTTCACCTTTGTATGACTTGGTGATAGGGACTATTCAATGATCTTAAGTCTTGAGTTGCGATCACAAACTGATGTCCCTTTTCTTTCTTGTGATTGATCAACTTGCATGTTCAGCTACAAAAATGTCTTTCAACATGTTTCTCTCCTTCATCTCTTTCTTCATCATCTCACTATATCATGGTAAAGTACCTCTAACTAAAATTCACTCATGACGAGATGATAGTAGTTTGAAATTCCCTAGTATAAGATTGTGCATATTGATCCATTGACTAGGCCGGAACTAGATGGAAGGTTGGGGAAAGGGCTCAATGATTGCACAATTGCACATTTTAGGTAGTTAGGGGTGAACTTGAGCCTTGATAGTATGCAGTGCATAGTTCAGGCTAGGTTGAGGAAGAAAATTGCATAGTCTAAGAGCTCAGGGTGACATGCTGAGAGAATAGGAACTGGATCAGCTTATTACACAATTCTAGAGCACAGATGAGCCCAGATGACTACATAATTTCATAGTTCAAGGGCTCAAGGCTGAGGCTTGAGCCTTGAGATTGTGCAATGTGTATTTTAGGCTAGATTGAGGGAGAAAACTACGCAGTTCTCGGAGCCAGTGAGATAGTTTGAGGGGGTGGACACCAAGAGGACATACTGCATAGTTCCAGGAGACAAGGGAGGTTTGGAAATTATGCAAATGTGTAGTTTAAAGGCTCAATGAATGAGCTTGAGGCTTGTGATTATGTAGTGTGTAGTTACGGCGAGGTTAGAGAAAGGATTGTGCAATTCTAGAGGCCAAGTTTGAAGCTTGATCACATAAACTGTGTAGTGCGGTAGTCCTGAGAGGCAAGAATTGCGCATTGTGTAGTGCCAAGGGGCAAGGTCATAGCTAGAGGACTGAAACTACATAGTGCGCAATTCAGGGATGTCGGGTGAATCCAAGTTTCTTGGTTGGGAAGCCTTATCAGAAATGGCTAAGTGTAAGACTAGTTAGGTTGATGTGAATAGTGATAAGACTTCAACTGTGATCTCACACTTAGAATACTTGATGACATAATAACATATATCACCCAAGACACATGAAAAATTCATTTCCCTCTGTGCGATAACTTTATGACCCATTACGACAAGTGCAACACTAAAGATACACTTTGCAACGACCGTGACGACACTTGTGTGATGGTTCTTAAAACTTTGTGAATGAGTGTGACATATGTTTACATGGTTAGAACAACTCATATACACAAAGATAGACCCTTGAAACCACCAAAACAAGATTCTACACATTGTGCAACAACCAATCATGTGAAAAGATGACAGTTTACCCAACTTGCAAAGGGGAGAAAAATACTTCAAGAAAGTACATGAAATGAGTTTCGGTGTTTGCGACAACAATGTGCAAGACCAAGGAAGGATTTGAAATTGAGTGTAAGGAAAAAAATTTGAGGTTTTTGTAGCAACTATAACACTTGGCAACACACTAGTAAAATTCTAGCTTCTCTTCCTCGGTTAACTTCTTTTGTGCAGAGCCTTTGTTCTTCAGGGAGTATTGATTCATCGTGTAGATTACTTTGGTCTCCTCACTTACCCCATGAATAGACATGGTCCCCTTTATGCCTTCTTGGTCGAACACAACATAAGATTCAACGATATCACAATGTTTCAAGTTGTGAAGGTTAGTGTAGCTCACGGGCTTAAGATTTTTAGAGTATAGTTTTTCATCTCTGGTGTTTCTCCACTACTAGCAAGCCTAGACAGTACCCAGTGTAGTCGTGCAGGAACATAAAAATTTCTCCGCTACCAGGGAGCTTGGATAGTACCCCAGTCGAGTTTCTTTCTTCACCTCTCTATGTAGGAAACCTTTCTCTTCTTTCACCTTTATTTATTTATTTTAAAGAGGACTATGTATGAACTCTTATTTATTTTTGGGCGAAAGAGGGACTCCGACTTATTGAGAGTAGGAGAGGTTGTTCCTTCATAGAATCATATAGATACCTCTGATTTAGGTTTGCTCATTTAGTTTTTTCCCTTCTCCTCTTCTACTGATTGGATAAGCATGAAAACACCGAAACACAAAACTGATTATAGGCATAAGGTTTCTTGAATAGACATAGGTTCATGGTTGGACAAAAAATCTCCTTACAGACATACTGTATTTTTTGTCGGAACTTCATCGACCAAAAGATATAACCAACAAAAGGAAGGGAATAGAGGTTATCCAAATGTTGAAGTGCCATAATACTCTTTAGACTTCATCCACACGCATACTAAGAAGAAACGATAGGTCCAGTAACAACACTTATTCACATGATGAAAACAAAAGGAGACAAACAACAAGAAAGAAAAATAAAATAAACAAAAGGAAAGGAAAAACTACACACAACAAGGAAACAAAACCAAATGATAAGCAAAAGAAGCTAAACCAAAGCATAATGTAAGAGAAAAGTTTGAAAAGACAAGAGAGACTAAAGATAACAACATGGGATGAATGCAATATAAAGAAAACTAGACTGCATCTAATCCTACTCGTAACCTAACAACTAGAAGGTCGGGGTCACGCATAATGAAATTTCCAATGTTGCCACCATAATCGTTCCTAACCTACAATAAAAAATATATGATCAATTAAACATATATAAAGCAATGTGAAAGAGAAAATATGAGAGCTTGAATTATTTACACAACAAAAGGAAGGTCTTTCTTGTAGGCAGAAAGGTGTGTCACAACCATTACTTTCATCCAATTCGCATTCTTACCTTTTTTATGAATACCATCCTTTAAAAAAACTTGAAAGCTTCTCGCAGATGTGTATCCATCTACACCGAACTCCTTAGAAAGCCCAAGGGGAGATCGAAACTTGTTATTTGCAATGTAAGACTATGCCAACCATTCAACAATTAGATCGTAAAATTCATGATGATCCTCTTGAAAACCCCAAAATCTTTGAAAAGATGATTTTTCAATTAGAGACAGGGGATTACGATGGGAATCTTGTGAGGGAAAATAGATCTAATCATATTTAGCAGTTATGTCGAGACAATGAGGACCTGTTGTGGTCACCAACAACCCCCCTTCTTCACTTGACATTAGCAATAACGTCAAGCAAAGAGGGGACCCTGAACAAAAAATCCCAAAAAATATTTTTCTAAAGTTTTTATATTTCTCTCCCTAAGGCTTAAATCGCATCGCAAAGAAAGGCCGAAGCATGGCTCGAGCGCGAAAAGCAAGACCGCGAATGAGCGATGCGAAGTTCATCGCGTCGCATACATCACACGCACCCCTTTAAAAGAAGACCTTCGAAAAACGCCGACTGCCGATATGCGAAATCGCCAATCGCAAGCATCACGCTATACGGCATAAACCATTAAACAAAATTTGCGATATCAGCGATCTGCGATGGCAGCGATTTGCGATCTGCGATGGAAGCGATTTTCGATCTGCGATGGCAGCGATTTGCGATCTGAAAAGACTTATCACACGACAAGCCCAGGATTAAGTGTGCGCCTTGAAGGAATTTAATGACCTCATGCTTGAGTATCAAGGAATGATTGCATCGCATTTATCGAAGAGTCAAGTCATGATGCATGTCAGGATTACGCATTCATTAGAGTTTAATGCTTTCATGTCAATCTTTTCATTTCCCTTCTTCTTTGCGTAGACTACAAGACATGCAACTGATATAAATCTATATGCAGGAAACATCTGAGAGAAAGGGGAAAGCGCCAATCAAACAGCAGAGAGAAGATGCCTCCGCAAACGAATGCCGCATGCAGCAGGACCGCGGATTCCAGACTATCAGACAATCGGCACTGATGAAATTAGACTATCCAGGACTCAGAGTCAAAGGCACACAAAAGCAGCATGTTCACAAAAGATCTTGAAGCTCAGACTGGGTAAAGCAAAAAGAGAAACGCAAAAGAAGGAGGACTCTCCAGAAAAGCCTGGAACAAAGAGCGGAAACAATTCTCGAAACAGAGGGTTGTCCATACAGTGCGACTCCTAACCCACTCAGTCATTCGCACAACCGGAAACCAAAACAGCAACAGCAAAATCAGTTCGAGAAGAACCTGGATTGTGCTAAGTATACACGCGGCGAATACACCCAGCTAGAGAAAGGTTCTCGAAAATATCTTCTGGTCTATCAGAAGAAAGTGTCAGCTCTTGTTATTTCCACTTTTATCTCCCGAGCAAAAGAAGAAGGCAGTCAGCCGACTCTTCCCAGGAAAACGTTGCGCTGTTGACAGCACTAAAGAGAATATACAGAAACGGTCAGAAATTAGATTTAAAGTTTTAGAAATAAATTTTCTTTTAGTAAAGGGCGGTCATTTGAAGCCGATTCCCTAGATTCGTGTAATTAATATCAATTAGCTAGTAGTATTTAACCCTTCTCATGGCATTTGGAGAAGGGTCCGGAAATCTGTCAAAAAACTTATCCTCAGAACATGCACTTCTGCACCCTCAGAGGAGGTTTTTGATGAATAGATGGATCAAGATTTATTTATGTTTGCATTTTAATATCTGTTACTGATGTTGCACTTCTGTACTCTTAGCAGATGTTAGAACAAGTAGAAATAAATCATTATTACTTGAAGTTTATTGGTGAAATTAGTCATAAATGGTACTTTTATCTCTTGACTAGATTCTGCTAGTATCCCTAAAGTGATATGTAGCTGAGTTCTTTATATGTTATTGTATGAATGTCTGCATTACCATTTGGCACTTCTGTACGGTGGGATCATTTAATCATGCTTAACATATAGAAAACTGATTATGCGATATGCTTTTCACAACTACTCTGCCTAACTTCTTATGCAGAACGGTTTATCTTTATTGGTTTATATTCTGATATCAGTTGAATGATATTTATTACCAGCTGCTGTTAGAAATCTTTCTAGATCGCATAAACAAAATAAAAACACCTCGGGTTAGCATAGATCAGATGTATTTCTCTTCATTAGATTATATTAGCATAGAGTTAGTTTAGCAGTTAAAATCAAGACTAGTTTAGAAAAACCTCTAGATTAATATCATCAGACTCTACGCACACACACACACCCATCACATTGGGAAACTGGTCCCATTACCCCCAGTCGGACCCGCTACTCCAAACGGGCAAGGAGCCGCCAACCAGGTTCCGGACCGGGTGGGTATCCCCCTTGTTGTTGACCCGACTTCGGGGCCCTCAACATTTCTGGCGCTAGAAGGAGGGCCGAGCTATGAATGGCACATAATTCAAAATTCAAATACCATTCTAAGAGCAAGTCACCCTCACCAACTTCCGCGACTTCCCCGGTACGACTAAACTCGGAACTGGAAGTCGCTCGGACATCCACCGCTGCTATACATCCCGATACATCAGAACAACTTATTGTCGATCCCCCTGAAGTTCAAACCTTGATCCGTAAACTCCAGGGACTCTCTATTTTTAACCAGAAATCTGATAAATCTAAAGGCAACTTGACTTCGCAATACAACCCTGCTCATCCCCTGACCCGATTAAAGAGTGAAAAGTTCGGCATTCAGCCAACTGAAATCCCTCTCCCCACTAGGAAAAGAGAAAGGAAAGCACTTCAAGAGTCTGACAGAGAGACTCTTTCATCCACCTCGTCCATTTCAACTCCCTCTCCGCGAAGTCAACCACCCACATCTCCACCTCAAATCACTCATCCATCTTCCGCAACCCTTCCTCCACAATCGTCAAAGCTCGTAACATCTCTATCTTCTCAACCTCGAAGATCATCTTCTACACTTTTATTAACCAGCAACTCAGCGATGGCACAATCTCCATGGAACAACCCTGGGGCAGTTTTAATGCCTCCACCCCTGAGTCCAATACCTGCCCATCCTGAGAAGTGGTTACCAAAGTTCAATCCAAAAACTGGATTGCTAGCTGAAGAACATATCAATAATTTCATGCTTTCTGTTAATCTCAACGGGGTCACCAACGAAGATGCCGTGGTCCGACTTTTCCCCTATACGATGCAAGGGACAGCCGGGTCATGGTACTTTTCGCTACCCTCCAGATCTATCACCAGCTGGGATATTTTTCAAAATCAATTTCTCACCAAATTTGGCGATGATAGATCGACAGCGACACTGATCAACGATCTGTCCAATCTTAAAGCTGAGGCTAGGGAACCCATTAAAGATTTTAACTTACGGTTCAACAAGATCCTCAATAAAATCCCCGCTACTTCCCAGCCCAGCGAGGAAGTAAGATGCGAATGGTACATCACGGCCTTACCTTCAAACTTGGCCATCTTCGTAGATAGGGCAAGCAAGACAACCTTAGTCGAAAACTTGGCTGAGGCATTGGCAGTCGAAAGACGCGTAGTAGCCCTAGAAAAGAGATCTACAATCGAAGAGCGTAAATCTAAGAAAATCTCTTTCAAAGAAGAAACCAAGAAGAAGCAAACGAAGGATCCTTTCGACATGGAAGGATTACAAAAAGTCTTGAAAGCCATGTCTAATGAGATGATTGACATAAGAAAGCAAGTAGCAGAATCGTCCCCAATAAAGCCTTTTAGGAATTTCAAAAGAAATCCCCCTATGGAGACGAAGCCACCCAACGTGGTCTCGAATGTGGAATCTGAAGAAGAAGAAGAAGAGAGCACCATCGAAACGCAGACCGACGACGAAGAAGTGGTGGAACTGCAAGGAATGTGGGATTTCATACTCCCACAAGAGGAAGATCAAGAAGCACTTCCGGTTAGCACACGAAGCAGAAATCAACTTGATCCTCCCCAGACTACCTCAAAACAGAAGGGCGCAAGCCCTCCAGCGAAAGAAAAGGTCGCAACAAAGAAGACAACCCCTAAAGCGACCTCATTTAGTCCAGTCCAATCAGAGCAATCGCCTCCATCAAAGACACTAATAGTGTCGGATGAAATGGAGTATAACATCATCGACGACATGAAGAAGACTAGGGCTAATATCACCCTGTACGAGTTGAGCAAATTGAAACACCAACAGAAGATCATGATGAAAGAGTTACACGCTATACCTACTGCGCCTCTACCTACAGCTATAGCTTCCCATAATATAGGAAGACCCCCAATCAACGCGATCAATAAAATCAATCCAAATGACATCGCTTTGATTGGAGGGAGGTCTAGATCTCACACTCCTCCTTTCCTCCTCACTTATGAGATCTTTAACAGAAACGTGCATAACTGCTTGGTTGATTCTGGTGCTTCAACCAATATTTTACCCAAGTCAATATGTGCCAAACTTAATGTTCAACCGCAAAAATCCGCAGTGCGCATAGTTCAACTTGATCGATCACAAGTCGAAGTGATAGGCGAACTTAATCAAGTGAACATAAGACTGTCGTCCAACCCCAAGGTATGCCAGGTCATCGATATTCTAGTTGCTGACATCCCTGAATTTTATGGTCTAATTCTTAGCAGGGATTGGTCCGAGAAGCTCCACGGATATTTTTCGACTGACTGGTCACACATGTGGTTACCCTTCAACGGGAAGCCAAATCAAATAAAGGTTGAACGAGAACTGCACCAAAAGTACATAGTGACGGATTTGGAGGGAGAGAATGAAGCCATAGCATACAACAGCAGCATCATAGGCAACTACTCGGTAGACTCTTTCCTTGGAAATTTCAATGCTCACATATCACCATATTTAGAAAATTCAGTCGTGTCCCAAGTAGAAAACTTTTCCCAGACTGATGATTCAAAATGTGTTAGTTTCTTGGATAACCCTGTAAATACTTCTTTATTTTGGAAATTATATTTTGATGGCTCTAAGTCCAATGAGGGAGCGGGAGTAGGATGCGTCTTGATTAGCCCCGACGGAAATAAGACCATGCTCACATACACGCTGGAGTTCAATTGCACGAACAACACAGCGGAATACGAAGCCTTGGTGCAAGGCCTATACAAAGCAATCGGCTGCAACGTCAAATATCTTCAAGTCTTTGGAGATTCCGAGATCATCGTCAAACAGGTACGTAACACCATACACTGCCTGTCTAGTCATTTAAATCACTATCAGTCTTTAGTGCAAGATCTCACTGCGCATTTTACAGCATTCAATATTTCATCAATCCCAAGACTTCACAATGCAAGCGCAGACCTGCTAGCAAATGTAGCCTCCAGACTCTTCCCCTCCGAAGACTTTAGTCCAGATAGGTTTTCCATAGAGTTAATTTTTAAGCCGTCTATCCCTGACAATATCACCAACTGGAGAGTATTCAACGACGACCCAGACATCGTAAGTTTCCTTACCTCTGAAGGATCCTACTCAAACCAGATAATCGACGAGGACTGTCATGACCACCAAATACAACAAAATGGCACGGATAATGCTATACCCAAATCAGTGGTCAAATTAGAAGATTTGTATGACTTAAAAAGTCGGTTCAAAAGATCAGCTAACGCCAAACTTTACAGTTCAACTCTGAACTACGAATCAGTGAACTTAGGAACCGAAGAGAAACCCCAAAACGTTAATCTAGGCCAAGGCCTAGCTCCTGAAGAAAAGTCAGCATACATCCGTCTTCTACGACAGTACAAAAACGTCTTTGCCTGGAACTACGATGAGCTGAAAACTTATAACACTTCTATCATTCAGCACACTATCCCTATGATTGACAACGAGAAACCCGTCCAACAGAAGCTCAGGAAAATCCACCCCAACCTGGAAAATCAGATAAAAACTGAGCTGAATAAGTTGTTGAGAGCCAGAATAATTTTCCCAGTCAGACATTCCAAATGGGTATCCAATATGGTACCTGTTAGGAAGAAAAACGGAGATATTAGAATCTGCATCGACTTCCGGAATCTCAACAAAGCCTATCAGAAAAAAAATTTTCCCCTCCCACCTATGGAGCAAATACTACAGGCTGTAGCAGGCTCAGAATTGACGTCTTTCCTAGATGGATTTTCAGGATATAATCAAGTGCTGGTACACCCAGACGATCAGCTAAAAACCACCTTCCGAACTAAATGGGGTACCTACGCGTATCGGAAGATGCCGTTTGGTCTGATCAACGTCGGCGCTACTTTTCAAAGGGCTATGGACATTGCGTTCAAAGGGTTAGTCAATAAATCAGTAGTGATTTACCTGGATGATATAACTGTGTACTCCAAGAACCGAAGCGACCATCTCAAAGATTTGAAGCAAATCTTTCAAAGATGTTTAAGGTATGGAATCTCGCTTAACCCGAAGAAATCTTTTTTCGCGTTGAGTGAAGGAAAATTGCTAGGGTTCATAGTGTCCAAATCCGGCATTCACATTGAACCTGACAGAATCAAAGAAATTTCCGAGATATCCATGCCCCATAACAAAAAGACCATGCAATCTTTCCTAGGACAGATCAATTTTGTGAAAAGATTTGTCCCAGATTTTTCACGCATTATTTCTCCTTTACAAAAAATGATAAAAAAGAATTCAAACTTTAAATGGGGTCTAGACGAGCACGAAGCGTTTAACTTAATCAAACAAGCCATCATCAACGCTCCATCCCTAGCAACCCCAAATTTTTCAGAACCATTCATCTTATACACGTTTGCCTCAGAAAATTCTTATGCTGCGATCTTGACCCAGGCAAACCAAGAAAAGGCAGAAGCCCCAATCGCATTCTTTAGCTCAAACTTACAAGGTGCTGAGCTGAAATATTCGGACGTAGAGAAACAGGCGTATGCCGTTTTCAAAGCGGTCAAATATTTCAGACCCTTCTTGCTAAAGGCCCATACCAAGGTCATAGTACCATTCCCAGCGGTAAGAAACCTCCTGATTCAGAAAGACGTGGGCGAGAAGAGAGCGAATTGGATCACCGCCATGCAAGAATACGACCTGGAAATCAAGCCGGCACACATCGTAAGAGGCCAAGGCTTCTGCCAGATGTTAGCTGGAGCATCGCAAATCCCCGAAGAGGTACACACGTATGAGGTAAGCCTAAACGACGCAGAATCATTTTATGCTGACATCATTTATTTCCTCAAAAACGGATATGCTCCATTTCACCTGGATCACATCAAAAAGAGAGCCCTGAGGTTGAAAGCCAAACAATATCAGCTCGTAGATGATGTCTTATTTAAAATAAACTATGATTCTGTGCTTCTTAGATGTCTTGAGAAAACTGAAGCCGAAAAGGTTTTGCAGGAACTCCACGATGGACCAGCAAGTGGACACTATGCTGGAGAAGCCACCGCACACAAAATCTTACGTGCAGGATACTACTGGCTCACGCTGTTCAAAGACTCGTACAATCACGTAAGAAAATGCCAAGTCTGCCAAACGGCTGCAGGGAAACAAAAGAAGTCATCCATGCCACTGCAGCCGGTTAACATCGAACAGCCGTTCAGCCAATGGGGCCTGGACATAATAGGTGAGATCGTTCCTCACTCCTCTAAACAGCATAGGTATATCCTCACTGCAACTGACTATTTTACTAAATGGGTAGAGGCAGTTCCTCTCAAGACAGCTAATTCTGAAAATATTATTGAATTCATAGATCAGTTTATCATTACTAGGTTTGGATTGCCAACGGCCTTAATATTCGATAACGCTTCATATTTTTCTGGAAATACCATGACTGAGTTCGCACTCAAAAGAGGGTTCAAACTAAAGTATTATGCCAACTACTATCCGCAAGGTAATGGGTTGGCTGAATCAACGAACAAGAACCTAATTAGGATTATCAAAAAGACAGTCGACCAAAGCCAAAAGAATTGGCATAAAGCGCTAGTAAACGCCCTATGGGCAGACAGAATTACAAAGAAAGCCTCTATCGGCACTTCTCCCTTTAATTTAGTTTACGGGAGAGAGGCAGTTCTTCCTACTCACTTAGTCATTCCCTCCTTGTCCTTAGTACAATACATTGATGAAGTATCCACTTCTCCCTTACAACTAAGGCAAACGGAAATAATCAAGCTAGAAGAACAACGAGAACAGGCCAAGAAAACCCATGCTCACCACCAAGCGCTGATAAAATCCTCTTTTGATTCGAACATAATGACCAGAAAAAACTTTCAGATGGGAGATTTAGTTTTGAAGTGGGATAAGGCTCACGAAGAGAAGGGCAAACATACGAAATTCCAGAAGCTATGGCTTGGTCCTTTTCAAATCGTAGAAGTCATAGGCCCATCGACTTTTGTGTTGCAGGACTTGACAGGCAGGAGAGATTCTCTGCCTGTAAACGGACAAATCCTCAAAATGTATTTTCCATAGAAGGTTATCCTTCTAATTTTTGTAGGATAATTTTAGTTTTATTTTAGTTTTATTTTTTAAATATAAATAAGGTTGGTTGTGAGTGATCATAAATTGTATTTATGAAGTATATACCATTTCTCTATCAGATCTTGATTTCACTTGTATAAATAGTAAAAATTTTCGAAAAATCTGACTTTTATTATTGACAGGTAGAGTTAACTTTAGCCTGAATGTGATGTTAGTTTCAACTTTACAAAAAAATCTGGGATGAAGGTAACTTTTGGCAAAAAATTGTTCTATGCCAACGCAATGAAAAGTATCATCAATAGCAAAATAAGTATCCTCTGCAAAACTGCTGTTCTTGAACTCTATTATTGTCGTCCAGAGCTTTCTTAAGGAAAAACAATGACTTCCTCCCTGTTAAGGAAAATCGCAGCATCCAGAGAAACAATCCAAGAAAACACTATATCTCAAAGAATAAGAGGTCTCATCACGAGCCGGCTTATCATGATCACAGATATTATAACTTGCTGACTTTGCCACTACTGTCTATCAAAACAGGGCAACGACTCAAGATTGTTGCAATCAAAAGACAAGGGGTCTCATCGCGAGCCAGCTTGTTCAGCAAAAGTGTAAATCAAGTGAATGACTGTGTCATAATTTGGCCACCAAACCAAGACATTGTTCTTTAGAGAATAAAAAAATTAAAAAGGAAAGAAAAAGTGCCAAAAGGGTTTTTCTCTGGAATGTTGTAAATAACCTCAAGCAGGAAAAAGGATCATTGCTGGATAATATGGTAACCCTGTCGAGGCTATGGACGCTTGCGGGCAGCAGAGGCTCTACCTACGACAAATGAGCATACTTTACAAAGCCAGTACACAGAGAAGACCTTATTTTGTCTTTGAAAAGACTGAGTAATGTCTAAGTGTAAATACAAGAAATAGCCTAGAGGAAGCAAACAATCGGAATGAAATAAAAAGTTGTGACGAAACATCATTGACAGGATAAGGGGTAATACTCTATCTGTCCATAACAAAATTTAGGCGTAAGAAAACTTTTCTGTTTTGGAAGTGAAAATGCAATAGAACAAGCAGAGATAACTGGTTCTTCACAGTGAATCGCCATTGTTGTGGTCACCAACAACCCCCTTCTTCACTTGACATTAGCAATAACGTCAAGCAAAGAGGGGACCCTGAACAAAAAATCCCAAAAAATATTTTTCTAAAGTTTTTATATTTCTCTCCCTAAGGCTTAAATCGCATCGCAAAGAAATGCCGAAGCATGGCTCGAGCGCGAAAAGCAAGACCGCGAATGAGCGATGCGAAGTTCATCGCGTCGCATACATCACACGCGCCCCTTTAAAAGAAGACCTTCGAAAAACGTCGACTGCCGATATGCGAAATCGCCAATCGCAAGCATCACGCTATACGGCATAAACCATTAAACAAAATTTGCGATATCAGCGATTTGCGATCTGCGATGGCAGCGATTTGCGATCTACGATGGCAGCGATTTGCGATCTGCGATCTGAAAAGACTTATCACACGACAAGCCCAGGATTAAGTGCGCGCCTTGAAGGAATTTAATGACCTCATGCTTGAGTATCAAGGAATGATTGCATCGCATTTATCGAAGAGTCAAGTCATGATGCATGTCAGGATTACGCATTCATTAGAGTTTAATGCTTTCATGTCAATCTTTTCATTTCCCTTCTTCTTTGCGTAGACTGCAAGACACGCAACTAATATAAATCTATATGCAGGAAACATCTGAGAGAAAGGGGAAAGCGCCAATCAAACAGCAGAGAGAAGATGCCTCCGCAAACAAATGCCGCATGCAGCAAGATCGCGGATTCCAGACTATCAGAAAACCGGCACTGATGAAATTAGACTATCCAGGACTCAGAGTCAAAGGCGCACAAAAGCAGCATGTTCACAAAAGATCTTGAAGCTCAGACTGGGTAAAGCAAAAAGAGAAACGCAAAAGAAGGAGGACGCTCCAGAAAAGCCTGGAACAAAGAGCGGAAACAATTCTCGAAACAGAGGGTTGTCCATACAGCGCGACTCCTAACCCACTCAGTCATTCGCACAACCGGAAACCAAAACAGCAACAACAAAATCAGTTCGAGAAGAACCTGGATTGTGCTAAGTATACACGCGGCGAATACACCTAGCTAGAGAAAGGTTCTCGAAAATATCTTCTGGTCTGTCAGAAGAAAGTGTCAGCTCTTGTTATTTCCACTTTTATCTCCCGAGCAAAAGAAGAAGGCAGTCAGCCGACTCTTCCCAGGAAAATGTTGCGCTATTGACAGCACTAAAGAGAATATACAGAAACGGTCAGAAATTAGATTTAAAGTTTTAGAAATAAATTTGCTTTTAGTAAAGGGCGGTCATTTGAAGCCGATTCCCTAGATTCGTGTAATTAATATCAATTAGCTAGTAGTATTTAACCCTTCTCATGGCATTTGGAGAAGGGTCCGGAAATCTGTCAAAAAACTTATCCTCAGAACATGCACTTCTGCACCCTCAGAGGAGGTTTTTGATGAATAGATGGATCAAGATTTATTTATGTTTGCATTTTAATATCTGTTACTGATGTTGCACTTCTGTACTCTTAGCAGATGTTAGAACAAGTAGAAATAAATCATTATTACTTGAAGTTTATTGGTGAAATTAGTCATAAATGGTACTTTTATCTCTTGACTAGATTCTGCTAGTATCCCTAAAGTGATATGTAGCTGAGTTCTTTATATGTTATTGTATGAATGTCTGCATTACCATTTGGCACTTCTGTACGGTGGGATCATTTAATCATGCTTAACATATAGAAAACTGATTATGCGATATGCTTTTCACAACTACTCTGCCTAACTTCTTATGCAGAACGGTTTATCTTTATTGGTTTATATTCTGATATCAGTTGAATGATCTTTATTACCAGCTGTTGTTAGAAATCTTTCTAGATCGCATAAACAAAAAAAAAAACACCCCGGGTTAGCATAGATCAGATGTATTTCTCTTCATTAGATTATATTAGCATAGAGTTAGTTTAGCAGTTAAAATCAAGACTAGTTTAGAAAAACCTCTAGATTAATATCATCAGACTCTACGCACACACACACACCCATCACATTGGGAAACTGGTCCCATTACCCCCAGTCGGACCCGCTACTCCAAACGGGCAAGGAGCCGCCAACCAGGTTCCGGACCGGGTGGGTATCCCCCTTGTTGTTGACCCAACTTCGGGGCCCTCAACAGGACCTAACATAACCATCAACAAAGGCTGAAGTTCCTCAACTGCTCGACAAAATATGAATAGTGAGATATTGAACAATGAAGATCGAAGGATGTAGAACAAATGTCATTGAATATGCTAATGAGAAAATGATAAGTTTAATGACAGCCATTGGAGACAAAATAATGATCAGATGGCCTAATTAAAGCATCATATTTTCAGTTTGTAATTAACCACGATAAATCAGTTTAGACAGCTCTGTGAATGCTTTAAAAGAATCAAACCAAGTTCCCTGCAAGCCAAATGTGACAAACCATTTTCCAGTAACTGGTGACAAATTGTACAAGCATCGTAATCATCAAAAGAGTTTAAAAGGGATGTCAACACAAAAAATACATGAAACCATTTAGGGCATGGTGAACAAAGAATAACTTGATTCATGCGATAACTCATGCATTCATTACCACTCAAGAGGATTTCAGGTGTGATGAAAGGAAAGATTTTCAATATAACATTCACAAGAAGAACCATGAGATGACTATTAAAGAATGTGTTGTATTCACAGCTCACTAAGTGTCTTGATGAGGATTAGGCATCCAAGATGCAAGATAGCAAGGAAGAAAAGGCCATTTTCTGAGTCATGGAAGTCACCTGAGCTTAATGGGACCTCCCCCATTGCAAATTGCTCAGATAGAGATTTATGGTGGAATAAAGAGATCCAAAGAAGGGTTCCTAGATCAAAAGATACACTCAGTTGAACTATCCCTTTGAAAAAAGCCCTAAAAACATGAAAATGGTAAAAATTGCTAAGTGTTCCGAAAAAATTGGAATCGGGCCATGAGGAATTACCACATTGAACAAAGCCACAAAATCAGCCGATCGACGGGCCCGGTATACATAAATATCGTCGGACCCACCCAGATTATTAACTGAAATGCATAACTTATCGTATTCGGGATCCCATCGCTCATCACAATCGGCGAAGTCTTATCGGCGGTCATAAATATGTGGGACTTGTGTGTGATTGTGATTTGCGATATCACATTGTATTCCAAACTTGTCAGGGGCCGATTACTGAAATTCCTTCCCTTCGTCGATTGCAATTGTGATATGTGATTTCCTTATCGCATCGCAACCCTAGTTGTTCTAGGGTTGATTTTAAACACCTTCCCGCCTGCGATTTGTGATATGCGGGGGCCAATGGCGAACTGCCACTTGGTGCCTCCTCATTCACTGAAAGGCTTTGCCATGTCATCCAATCTTGTAATGTAGACAAGTCAAACTTGAACTTTGACTTGCTCTAACTTCTGCATACGAGCTCAGATTTGAGTGTCATTCACATCGTTGGATTAATAATGATGAGATCTTCAATCTGAAGCTAAGTTGAACAAAATTATGACACTTTTATTTTTTAGCATAATTTTAAGCACCTAATTTTTCATAATTTTTGGTACTTCAGCATTTTGTATTTCTTGATTGGAGCAGGCCTATGCTCTTTCCATTTAGTGGATCTACAATTTTAGCTCCGTGATAATTTGAGCATCGGCATCTTTCTCTCTTTTGGGGGGGTGGAGGGCGAGGATTTTCCTACAGGTTTTTCTCTCTTTCTCCTCTTATGAGAGTTTATACATGAGTACCTTATTAGGCCTCGTTGTCGGAACCCACTTTGTTTTTTTCTTCTTTAGTTACTCCCTATGTTTCTCTTAGGGGGGGTGTTAGAGTCGGATTTTCCAATGCCTCATTTCCATATGAGCTAAGTAAGGTGAGTTGTAATCTTACAAAGGTATTTTCATCTGTCCAATTGTCATAGTTATCCTTAACCAACATTGGGCCTCTCCATTTCTATATAGTGGATGTCTTCTATGTACTTTTACAGAAGAATGTGAGTAATAAAATACTCTTACAAAATCCTTTTGGCTTCCATGTTGTTTAATTTCTTCTTATACATAAGATACCAATTCATAGCCACACTTTCAATGGGGGAAAGGATTGCTTCAATCAGGAGGATAGGATAGGGAGTATTTCCTTTAATCTTCAAATTATAGGTTATAAATTGATTTTGAATTTGTTCTCTCTTACTCCATGACTCTCTAAAGATATTGTGACCCCAAACCTCACATCCATATAAAACAACAAGAGTGACAAGAGTCTCGAAGAGTAGTTTCCTTTTATCCCATGTCCAAGGATCTATTGACTTACATTTGTTTTCAAGCCAATAACAAGATTTCCATCCTCAATTTATCCTTTTATCAATGCTATAATTCCAATTAATCTTGTGATGGATATCAATTCTAAGATATTTATATGAAGGAAATTCCTCAAAGTAGTTGCTGTCATATATGAAAGTATCATATATGATATTTTTGGATTTAAGTTGTCACTTTATTTTTTCAATATTAATATTCATACCAATCTTGGAATAGAAATATTATAGGATTCTTAGTTTCCTTCCAAGATCATAATGATTCCTTGCCAAGAGAAAAATATCGTTGGTATGAAGGAAAAGAGTTATGACTACACTAGTGGGCATGGAGTGAACACAACTCTCATCTTGTAAACACTTTTATATATTATCAATGTATATGCCAAAAAGGGTAGGGATAATGGATACCCTTTCTTGAGTTTTATATTGCATTTAATTTATTGCTACCAACCCTCAATGGTCCTAAAATTGGAAATAAAATCCGAGTATAGCCTCGTCACAACAACCCTCAACTTGAGAGCAACCATTATCTCTTATAGCCTCTTCCATATAATTTTCATAGGAACTGTTGACACCTAACCTTTGGGATTAGGAAAACCTGCGTCAATATTGTAAATAGAAAAATAAAAGTAGTTGGAAGATGAAGATACATTGGGAGATGAAACCAATAGTATCCCTCTCCTTGCATATATCCAAGCTTTCTCTTAATGAAAAATAACAATTAAATTCATGGAGTTACACCTGGTCTGACATCGTATCAGAGCACATGTAAAAAATTATCCTTTTCTGTTGTAACTCATGTAGAAATTTTCCATCCCTATCCATTTTTTTCATTGGTCCAACCTGCCTGATTTGAAGTGTCGACCTGTGTATCCAGTTTTTTCTATTTCCTAGAGTGGTGAGTGAACAAAGTTGAGTGTTGCAAACTACAAACTATGGTGCATGTCTCTGCATTGAAGAATGGCTCGTCATACATGTGTGTTAATGTCTTGTATGGTATGTATATGTTGCGTTGAATTTTCTGGAGGATTAAACTATGGTCTGACCTTCCATGGTGAATGTTGGTCAAAACCCTTACTGTGGTGAATGCTAGTTCATGTGAACTATGCATGTTGTTGGACTGAATGTTGTTATCAACTGTGGGTTCGAGCCCCACGGTGAAAATTTCCTCCCTAACATTGAGGTATGTTACGCAAATCCACAAGGGCTGAAAATAGTGATTTGGAGACCATTGCGTTGGGAACAAAAGTTGCACATTGAGCTCTTGTAAAAATCAGTTCATATTTTAATGACTGTGTGCATAAGAACCTGACATTGCATACGTTGTATGTGGAGGATAAATATATGTTCACTTTGTGTGGTACATGTGGTATGGTGAGATGACCTCCCTTTTCATGAAGAGCATATTTGGAGTAGCTTTTTTAACACCATAATTATATGTTAAAGTCGTGAGTTGAGTTCACCTCTTATGAAGTACATTTTATATTATCAAGTGGCACATTAATATATTAAACACTGATGGGCACATAATATATTAGGGATATTTTTTAAAATAGTGGCAGATTAATATATTAAAGAGTGGTGACATGTTATATATGCCACATTAAAGTAGTGTTGTGAAGTTTGTTTTCATCCACATAATTAAAGCAATCCTTTACCTAATAGAAGACATCAAGTAAGGTTGTGATTTTGAATCGAAACTAGATAGTCATTTTGATGATGCATTCATTCATATCTGTAGTGGGATTAGTTCTCACTGGAAAAGAGAACTACCATGAGTGGTCTAGGAAGATAAAACACACCTTTATTTTCAATGAGTTGTGGAAAGGAGTTTGTGAAGGAGAAGGAGACAATGCACCATAAAATCCCACTTCAGAAAAGGAGCTTGTCATATGGGAAAACAAGAAAAACAAGGCATATGCCTTGATTGCAACATCAGTAAATGAAGAGGTGAGTCGTCATATTTCCCGATTTTCAAATGCCTTTGAAGTCTTAAAGAAGTTGAGGAATTATCTGACTCACACACTGAACTTGAAGTTGTTCAATCTTGAGTTGAAAAATGGTGACCCTTTTTCCTTAGCATAAGAAATAAGATCTATTATGTATGACATAAAAGCCACCGGTGTTGAAATACATGTTCCTCTCATAGCCTATGTTAAGGCACTATATCCCACTTATTTACATTATCTTGAGTCATTACAAGCAAGTGGAAAACTTAAGGAGATTTCCTTTTACTCCCTTGAGAAGCGTTTGTTGAAAGAGAGAAGGATTATGGGAAGGAGATAGCTCCTCAGTCTTCTGAAGAAGCTGTATGCCTTGCATAAAAAGAGAAGAAGCATGTGCAAGGTTCTTCTAGAGGAAGAGGTGGACGATGAGGAAGAGGAAGGAAGAATTTTAGAGGTGGGGGGGAAGACATTTCCAAGGAGAAACATCTGATCTTTATTTCATACGATGTAACATAAATGGACATGATGCTTCCACATGTAAGCTTCCTTGGGAAAAAATAAAGCAAGAAAGAAATGAAGAAAAAGGTAAAACACCTGATAGAGGGAAAGGAAAAGAACCCGAGTCCACTCATTATGTTGTGGCACAATGCAACATTGGAGTAACCGAAGACTTATTCAATGCTTCACTTGCTTCATGGAAAGATGCTTGGTTGCTTGATTTAGGAGCATCTTGCCACATGAATTTCAAAAGAGATTTCTTTGAATAATGCATTGATAATTTTGATGGAGCATTATACTTTGAAGACAAATCAAAACTCAAGCCATCAAGGCTTGGCACCATCAGGCTCAAACTACCCGGTCTTCCAAAATTTCTTCTACATGATGTTCTATACCTCCCTGAGTTGTGGATAATTTTTTTGTCTTTGGTCCACATCCTCCAACAAGGACACTCCATTCACATATTTGATGGCAAGGTTGAGGTTAGAAAATCATCATATAACTCACTTTTCATGACTGGGATAGAAGAAGAAAGAATTCTGAAGCTGCGAGGAACCTCTAGTCGTGCACAAAACTTTTCATACAGTTCTCACTATGATGAAGGTACACTTCCATAAATTCTTTTATGGGATTCTAGATTTGGACACTTGAACTATGATAGCTTTCATTTGTTAAATAAAAATGGTGTTACTGGTTTTCCAACTATTCCTAGGAAACTTAAGCAATGTGATGCTTTTATCTTAGGAAAATGCAACACACAATCTTTTCATGATTCTCATTCCAAAGCACATAGAAAACTTGAACTCATTCATTCTTATTTATGTAGCCCAATGGCTATTCCTTCTACAAATGGTAATAAATATATGATGACATTTATTGATGACTACACCAGAAGGTGTTGTGTTTATTTATTGAAGAACAAATTTGAAGCTTTTGAAACATTCAAGAACTTTCGTGCATGGATTGAAAATGATGCACAGTCTCATATTGACTCTATTCGTACTGATAATGGAAAATAATATACTTCAAATGAATTTAAAAACTATCTTCGCCAACATGGGATCAAACATCAAACAACCGTGCCTTATAATCCCCAATAGAACAGAACAACCAAAAGAATGAACAAGACAATCTTAAATATGGTATGTTTGATGATGTTTTTCAAGAATGTTAAGTTGATGTTTTGTGATGATGCAATTTGATGTGTTGTGTCTATAAAGAATAGGTATCCATATCATGCTATCAAAAACAAGAGTCCCTATCAAATGTGGTATGGCCACATTCCTTCGGTTAGGAATCTCAAGGTTTTTGGTTCCACCTGTTACGCCTTTATACCTAAGGAACAAAGAAACAAACTCAGTGCAAGTGTTGGGCGCGACCCAACTTGGCCATATTTTGGGCAAAGAATACGAGTTTTTTGGGTAAAGTGTGCAGTAGAAAGGATGTCATGGAGTCCACAATAGAGCAACCGAGCATAACGAGAACCGAACAACAAAATCACCGCGCAGTAGAGGGTCCTCGCAGTGAAGCCCCTCCCTTTTTGTAAAAGCATATAATATTGTAAAAGTTGAATGGTTTTGGACCATAGTCCCTTATATTTTGGAAACCATGGTATTGGTTCCATGGTAATGTAGCGATGTAATCCCTCAATGTAATAGTATATATAGGGATGAATAATAAAGAAGGAAGGCATACTTGAATCTAGATCTATGTTTATGGTTGTATTTATGTGATTTGTACTTCAGAGAAAGGGGTAAGGCTCCACAACTGAGTGCGTAGAGGCCTGGGTATGCAGCTCAGTGCATAGACATCTGCAGCTTAGTGCGCAGACAACCTGCAGCTATGTGCATAGGTGAAGAACTATTTGTTGTACCAAATTCTCTATTATAAGCAATAGTTCTTATGGACATAGTCCCACATTGGGATGAACCATGGTAATATATGTGTCTTCATGTGTTTATTTTCTTATTATCTGCATTTTATTTTAGTACTGTAAATTTTATGGATGTTTATGATATTTTTAAGTAATGAATGTAATTTTGCAAAGTAATATATAAGTTAGAAGTAGTTCACGAATGTGAAGTAGTTTACAAGTACTAAAGCATAAGAAAATACAAAATTTCCACATCGCAGTATCCCTCAAGGTTGCAGAAACCTAGTTCTCCAACCTCCCATAGTCACTTTGGGTGAGACTATGACTTTCTTGCAGATCATTGCTGAAAAGGGCCAGTGATTTAGGGTTTTGTTGGTGCACAGTAAAATTTGAACCTGGGTCAGTCTCACCTAAGCCAACAAAAGATTTTGTTGCAGAAGAAATCTTTTGTTGGCTTTGTTATATCAGGCATTTCTAACTCAGGTCCATTCACTTTGCATTAGCCTTCATATTATGCTATGTAAATATTGTGAGGGTCTTCACCTTCTTCTGCAGTGATGTTGTAGCATTCTGGTACATGCTGTAGCTACACAGCCTAATCAGGCTGCCAAGTGAGTGGAATTTCATTCTCAAAAATCTTCTTTTTAACTATCTGCAGGGATAAATCTATATATGGACAATCATCTTCAAAGCTAAATGTCAATATAAACCCATCAACCATCTCTACCCAGTTTGCAGTACCATGTCAAAGTTATGTTTCCAGGTACCAATTTTGAGGAATTGTCTCCAATGTATGGATGAACACATGCACCCATTCTTCTCATGGATCTCCTTCCACATTGTCATGCAAAGCTAGATTTACTCTCTAGGATTAGTTTGATCATCATATTTATCTGCCAACTTTGTTTCTACCTGACCAAACCTTATCCATATCAGCCTTCGACATTATTTCCAAGCCCCTATATTATTCTTATGTGTACCCCACCATCTAGAAGGAGTAGCTCTTAGAGCTATATCCAGGGTTAACAATATTTGACACTCCGGTACCTATTCTTCATATTCTTCAAGAAAAGTATTTATATCACCCAAACCATCATAAAGTAGTAAGTCACATACCTCAATTGTCATACAATGAACCGCTTTAGTAACTCTTGAACATCACCTCATAGATACTTCATGTAACCTTTTTTTCCAATTTTTTAATTCTTCTTCTGAATATGAAGCACACAAACTATCATGCTCCCAAATCAACTTGCCTTCAATAGGGTTAACACAGTCTTTCTCTTTTGCTATCATTTGATATATGTTATCTATATTAGTTGCGTTGTACTTCTCTTTAACTGGTTCAATATACCTTGCTCCTTCTGATGGATCCAAGGGAACGATCACTCTCATATTGTTGCTTTCAAATATCATTAGCCTCTTATTGAAGTTGATTATAGCCATTTTGGAAAATTCCCAATCCAATCCAAGTAATGCAGGATAGGGGTTATTGTCATCCACAATTTCTATTACTTCAAAATTAGTAGTAGTGTGCACTCCCTCAATGTCCACTATAATGATTGATTATCTTCCTAGAGGAACAATATTTTGTTTATTTGCTATTCTTAGTTGAATAGGTGACCATTACAACTTCGGTTACCCATTAACTCCCATGTTTTCTTTGTCAAGACATTAGCTTCTGATCCCAGATCTAAAATAACTTGGTCCATGTCATATTCTCCTATTTGTGCACTAAGCCTCATTTCCTTTCTAGTTCTTTTCTATCTATGTAAATTGTTAACTTCGTGCATCTCACTCCGTGGTACTTCTTTAGATGCGTAGGAATTTATCAATTCCTGAAGTCCTTCTACAACTCTTTTATCTCGCAATAATTTCATACGAGTTTGAAGAAAAGATTTTAAAGTATCTACCTTATATGTTGCTTCCCGTTCTTTTATTGTAAGAGCTTATATTCATAAGGGGTGGGGGGTGGGGGGTAGGGGGTGGGGAAAACCAAAAGAACTTTGATTATTACTAATTTTTCCTTCAATAAAATTTCAAGCTGGAATGGTGAATACTGAGGAGTTACTTTGGGGTTCTCGGGGAGGTTTTCTTCACTTTGGACTCACTTAAAAGAGGACTATAGTGAGTTTCTATAAAATTCTTTGGCCATGAGATCTCTTCCTATTGTTTATTCTATATTTTTTTCCACTTTGCATTTTTGTCGTTTCTTCTTCATATCTTCTCCCAAACATAAGTAACTAATAATCTGACTGCATTCATAAAATGCCCTTTTAACAATAAAGCATCTTAATCCAAAGTTTATAGATCTCAAGAACTTACCTCACCATCCTGCGAAAATTTTCCATTATGCTTCACTATAGGACACAAACAAGTCTATCACAAACTCAGTGATGAATCCTCCCAAGATGTTATCAATCCAGAAGTCAAAAGATCTTGAGATCCTATTGCTAATGCTCTTGAGTCATTGTATCATTTCAGGAGTCCACTCCTTAGGTTCATCTCCTTTAAAACAATTATTTCTCTCGGTCAACCTTAGTATCCTCTCATACAACTCAACATGAAATGAACCAAAGAAGATTTCGTATTGATCTTCAAAAGTATACTTCTCCAACCACCTTTTAGATGATAACCGAGGTTTTCTATTCTCCTGATCTGCAAATTCTCATTCCTTCTTTTCTACCCACTCTTGGATTTCCTTCTTAGATAGATGCCACATAAACATGTCCCTCACACATATCCCAATCCTGGCAATGGAACCATTTGTTGGCTTAGGGTGGGCTGACCTAGGTTCAATTCCTTACTGTGCACCAAAAGCACCCTCAATCACTGGCTCTTTCAGCAACGACCTACAAGTAAGTCACAGTCTCACCCGGAGTGACTATGGGAGGTTGCAAAACCAGGTTTTTGCAACCTTGAGGAATACTACGATGTGGCAGTTTTTTGTTTTCTTATGCTTTAACACGTATAAACTACTTCACATTCATGAACTACTTCACACTTACATATTACTTCGCAGAATTACATTCATTACTTAAACATATCATCAACATCCATAAAGCTTCACAATAGTGGAAATAAAGTGTAGATAATAAGAAAATCAACACATGAAGACACTGATTTTACCGTGGTTCATCCCAATGTGGGACTACGTCCACAAGCACTGTGCTTATGATAGAGAATTTTGTACAACAAATAGTTCTTTACCTGCACACACAACCGCAGGTTGTCTGCACACTAAGTTGCAAACGGTTTGCACACTAAGCTGCAGACCTAGGCCTCCACACACTCAGCTATGGAGCCTTGCCCCTTTCTCTGAATTACAGATCCCAAAAATACAACCATAAACATAGATCTAGATCCCAATCATGTTTTTATTCTTTATTATTCATCCCTATATATACTATTACATTAAGGGATTACATCGCTACATTACCATGGACCCAATACCATGGTTTCCAACATACAAGGGACTATGATCCAAAACCCTTCAAATTTTACAATATTATATGATTTTACAAAAAGGGATGGGCTTCGCCGCGAAGCCCCTATACTACGTGGTGATTTTGTTGTGCGGTCGTCGTTGTGCTCCACTGCTCTACTACGCAGTCCACTTCGCACTCTGCGACATCCTTTCTATTATGTGCTTTACCCACAAAATTCAGATTCCTCGCCCAAAATCTAGCCAAGTTGGGTTGCGCCCAATAGCAAGGAGTCACACATGTATCTTCTTGGGGTACTCAAATACGTCCAAAGCATATTTTCTCTATGATGAAGTGAATAAGAAGTTTATAATATCTAGAGATGTGATCTTTCTTGAATATTCCAAGACTGATAATGTTGTTGAGTAGCATCTTGATCGCTTGGATAGATTCAGACATGCAAAGCATTTTCAAGAGTTTGATATTGATATTCCACATCTTGAAGGGTGGATCCCTATACTGGATCAATCTATGGAATATCCTTCTAAAGAACTCTCTCCCCCGCATGAAGCTCCAAACATTGATGACACTTTGAGTGGTGTGATTGATAGAATTGGGTGACTAAATCTTGATTCAGCCCCATCTCATTCAACTTAGTAACTTGGACCATCTCATAAAGGTCCTCCAAAATGGTTGATAAAGACACTTGAACTTTTCATCCTTATGAGGTTGGAAAGATAGGAACAAGAATCTCAAAGATCCATAATGGAGGTGATGCAGACGATCCTAATTCACATGTTGATATGGATGTTTCTTATGATTATGAACTAAATTTGTCTATAGATTTCGAACCAACTTCCTTCAAAGAAGTCGCTTCTCATGATGAATGGAAATAAGTGATGTAGAAATAATATGATGCTTTGATAAAAAATGACATGTGGAACTTGGTTGATCCTCCATTGGGAACCAAGCCAATAGGCTACAAGTGGGTCTTCAAGAACAAGTATAAAGAAAATGTCTCACATGACAATCATAAATCTAGGCTTGTGGAAAAGGGTTTTGCACAGAAGGAAGGGGTCAATTATGAGGATACCTTTTCCCCCACAAAAAAATGGGATACCATCCACACACTCTTTGCCTTGGTAGCACAGAATAGTTGTAAAATCCATAAAAATGGATGTAAAAATTGCTCTCTTGAATGGAGATCTAAAAGAGAATGTTTTTATGTCCCAACCAGAAGGATTTTTTGTGAAGGGCTAGGAACATAAAGTATGCAAGATTATAAAATCCATGTATGGCCTCAAGCAAGCACCATGATCTTGGTACGAGAAATTGACTGAACATCTTCTAAAACTCAGTTTCAAACATTATGATCTTAATGATGCAACTTTGTTTGTCAAGAAAGTAGGAAAAACAGTTTTATATCTTGTGGTGTATGTAGATTATTTTCTGATGACATGGAACAATGAGAACAACATTACATCCATAAAGAAATAAATGAGGAAAGGTTTTGAAATGACAAATTTGGGCTATGTTCACTACTATCATGGTATTAATGTAACCCAGCATCAAAAGTTTATATTCCTCTCTTAGAAGAAGTACATTGGAGATCTGTTGAACATGTTTGGCATGGTTGAGTGAAATCCTTTGACTAATCCAATGGGACATAATTTAAAGCTCACATCAACTGAAGGAAAAGAATTTGAGGATGCAACAAAGTATAGATAGCTCATAAGAAGTCTCAATTAGCTTACTAGTACCAGACCAGACATTTCATTTGTTGTTGGAATCCTCTCCAGGTTTATGCAAAATCCTTGAGAGGGTCATTGGTCTGCTGCAAAAAGAGTTCTAAAGTACTTGAAGGGAACTCAAGACTTTGGACTCAAGTATACACAGGTGGGTGACTTCAGCTTGATTGGATACTCTGATTCAGATTTTGAGGGAGATAAAGAAACCAAGGTATCTACTTTAGGTTATGTTATGAGTCTTGGATCAAGAGTTGTCTCCTAGAGGTCACGCAAACAGTCAGTTCCAGTAGATTCCACAATTGAGGACAAATATTTGGCAACAACTGAAGCAATAAAGGGAATTGTGTGGCTGAAGAAAATTTTGGAAGATTTTCAAGAGAAACAAGTGCATTCAACTCCTCTTTTGATTGATAACAATTATGTAATAAATTTGGACAATAACCCAAAGTTTCATGATCGAACGAAGCACATCAATAAAAAATACCATCTGATTCAACATCATGTTGAGGCCAAAACAATCCACCTATGACATTGTTCCATAAATGAGCAGATTGTAGAAACCTTCACTAAAGCGCTTGGAAGGGAAAAGTTTGAAAGATTCAAAATGATGCTTGGACTCACCAACATCCCTTCAGATTAAGGGGGGAAATGTTGACACCTAATCTTTGGGATTAGGAAAATGTAAATATTCTAAATAGCAAAATAAAATAAGTTGGAAGGTGGAGAGACGTTAGGAGATGAAACCCAATAGTCTCCCTCTCCTTGTATATATCCAAGCTTTCTCTTAATGCAAAATAGTAATTACATTTGTGGAGTTACTCATAGCCTAATAGGAACATTGTCAAAATATTTTCTAAAATCAATGAAACAATAGAAAATATCATTTTTTATTATTTTAAAAATCCTTTATAATGATCTTAAGAGTAACAAGGATGTCCTTGGAGTTAAATGATATCTCCTAAACCCAACTTGGCCTTTAGCTCTTTTACCATGACTTTATAGCATAGGATAATATTCTTATCCAAAACAATTACATATAGTTTGGCTAAAGTGTGGCTAATCATAATGGACCTATAATTAGAGTCAATGCTTTATTTCTACTTTAAAAGATATGCCAATGAGGCTCTGCATCCAATGCTTAAGGAATCTTTGGTTTGTTACCAAATTGAAGAGCTTTTGTATATGAGGGGATGAGGATATGCCCTTCTATTTTAAAAATTCCAACTTGGTAGCCTTTAATATCCTTAGCTTTCCCATTAGTAAGCTTCTTAACCCCAAAATCAATGTCTTCCAAAGAAAATATATCATCCTCTTTACAAGCATTCAAAATGGTGTCCATTGCATTAGGATATTCATAAAAAAAATTAATGTATGAATTTTAGTTCTTTAAGGGAATTAGATTATCTTGTTTAGTTTTATGAATTATATTTTTTCTCCAAAATTTTCTAGGATCATATTTATATAGGTGCATCAACTGCGCTTGCTTTCTATTTATATAAAACATTTTCTTCCTTTTAATAATAATTTTGTATGTATTATCTTGTCAAGATTTAAAGATTCATTAGGAGCGTCCCTAATCACTTTCCTAGAAATTTTTCAATCTTTATCATAACAAGGGTTGGTAGTTCTATTATTATTTTAAAATGACACCTTAATAGAGAGCTTGCTAATGGAAGTAGAGATGATCATAGTAAAATTACGATACAAGTTTTCAATGTTATCCTTATAAGTTAAGAGGTGTAAATCCCTATTTAACTCCTTTAAGAATAGATCCATTTTACTTTTCTAAAAAAGTAGGTGCCTTTGATTCCCACAATTCTCTTGTGTGTGGGTTTTGTGCATGGAAAAATTTAGAGTTAAGGATAAAGGTTTATGATCAAAGTCAGGCTCATGATCATTTAAGAGGTCAAAATTTACAATTCGATTGGAACACATGGATATCATATATCACATGATCCATGACATTACTACCAAGCCCAAGAATACACGTCATCTAGTTGAAATTTGTCCACTTGATTATGCGATTGCAAATGATAAGGCCTTTATAACTATAGAGCTTTACTAACTCGGTACCAAATAAATTCTTGGTCAGGTCTTTAGAATTTCTTTTGTATTTACTAGCTAAAAAGGTTCTCATATAGCCAAAGAGGATTAGGGTTGGAATCATTACTTAGAAGAATAGCTTGGTTCATTGTAGTTCTAAAATTTAAGTCTCCTAACAAGAGAATATTACCTTTAGTCCTCAAATTATGAATATCTTGTTCTGGGGTATTATAAGGGCAATTTTTATCTAATTTTTTTCTTATAAAAGGTAGAGTTGATAGGTGAAAAATATAAATATTCTCAACATTAATGTTCAAAATTTTGATCGAAATGTATCAATTGAGAGGGTCTATCTTATGAATTCAAGTGTGAGGAGAAACATTCATTTTTACATAACATATTGTCCCTCCAATCCTCTATGAGGCGATTTCTTGTTCCACACTGACCATAAAATGAATCCATCTATGTGAGGGACCTTAGAATCATCATGTTCCCGAGTTTTGAATAAAAATATAATATCAAGCTCACTCAAAATATAGCTTAACATAGGGCTTATGCCATGGAATGCCATGAAAATTTCAAAAAAGGATCTGAAATGTTCAAATTCCTATTTATTACTCTCATTTTGGTCTCTATCCTATTTCTAATGGTTGCTCATTTTCCTTCCTTTTGAGGTATTTTAAGGCTTTTGTACCTCCTTTCTTAATTCAACTTGGTCTACTAAAATGAGGTCATCATTTATAAAAATCAATATCTCTTATAAATTTCGATATTTATCAAATATTCCAAATTTATAATTCTATAGCTGACCTTAAAAGAAATCAATCTATCTTTATACTTGAGTATATTTCTCAACATTTATGCTTCAGTGAAATAAATTACTATTAGATTGATTTCAAAATTTGAAAAATGATGAAAAAAATACTTATGCACAACTAAATATCACACTGCAATTCCATAATTTCCTTTTACAACGTCAATGCGTCAACGTCAATACAGAAAGTATTTATAATAACCTACTCACAACTAAGTTGTATGTTTTATGAGTAGCATTCCCATTCAAACAACAACCTTTGAAATATTAATATTAATATTTCTTTTTCGAAGTGGGGTTTAGATTACATGAAAAAAAGATCACTATAAAACTTATAAATTTTGATAAAAATAAAAATCTTAAACTTATTAATATTTATAATTTGGTAAATATTTATAATTTCAAAATTTAATGGCTACAAACTAGGTAGTTTCTACCGCTTCGAATAACTCAGTGATCCTGTTATATGGCTACAAACTAGGTAGTTTCTACCACTTTGAAAAACTATACATTTATACCTTCAACTCGGTGATCCTCAGTTGTTATGACCTGTGGCGTTGAGAAATTTTTTCTCTTTGCTCTGTGAAATTTTTTGCTTTGTTCATAAGAGTTATGGGAATGGAGTGTACTCCTTGGACAAAGCTGCCATGAAATTCTTCATAGTGTTAAAGCATTCTTTTGATATTCCGTCACCAATTTTGTTATATTCTCTGTAAATATGTTGAAATTTGATGTTTTGAAAATGATTTTTTTGTTTCTTTCGTTATGAGTTTCTATGTTGCTAGATTTAGGACCTCTAATTGAGCACGGTCTGGTCAACCAGTCAATGACATATTTGGAGTCGCTAAGAATTCAAATGCATCTAATGTTTTTTACCTTAGTAAGGTCAGGAATGCCCAAATTGCTATCAGTTCTACTTTGGTGTTAGAGGCCAATTCTAAAATGAACTGATCTAGTCCCTGGCAGTTTTATTAGCCCCCATTCTCCACAAATATTCCCTTGTTTCTCCATCAAAGAAACCTATAGGAAGATCTTTGTGGGATATCAAGATATTGGGATCTTCTCATAATTGTAGAGCTCCATTCAATGACTTTTATTTAAACTAAGTGCATCCACATGTCAATAACCAATAAAAGTAAACATATTATCATTGAACATCTCATTAGTGGTCACTTATAGTAATTTATCTAGATTTCTTTACCTTACTATCTTCCTTGATTCCAATCCCTTATTTGGGATTGCACTTTAGTGTCTTTGATGATCATGAAATTGTCCTTACAAGCTCATTAATAGAATGAATGTGTCAATGTTAACATATTTACAAATATGAAAATAGTGATGACAATATGAAGCAATCAGTCCATAATAAGATTTATGACACAAATTTTAGTTAGAGAATGAGATACAAAAAAATAGCAAGTTCGCAGACAACCCCAACGGAAACCATAGCCACCCCACACACTCTACAAAATGCACATCCAAGTTACCAATTTGAAATTCTATAAAAATGAAAAACTATGAAATATATAGAAATTAATTTCATTGAACTTCACCTTCAAAATATAGGTTTATACCTACAAATTATGTTTCCACAAACTATCTCAATGATCAATATTCTAAAGGATGTTATGGAATCCAAATTCCAGAGTGGCATGTTACATTAAGGGATTCACAACTATGTTTTTCACAAGAAGTAGCTTATTTGCTGAAATAAATGATGAATCATATTTTTCTCTAAGTCCAAGTTTCACTTACACATATACTTTTTCTAGGTCTAAGCTTCACCCACATAGCCAATTCATGCCATCAAGTAAGAACAAGCCACTTTCCCAATGGATTTCTTGAAAAATCCACCTACAAACTATGGTCATGTGCATGCTTATTTCTTTCTATTCTTGTCCATATCTCTGATTCTCTTTTAATGGTCACTTCAACATGTCTTCATGGGTAGATAATCACTCTTCCCTTGTCTTATGTATTTCTTGTTTAGGCAGAATTTTGAATTAGTTCACATTGATCATTGCTTCTTCACTCAACGAGAAGGAAATGTAACAACCATAGAGTTGTTACATAAATTCATTGTTGTGGCACAATAATGATCCAAATGTATTTCAAACACATATTTGAATAAGACCACGCATTCAATTACATTTTGTTTAGGTTGAGTGCATTCATATGTCAATAAGCAATAGAACTAAACATCTCATGATTGAACATCTCTTTCAGTGGTTGGCTTTGGTACTTTATTTAGATTGCTTGACCTTATTGTCTTTTGTGATTTTGGTACCTTGTTTGGGAGTGCTTGCTCTTAGTATCTTTGGCCGCCATAAAATTATCCTTACAATCTCATTAAAAGAATGAATATCATGCAATTGTTAATATAATACAAAATACAAAACAGTTATGGAAATATGGAATAATTACACCATCATCATATCTATGACAAGAATTTTGGATGGAAAAAGAGTGATACTACAGATGACCCTGACCCTAACTCTAACTACCCCAACCATCCCTACATGCTCTATAGACCACAGAACCGAGTTACCAATTTTAAAATTTATAAACATGAAAAATAATTAATATACAAATGTTAATTTAAATAGACTTCATATTCATAACATAAGGCTATACATACAAACTATATTGTTACAAACCATCTTGACAATAGATATCATCAAAGATGTTATGTTATTCAAATACTATAACATAGTTCCCATGTTGATGAGAATTGTGATCTCAAAAGGAGAACTCTATCCCTAAAATGCCATAATTTTGGGTGAAAAACTTCAAAATCAACCCCCAAATTAAAAAATAGTGCCATTGGTAGCTCCTTTTTTTCAATGTTAAAATTACATTATTTTGCAATGAATGCGTTAACAACCTCTTAATATTGCCAATGAAAACCTTAAAATCAATCCCAAAATTGAAAAAGTGGTGTTGACAATAGCACCACTTTTTTCTAGGGTTAAATTGCAAATACTTTGAAACCATGGACTTAATAACTAGTATCATTGCAATTAAAATATTAAAATTATCCCTTGAATCAAAAAATGGTGCTCCCAATAGCACCTTCTTTTCCTTTCGAGGCTAAAATTACTTCTTCTTTTTTAAATTATGGCCTTAAAAATTAGTATTGTTGAAATAAAAATTCTAAAACCAACCCTAGAATAAAAAGAGGTGCTATAAGTAATGTCATATATTTTTTAAAGCTTAAAATTATGACATTTTTGAAATCATCTCCTAAAAGCCTAATATTGTTGCATGTGAAATCTTAAAAAGGGAAAATCATTGAAAAAAAGAAAAAGAAGAAGAAGGGAAAATACAGAAATAAAGGGGGATTTGTTGGCCTCGAGATGTAAGAAGCTCATGATCTCATGGTGATTTTGCTGTCAATATATCTCTTGATGCTCCAATGTTGTAGTCACTACCCAAATTTGAGCCTCAAGCGAGTCAAAGGGAGGCGGGAGGACCACGTGCCTTGGTGAGCACTTCGGTTATTGTTGCACCAAGACCTCCTCCTCCTCCTGAGGGCCAACTAGATGAGTCACACTCTTCCCGTTGTGACCACCCCTTCTCTTTGGCCTCCTGCATTGACAAAGCATCGCATAACCATCCCTAATTCTCCACTGCCACCTCACAACCATATTTATAGAAAAAAAAATTAACAAAACAAACATATTTTTCTATAAATATTTTAAATTACATTTTAAATAAAAAGTTAAAACAAAAAAGAAACCAATTTAAAATATTTAAAAAATATACAAACACATTTAAAAAAAATAAAACAAAATTATTATAAAAAAGATATTTAAAAAATAAAAAGTGGAAAATTTTAAAAACAATAATGGAAAGCAAAAAAAAATAGTGGGACAAATTCCCAAATCATTCTTCCTCCACCCATCTCAACACACACCCATTTCAACACATCCAGATGCTTCTCAAAGGAGTGGTAGGCCAAATGTTGGACCCCTCCCCTTGCAAACCCCCACTTTCGGTGGTAGGAAGTGAGGGCCTATGAGGTGAGGGGTCTAGCTCGTTGCTCAAAGGAGTAATTATCTCTCCTAAGCAATGCATGGGACAATACCAAATCTTGGGAGGACATGGAGAGAGGGAGAGAGGAAAGGTGAAGTGGGATGTGGTGGGGGGAGGGGGTTTGGGGGTGATTTTGAGAATCACTCCCCATCTCATTTATAATTTTTTATTGATTTTCTTTTTTGCTTTCATTTTTTAAAATATATGTTTTTTAATTATTATTTTATATGTTTTTTAAAATAATTATTTTTAGACTAGAGGGATTGACAACTTGGATGGTTTCATACTCGTGTGACATGGAGTGAATTCCAACTACTAACATTATAACCTCTAGGTACCTGATTTACTCCCCTTCCACAAACATAGGTAAACCGAGGGGATTTGAACCTTGAATCTAATCACACATAACTTCATTATCATGGTGATCATCAATTGAGAGGCCCCTCGAGGGTTATTTTTTATGTCTGGATTTCTTTTAAAATTTAAAATTTCATTTTTTTTTTAAAGTTTGTTTGGAGTTAAATATTTTTAAATCATTATTCCTAAGTAAATTTTTATTTTCTCTAATGCAATTTTTTGAAATAATAATAATTTATTAAAAAAAAATTTCATTATAGGTTTTCCCCCTTTATTTTTCTATTTATTTCCACTTATTTTTGTTTATTTTTCCACCTTATTTCAATATTTTTACTTATTTTATGATTTTGTATACAACAATTCTAAGATTTTAGGACATTATCAAATACATTGTAATTTGAAGCGCAAGAAAATGAAAGATGGTGCCATTGATAGCACCTCTTTGTTTCAAGGATTCATTTTAGGATTTTGATTGCAAGAATACTTATTTTCAAGGCCATGATTATGAAAGGTAGTAGTTTTAGCCTCAAGGAAAAGAAAGAGTGTAACTGGGAACACCACTTTTTGATTTGAGGGTTTTTTTTTTAGGATTTTTGTTGTAATGATACCTATTTTGAAGACCATGATTTAAAAAAGGTAGTCATTCTATTCCTTAAAAAAAGATGGGGTGTTACTAGGAGCACCACTTTTTGATTCTATGGTTTATTTTATGATTTCGATCATAATGGTGCCACTTGTTAAGTCCATGGTTTCAAAATAAATGCAATTTTAACCTTAAAAATGGCATTATTGTCGATGCCAATTTTTTATTTGGGGATTGATTTTAAGGTTTTTGTAGGAAACAATAGAATATTGTTAATGCCATTGTTGCAAAAACGAATAACTTTAACCCCTAAGAAAATGGTGCTACGGATAGCATCATTTTCCAAATTGAGGGTCAAATCAACCATTAAAATAACCTTTAAAAGAATGAGAAGACTTGAGGGTTTTCATCGATTTGATAATTATGTTTTCAGTTGTATATTGAATAAAGGAAAGTGCCACTGCTTTTTTAATGAATAACATATTGTTGGTAAAAATAAAAGAGGAAATTTCTTCTTTTATAAGTGTAGGCTCCACCCACATAGTTGATCCATTAGTGGCTTGAGAACAAGAAATAATTCTTTCATCTCCTCTATTAATCTTGTTAGTAACACAAATCATTGTTTATTTTTATAATGTATATCGACCTATGTCCACATAAAACTCTAGTTGCAACCTAAAAATAAAGGAATGGAATGGTGAGGCATTCAAGGTGAAGGGGATGGGTTGGGAAAGGTTCAAAATACATCAAAATATGGTGCATTTGGAATGCAAGGAATATTTTTGGCCTTGCCTTTCCTATAATTCTAACTACTACATTTATAAGATTTACTACATCACTTTTTGCATAACGAAACACAACATCAACCTCTTCATCCCAATGATATGCATTAGTAACTATATCCAATGGTAGAGACAAGTGAAACTTAGGTTGAAACTATAGGAAAACCATTTAGAATGGAGGTACCCAAGCCCAAAACATCTATTTGAATTTGATAGCTTCTTCATGGAGTGGTATACCATATATGTGCAACTCTACATGGCCAATGCATGGCATCCACAATTTACAATGTGGTTGTCCATTGTGATGAGCCCCAGAAATGCGTAATTATATGGGCTCATTTGGCCTCCTAACTTAGCTTAATCCACCATTCTCATTGGTTTATTGCATGTTTTTTATTATGTTTATGCTAATAGAGTGAATTGGGTTAATCATTATGCCAAAAAGTCTAATGTGTTCTTTATGCAGATTTTTGGTCAATTTTGAGACAAAATCAAAGGTTTAATGGGCATTTGGCAGCCAATATTTGAGGAAAACAAGGGAGAGGATTTGTAGGAGGGTGTCACCCTCATTTATGACCCTCTACCTCGAATCGTCCTTTAGAAAGCTCAGAGCACAAGCAGCCACATCAATGCATTAAAGGGGCAGCCGAGCAAGTGAAGAAGAATTGTTTTCTATCTCTAGTCTTGGGAGCCAAGCCTCCTTGATTTTAGGAGAGTTGTTGGAGGCTCCAGTTGTATAAATAGGAGGGCTTAGGTGATCAGTAGTTTAGCCAGTTATTAGTAGAATTTTCGCACTTTTGTGCAGCTCTTATTTAGCTCATTTTCGAGCTTATGTTTGTGAACAGTTCATGTAATGTGACTTTTATTTTGATAATGGAGATGACATATTTTCTGAGCCAGCACTGATTTCTTCCAGAGGGCTGAAGCTCTTGGGTTAGGGCCCAACCCAAGCTGCCCAACACCTCTTTCTTTGTACTTATATGTTTTTTCTTTAGTTCATGAATTAATTTTTGTTAGATAGATTCATTTTTCCTTGTTTAGAATAGGTTGCTTTTGATGGTTTGCATAGTTGTTTTTGTTTCAGTTGCTGAAGTAGGTTAATACAGTGATAGTCTAAGATTCAAAAAGGCCAACAATAGGCCCTGGTCTCCTTTCTCCCTTCTTGGGACCATGATTTGAGGTCAAGGAACCATTGTTTCCACCAAAAACACAGTTTTGCTTCTTCCATGCAATTTCTAGTGTAATGATTTAATTTGAAGAGTTAAAGGGTTGCTTCAGATTCATTTTGCCAAGATTGTTTCCTATTTCTATAATAGATCTCTTTGCAAGCTTTTCCATTCAGAGGTTACTATTCAGCACTTCATGATTTAATTTGAAGAGTTAAAGGGTTGCTTCGGATTCATTTTGCCAAGATTGTTTCTTGTTTCTGTAATAGATCTCTTTGCAAGCTTTTCCATTCAGAGGTTACTATTCAGCGCTTCATGTTTCTAGGTTAAAAATTAGGTTAACAGGAGATATGGTTCTGTTTTCTTAGTGCAGATAGTCCTTTTCTTGCTTAGTTTCAGTAGTTAGATGTGTAGATCTCTTACAACACACCGCAGCTCACAATACATAAACAAAGCAGCCAACATCATCTCATTTCTCACAGGTTTCACAAGTCATTCACAGTCCTTCATTAATCTGCCCTAATTTCTCCACTTTTTCCATAAGCTTTCCTCTCATCATTTGAACAAATCCAACCATCATTTTCCTTCCTGATCCTCCTTGTTAAGCCCTAGACACCTCAACACATCCCTCTAGTCTTCAGCTACCCTTTTCCACCATTTTTCCACTCTTAAAACCTCTAAAAATAGCTCTTGGCATCCTCCTGTAGATCCCCTGCAGCCTCCCGTAGAATTTCCTGTGAGTGATTTTTCAAAGTTCAATTGTAGGGGAAGTCTTTAGAAGGCTACCAGAGGCTTCTTAGGACCCCTCCACACCTTCTTACACCTCTGCAAGAACCAAATCTGCCTTCCTTTGCCACCAAATCTCTACCACAGTCACAAACAAACAAAATCACATGCATAACAATTTCACATAAAACACATAAAAATGCAAAAAGATGTTCTTTTCTCACTTTCTTCTAAGAATAGCTTGAATAGATGTAATTTACCTTTTCAGTAGTCAATGGCACTCATTTCATTAGTTTTCATCTCTTTTTCTGCAAAAGTAGGGTTAGTTGGAAAAATTAGGGTTTGCTAGGGTTTGCGTTACACTCCAGTCTTCTTTCTCTTTCTGCAAGTAGAATAGTCTTTGTATAGTTAGCTTTCTTTCATCACAGTTAAAAGCTTCTTCTGGAAACTCATAGAATTTGGCTTGAGCTCCTAGTGATCTTGCGCCAGCTGACCAAGTGACAGCCTGCAGTAAGAGCTAGTACTTATGCATACAACACCGTCACTTCCAATTTTGTTACGAATTATTGGGTTGATAAAAGTAAAGTAGGAAGCCCTAGGAGTTGCAGCATTATTGTTGCAATACTGGTGCTCACCACTTTTTGGCTTCGTTGCCGGGGAAGCGTCAGAGTATTTTGTGATTACTACTTTTCTTCTATTTTCTACTGCAACATTCTGCTAAGTAGCTTATTTCAGCAAAAGTAGAGTAGTTGTTCCTTTCAGTTTCTGCATTTTCTTTTCAATTTCTATTAGTCATTTCCCTACTTTCATTTTCAATTCTGCAATTTCCCTTTCAACGAAAGTAGAGTAGTTGTTTCCTTGCTTTAGAATAGTTGTTTACTTGCTTTCAGTCTACTTTCATTTTCAGTTCTGCAATTTCATTTTAGCAACTTCATTTCAGCAAAAGTAGATTAGTCATTTCCTTTCTTTCAGTGCTGCATTTCATTTGCTTTCTTTTTTAGTTCTGCAATTTCATTTTAGCAAGTTCATTTTAGTTAGTTGCAATTTGTTTGTTCAATCAATTTCAATTTTGCAGGTACAAGTAGAAAAAAGAAAATACCAACCAAAAAGATTTCCTTTCATGCCTCATAGGAACATAGGTAATTCAGGAAAATGTTTTCCCAACACCCCCACTGCTTCACACATCCAACATTCTCTCTTCCTCGATGGCTATAATCAATAAAAACCCTTAGGTAACAACCAGACATATTTGAAGAACCTATAGGGGAAGAAGAAGAGGAAAACATTCCTCTAGAGCCAATGGCTGAACACAGAAATGTTGGGAGTAGTACCTTTTCTTCCAATTCCTCCATTAAAGGTGAAATTGGAAGCATGCTGGAAGACCTCAAGAGTGAGATGCTATAGATTCTTACCATGAAAATAGATGCCTTACATATCAAAAGAAAGCAAGGGGAAGTAGAGAGGGCTTTGGCCATTTTTTGCCCTAGATGCACCAGGAGGCATCCTAGGAATGAATGCCCATTGAACTCTATAAAGGTTTGTTTAATCTGTGAAGAAAATCATTCTACAGACAAGTGTCCGTCCTTGCACGAACTTAAAGCTTTATACCAAGGGGCCGAAGGAGTCACTGAACAGATCTATTACATAAACCAAAAGAGGCCGCATGGACCTATACCATACCAATAGGGGATGCAAGGGACATCTTAGGCATACTACAACCCCAACCAAGTCACATCCATACCTTCTTGGGGCCCCCCTGCTCATCCTTCCTGGTCCATGCCTCCTCCTTGGTCCTTCACATCTCCATGTCATTCCCAACCAGCCACCCATTCATTTCAACCCTATTTTCAGCCACAACCTCAGTGGAATGCATCTCATCAGGGGTGGAGGCCCCAGTACAACTCTCCTCCCGCTCTTTTGCCTCCACCACCTGTTCAACCACAACCATTGCCTCCTGCTCCACCAAGGCAACCCCAAATGCCTGCCCAGCCGAACCCAAACCTGAACAACAAATAGGCCTAGCAAGTATATAGTGGGGAACCACCATTTTAAAATGTGCAAATTGGAGTAGCTCAACCTAATTACAATTCTGAGGTACAACACTTCCAAACAACTCCTCTTGAGCTCAATGATATTCACCATAGCTCAGGAAGAGTATTGCAAAAAAGAGATTATATTGATATCATTGAAGGACCACATCCAGCAGAAGAAGATGCAAAAGAGAATATCAAAGAACCATGGGCTGCACTTGATGAAGAGAAGACATCAGAATCATAGATCGAGAGAGCTCCCTCATGGTTACCATCAAATCTTCCATGTATTCAAGAGAAAAATAAGCAAAAAGAGGAAGATGTGAAGGTCATGATAGAAGAAGACATGAAGAATGATCCAGATCAGCAAAAGGACCAAGGACATCACAACTATATTCAAATATGGTTCCAGATAGTCATTAAGTTGCAGCATTACTCTCTTCCTCAACTATGCTTGATCCCTTCAAAGTCAAATCATTTGGTCTTTGAAATTCGGATATATGTCAAAGCATACATTTCAAACCTCCACATCAATTTTTCTATCATCTCGATGTGCACATTTCTCCATTGGAAGTATTCTTATACTTGAAATTGATTTTGTTTTTCAAGTAGGGTAGAGTAGAAAAAAAAGGAAAAAATGAAAAATAAGAGGAAAAAAAAATAAAAATCTAAGGTGAAAACCTCCTCAGAGGTGCCTCAGATTGGATCATTGATTGAAAACCTCCATGAGGCGGTCAATGGGTTGGAAAGAAGAGAAAAGAAAAAGAGAATAATATCCTTGGGTGAAAACCTCCCTTGGAGGCGCCCAGGGCAGGAAATTAGGGTGAAAACCTCCTTGAGGAGCCCTAGTTGTTTTCAAAAAAAAAAGAGAAAAAAGAAAAAAAAAATGAATTTCCAATTGCATTGCAGGTTTGCAGGAGAACTTCATGAAGCAGCATCAGGTGCCAAGAGAGCTCTAAAACCAATAACAACACCTATCCTACCTTCCCTCACCTTTCTCCATCATTCTTGACATTCTTTCCACCTCACTATGCTTCTTTTCTGAAAACTGTGTTTTCTACAGGAGGCTCCTGTAGAAATTACAGAGAGCTAGAAATGGATTTTAAAAGAAGTTTGGGGAACAGGGAAGCTTCATAAAGGGTTTATAAATCCTCCTGCAGTCTTCAAACCTCTCTTCCATCATTTCCAAGTCTACATTACAGCCCAAGCTCATTTTTTCTTACTGTCCAAAAAACTGCAGGATGCTCTGATACAAAGATACATAGAGCAGAAATTTATTTTTTCCATAACTTGAAAACCGTGCATCCATTTAAAAAACTATTTCACGGGGAGTTGCATATGGATGATGGTAACATGCTCAAGAAATTTCAGCAAATTCCAGTGCATGGTTACCAAGAAATCAGCCTCCATTTCCTTCAACCATTTTTGCATTTTCTCAATATTCGTGCATCCATTTAAAAAACTATTTCATGGGGAGATGCACATGGATGATGGTAACATGCCCAAACAATTTCAGTGAATTCCAATGCACGGTTTCCAAGAAATTGGCCTCCATCACCTTCAGCCATTTTTAGTTTTTCTCGAAATCCGTGGATCCATTGACCAAATTTTTTCTATGGGAGGTGAATAATGATGATGGAAACATGCTCACAAAATTTCAGGTCAATCCAGTCTATCGTTTGGGATATATGGACAAAACAAGTCATTGTCCCATTAAAATCTAGCATCAGCAGCATGAGGGTACAAATCTGAAGGTTGAAGCAGACTCCTGAAGATCAAATCCAGCCAGAAAGGAACCTGCACAAAGCGTAGCCACATATCAGCAACCAAACAAGCATGCATCCACAGAAACAAAGGCACACAACAAAAAGAAAGGCCGCAACACTGTAGCGTGCACATTTCGACTTACAAGTAAGTGTCTAAACTCATTCCTCTGTTACATCTGTATGATCCAAAACTGCATGAACAAATGGGATGGTTGAGATTAAACTAGATCGGTGGCCAGCTAACTGGCCACTCTCGTCCAGTTCAACAATGCTCAGCCATAGTTCACATTGCACATGTGTCTAGTCAACTCATAAGAATCTCAAAACAGGTAGTGGCGGATATTTTGAACTCCAACGTGAATGATGGAAATGATTGCGGGCAGGCGGCATAAAGTTTCATGATGACACTGCAGTGGGGACCAATGGTTCGATTGAGGGTAACATACCCTTCCTGCCACCTCATCTCATCACCGCAAACCTCTCCCGTAAGCTTAAGTACGCTCTCTCGATAGCACTCAACACCTTTATTCTCAGTTGTATCGTCATGCTCTCGACTGCAACAAGCTACCTACCACCTCCAGAGCCTCAAAACAGTCGCTCTCTATCATTTTCAGAACCCTTATGCCTATCGGATTCTACAAGAACATTATCAGGATCTGCAGGAGCAGAAATAGATTCTACAGGAGCACCTACAGGCAGCGTTCTACAGGAGGGCCAGTAAGTTGTTTCGGAGAGGAAAAACACAGTTTTTAGCACAATTCTTGGGTTGCAGAGGTAGGTTCTTGGCATACCTCCAATGAATATCGAAATGTGCTAATAGTGGTTTAGTTTTTGAGGAGAAAATAGAATTGTTGGGTGGAGGAAATTCATAAAAAAAAATAAAAAAAAAAAATAAAAAATAGAAAAAAAAAAAAAAAAATTGTCTCTGTCTCTTTGTTTTTATTCAAAAAAAAAAAAATTGTTCTCTCCATTTCCATAGTCAGTTTTCCCAGGAAGCATAAACAAATGACAGGAGATTTGTGAAGCAACTGGTGATTTAGAAGAACAAAAAGGGAAGAAGGAAGAAACCAGGATAGAGGAGGAGAAAGCTGAAGAAACAGAGAAAGAGACAGAAGGAGGAGAAAAGGGCAACAGAAATCAAGAAGTTGATGGAAAAAGAACAAAATGAGCCTCTAATGATTAGGGCAGAGCTAGCAGATCCTATGGCTCTCCTTAGCACACACCAACAACTTGCAGCTGATCCTCAAAGTGCCCCTAAGCACATCAATGATCAGGCCCAGGCTATTGCACATTTTGAGGACATGGAGAGATTGCTTGGAGATGACTGCATTCATGCCTGCATGAGAAGGTGGAACACACTGCCACACAGCCTACAGATCAGGGAGTATCACTCCCCAAACAGGATGAGAGAAGCATTGAGGAGAGTGCCACTGTATAAGCACTCTATGCAAAGTTTGAAGGCCAATTGGATTGGCCTCAAGTTGAGTCCCCCACTGTTGCTAGGACTGCTAGAGGGCACAAAGGAGGAAGAAGAAAGACAACAGTGGGAAGAGGTGGACAGAAAGGTTGGATTCCATGATAAGGAAGAGGATCTCACATCAGAAGCATGGAATGTCAGGGAGGCCATCAAGGCCATCAAAGATGAGGAGATAGACTAGTTGCTCAGAGGATGAGCAACACATTCAGTAAGGCAGTGATGAAGAGCCCCAGAAATGGGTAATTATATGGGTTCATTTGGCCTCCTAACTTAGTTTAATCCACCAATCTCATTAGTTTGTTGCATGTTTTTTATTATATTTATGCTAATAGAGTGAATTGGGTTAGTCATTATGCCAAAAAGTCTAATGTGTGCTTTATGCAGATTTTTGGTCAATTTTGAGACAAAATCAAAGGTTTAATAAGCATTTGGCAGCTAATATTCAAGAAAAACAAGGGAGAGGATTTGTAGGAGGCTTTTGCCCTCATTTATGACCCCCTACCTCGAATCCTCCTTCAGAAAGCTCAGAGCACAAGCAGCCACATCAATGCATTAAAGGGGCAACCGAGCAAGTGAAGAAGAACTGTTGTCTATCTCTAGTCTTGGGAGCCAAGCCTCCTTGATTTTAGGAGAGTTGTTGGAGGCTCCAGTTGTATAAATAGGAGGGCTTAGGTGCTCAGTAGTTTAGCCAGTTATTAGTATAATTTTCGCACTTTTGTGCAGCTCTTGTTCAACTCATTTTCAAGCTTATTTTTGTGAACAGTTCATGTAATGTGACTTTTATTTTGATAATGGAGATGACATATTTTCCGAGCCAGCACTGATTTCTTCGAGAGGGCTGAAGCTCTTGGGTTAGGGCCCAACCCAAGCTGCCCAGCACCTCTTACTTTGTACTTATATGTTTTTGCTTCAGTTCATGAATTAATTTATGTTAGATAGATTCATTTTCCCTTGTTTAGAATAGGTTTTTTTTTTATGGTTTGCATAGCTATTTTTGCTTCAGTTGCTGAAGTAGGTTAATACAATGATAGGATAAGATTCAAAAAGGCCAAAAACAGGCCCTGGTCTCCTTTCTCCCTTCCTGGGACCATGATTTGAGGTCAAGGCACCATTGCTGCCACCAAAAACACAGTTTTGCTTCTTCCATGCAATTTCTAGTGTAATGATTTAATTTGAAAAATTAAAGGGTTGCTTCAGATTCATTTTGCCAAGATTGTTTCCTGTTTCTGTAATAGATCTCTTTGCAAGCTTTTCCATTTAGAGGTTACTGTTCAGCACTTCATGTTTCTAGGTTAGAAATTAGGTTAACAAGAGATATGGTTCTGTTTTCTTAGTGCAGCTAGTCATTTTCTTGCTCAGTTTCGGTAGTCAGATGTGCAGATCTCTTATAACACATCTCAGCTCACAATACATAAATAAAGCAGCCAGCATCATCTCATTTCCCACAGGTTTCACAAGTCATTCACAGTCCTTCGCGAACCTGCCCGAATTTCTGCACTTTTTCCATAAGCTTTCCTGTCGTCATTTGAACAAATCCAACCATCATTTTCCTTATTGATTCTCCTTGTTAAGACTTAGACACCTCAACACATCCCTCTAGTCTTCAGATACCCTTTTCCACCATTTTTCCAATCTTAAAACCTCTAAAAATAGCTCTCGGCATCCTCCTGTAGATCCTCCTATAGATCCCCTGCAGCCTCTTGTAGAATTTCCTGTAAGTGATTTTTCGAAGTCCGATTGTAGGGGAAGTCTTTAGAAGGTTACCAAAGGCTTCTTAGTACCCCTCCACACCTTCTTACACCTCTTCAAGAACCAAATCCGCCTTCCTTCGCCACCAAACCTCTGCCACAGTCACAAACAGACAAAATCACATGCATTACAATTTCACATAAAACACATAAAAACACAAAAAGATGTTCTTTTCTCACTTTCTTCTGAGAATAGCTTGAATAGATGTAATTTACCTTTTCAGTAGTCAATGGCACTCATTTCATCAGTTTTCATCTCTTTTTCTGCAAAAGTAGGGTTAGTTGGAAAAATTAGGGTTTGCGTTACACTCCAGTCTTCTTTCTCTTTTTGCAAGTAGAATAGTCTTTGTAGAGTTAGTTTTCTTTCATCACAGTTAAAAGCTTCTTCTAGAAAATCATAGAAGTTGGCTTGAGCTCCTAGTGATCTTGCGCCAGCTGACCAAGTGGTAGCTTGCAGTAAGAGCTAGTACTTGTGCATACAGCACTGTCGCTTCCAAGTTTGTTACGAACTACCGGGTTGATAAAAGTAAAGTAGAAAACCCCAGGAGTTGTAGCATTATTGCTGCAATACTGGTGATCACCACATTGTAGTCTCCATATACTACCATGTGGCCATATTAGCATCGACGCATGCTTCACATGACAATATATAAACAATTCCTCTATATATTTCATAGTGGATTCTTGTGTTTAGAAAGGAAAAGACCCAATAATTCAAGCACTACTTTATTGAATTATATAGAGGTGAATGATACTGTATAAATATTCACTAAAAATGCTAGCAAGATCGTTATCTTGAGTTCAAAAGCACATGTTTCCTCTTAGATCAACTATCATTTATTTTCCATGTATCCCTTCTCTGACTTTCCTACGATCCACCAAATTCCTTCTTGTTATGTATAATCAAATGATTGAAAGATACTTTCTACTTTATCAATGTGAAAAAAAGGTTTCTAAGCTTACTATAAAATTAGTAGCACATTGTTAAATATTTGAAGATGAAGGAAATATGCTAGACAAGAATAGTGGTAGGAAAGTAAAAATAACTATGATGGATTGGCAGTGGGAAGCTCTTGTAGATATTTATTAAATAAATATTTAAACTGGAAATATATCTTGCCATTTTAAGTGACCCAAGTAACTTTATTGGGTAGGTTAGGAGTGGGTGTAGCCAGAAGTTATAGAGGTCTTTCACAGGAAAGAAGTGGGTTGAAATTTTTAAGTAATAGAAATGGTTATATAAAGGTTATTCAATTTAAAAGTAAACCACATAAGGAAAGGAAGCTTCATAAACTTAGCAGGAAATTATCTAAGAGTTGGTAAAGTGCATGGGCATACCATGGTGCTCTAGGTCTTCTTGAAGGAGTCTTATGCAACAATAGGACTTGAATTCTATAACACTAATCTTCAATTTATTTTACAACAATTCTTCATTTATCTTGTACTTTCTCGACAATTTTATGGAATTTCATTATGTTTTAGGTCAACAACTAGAACAATTTTGCAGTAAGTTCCCAAGAAATTGAGCTCCATACATGGTTCATTCAAGGAATTAGCATTACATAATAGCATACATGTTTACACGTTTACATATCTTTATTACATTCTCATTTCATGAATTTTTTCCTTCAACAATCACTTGTTCATGGTTGACCTCGATGATCCTTCTTTGATTTGCAAAAAATACTAACGTTTTTCCACAAAGTGAGATTATGGAGCGAAAGACCTATGAGGAATTCATTTCTCCAATAAAACACAAATTGATTGCAACTAATACATATAAAATGCATCTATTAAAGGATTCATTAAATATTTTCATTGTTATTTGTTGAGGAGTAGTGGCCAACCTAGATTACTCGATAATATTTTGATGATAAATTATCCATATGATGTCCGAAAAGAATGATTACAAAGGTTTGTTAAATTGGATTCATAGATGTATCTATATTATCAACAAGTTAAATTTTATTTGAAATGATATATCAAAAATGTTGAGGAGGCTACAAAGCATAGTTGTTTTATATTTCTATCCTAGACCAACAATCATAGTTTTTGGCATAACTTTTTCATTTCATGATGGATCAACTTGATTTCAACTGAATATGAAAGTAGATTCATTTTTGTATCTATGATATAAATAGTTTTTTAATCGATTTAAAATGGAATATCAAACTTTCTAAGGAAAAGGTTGCATGAACGAAATAATTTTGATTTCCATTCTAGACCAACAATCATAGATTTTTGCATGAATTTTTCATCTAGAAATTGATTAATTTGTTAAAATTGGATATGAAATTATATTCATATAGTTATATCCAATAGAAATATGTTTTAAAAGATGAATAATTTATGGGTCAAATATGCCACTGAACAATGTAGGAAACACAGTTTCAAAAATGTAGATCTAGGATAGGTAGTTATCATTTAGGGCATAACTTTCTCATAGGATATCAAAATTAATAAATCTAGTTAGATTTAAACTAGATTCATATGATAATATGCCATATAGACATGTCTAAAATATTTATCCCTTTGGTCTTCCAAAAATGGACTATCCCAACTCTATTCTTAATGAGTTCATTGCCACAAGAATTTGACCAAGAAGTTGTTTCTTCCAAATGATGATCTGAGTTTGTGGATTTTTGTAGGTTTATATGTTCTACGTAATGCATCCACATACCAGAAATTTTAAATATCCAATTCCTATTTTTTTTAGAATGACCTTGACAAAATACCAAAACAACTCCTATAGGCATTCTGTAAATACTTTATATGGAATTAGAAATGATATATCCCTGAAAGTATGGGTATTGTTATATTTGTGTATACATGGTGTTTTCAATGTGTTTCTTTCTTCTACAAAAATATAATTGACCTAGATCATAATTGACATTTTTTATGTCCATGCCCAAAACTTAAAAAAAATGTGATTGACAAAGCTAATGAAAGGTCTTCCAGGTTTTATTAATTTAAAAATGAGAAACATACCTCCTCTAAAATTATTGTTACTCTCCTTCACGGATCTTTATGGAGCAACAACTAAAGGCTATGAAAACTTTATTACCTTCATTTTCTTTGTTTTTGTAGTGCTTCTTGAAATGAATTTTCCTTTACTCTACCTCTACTGAAATATTCATAGAATAACATCATCTTCCTATTACCGTGTTTCCTACAAAGAAATTAGTACTGTGAGTGGCTCTTATTGCACCATAAAGAAAAGGAGAAAAGATCTTAATTTAATGCATGCATCTATATGAATGCAAAGCACTCAGTATGAGACCTTACAAAGATTCATCTAGTCAACATCTTCGCGTTGCTCATCCCCTTACCATGTGTTATCTAAAACCAATACAAGAAGTACTATTGTACCCTTGACACCTTCTGACAATATCACCAAAAATGAAATTGTTTCTATATGTCTTTATTAGATTATAAATAATTGTACATTTAATCTTATCAACTAGGTTTTCCAATGTACTTGTGAGATGTTGTGCATTGTATGTGTAGGATACAAATTCTTAAATTTCATTAGTTTTTCTAATATGTTTTTACATGGAAATGAAATTGCATCACTGCACTCCATATATCCAAAGAATAATCACCCCTATCAATGATACATATAATTTAACACTTGATCATAATTATGGTAACCCTTCTATCACTAAGAATTTTTTTTGCATGAGTTAGATGCTTCCTTTTTCTACATATCACAACTCCCATTATTAGCAAGATTTGATAAAAACTAATCCTTTAATTAAAAATGTCATTACAGAAAATTAAAACACACTTGATAAAAAAGGAAATTAACTATAAAGTAAATAAAAATGCATAAATAAATAAACACAGATAGGAAAAGAAAGATTACTAAACAATACATTTATTTGCTCTAATGGATTGAGCTTTTCCTCCAAGAATATGGCACTGAATCAAAACTACAATAGCATAACTCAAACCAAATCAAACATCACCATAAAAAATGCAATGGAATTGGAGTAAGATCTCATGAAATCTAAATTATATGCCATGATAATTTGGACTATGTGCTCTAAGATTCCTTCCTTTGAAATGAATATGGCACTCTCTTATATACATGAGCTTGCTTGAAACTAATATATAAATGTATATCTAGTTAAGGATAGGATATTCTCAAATGGTTACAACAAATTTCATAACATATATAGAATTGATAATATTCTCAAGTGGTTCCAACAACTATCTAAATATAGATCCACTTAAACATAGGATAAGCTCAAGTGGCTACAACAACTAATAAAATCCACATACAAGTTGTAGTCATTTCTATGCTTCTTTCTTTCTATTCTTATTCATCTATTTTATTCTCTTTGGATGGGTGCTTCAATAGGTCTCCATGCATAGACATGTCACTCATCCCTTGCCTTATGTATTTCTTTGCTTAGGTAGAATTTTGAATTAGTGCACATTGATCCTTGTTTCTTCATTCAATGGGAAGGAAATGTAACAACTATAAAACTGTTGCTTAAAATCATCATTATGGAACCCATTTAATTACTTGTTGTTTAAGTTGAGTGCATTCATAGGTCAATAACTAGTAGAACTAAACCTCTCATGATAACATCTCATTAATGGTTAGCTCTAGTACTTTATTTTTGGATTGTTTGGCCTTATTTCCTTTTGTGATTTTGGTACTTTGTTTGGGATTGGTTTCCCTTAGTGAATTTTGCAACTATGAAATTATCCTTACAATCCCATTAATAAAATGAACATTATGCCCTTGTTAATATAATGCAAAATAAAAATAAAATTATGTAAATATGGAATAGTCACACCATTATCAAAGTTATAACACAAATTCTAGTTGGAGAAAATGGCAAAAAATAAAATAGCAACTACCAAACATGACTCTAACCCCAACCCCAACTACCCCAACCATCCCTACATGCTCTGTAGACCACACAACCAAGTTACTAATTTTAAAATTTATAAACATGACAAATAATCAAATGTACAAATATTAATTTCATTGAAATTCCTCTTCATAGTATAATGTTATACATAATAACTGTATTGCTATAAACCATCTCAACAATGGATATCATTAAATATGTTATGGTATTCGAACTTTGGAAACATAGTTACCGACTTGATGAGAACTCTGATCCCTAAAATCCCATATTACTAGGCGGAAAACTCCAAAATCAACCCCCAAATTGATATATAGTGCCTTTGGTAGTACACTTTCTTCAAGGTTAAAAATACCATATTTTGCATATGACTGTGTTAATAAATTTCATAATATTTCCAATGAAAATTCTAAAATCAACCCTTGAATTAAAAACTTGGCTGACAATAACACTATTTTTTTGAGGTTCAATTTGCAACTACTTTGAAACTGTGGACTTAATAACTAGTACCATTGCAACCTAAATCTTAAAATCCATCATTGAATCAAAAAGTCGTGCTCCTAGTAGCACCTTTTTTTTCTTTCAGGGCTAAAATTACTTATTTTTCAAATTGAACCCTTGAAAATTCATATCCTTCAAAAAAAAATTCTAAAATCAACCATGGAATGAGAAAGAGATTTGATTAATAGTGTCATATTTTTTAAAGCTTAAATTTGCCACATTTTTGAATTAGTGTCTTTAAAGCCTAATGTTATTGCATATGTAATCATAAAAAAAGGAAATTCATTGAAAAAGGAAAAATAAATAAAAAATAAGAAGGAAAAGTAGAGAAATAGAGGGAGAAAGAACTTGGAAAAAAAACACAATTTTCTATAAATATTTTTTAATTACAATTTAAATAAAAAGGAAAAAAATATTTAAAAAAATAGAACTAAAGAAAAATAATTAAAAAAAAAACATTTTAGACAAAATTTTGAAAAAAAATTAAGTATATGGATATATAGGTCGTGAAAGTATGATAATATATGTCTCTCTCTCAATGCCTTCTTCTCATGATTGACATTTGACATGTCAGTGAAGGTTCCACAACTAAGTTTTCCCATTGAACTAGAAACAAGAAGTGAATATGCATGAGAAAAATAATATAAAATCAATACAGTTCCTATTGACTATAGAGTATTAAGTTACTATAAGGTAGTGCTCAACCCTAATCTAGAAGATCAAAAGTTTGTCATTTTTTTTACTAACTTGAAGAAAAAAATAGCATTATTAAATAAGAACAAACTTTCATGCGTTGCATAGTGAAACTAGGCATTGGAAAAATCCTAAAACTCCATGGTATAAATGAATCTATGATCTTTGTGACATTAGAAGGGTTGAAGATGAAAATAACTTTCTCTTAAAGTATCATATATATACCTATATTGGACCACAATTTAAAAATATTTATCACAATATCAACATTCCTGATCTTCTAAGTTTTCAAAGCTATTGTGATTTTGGAATGCTTCTTTTAGTGTTTTTCAAGCATTAAAATTAAATTATAAAGAAATACAAGTAGTTCGGTACTTTTCCTAAAGCGTAATAGACTAATTATGGTCTCAATGGATTTAATCATCATCTCTCTCCCTCTCTCTCTATCTCTCTCTCTCTCTCTCTCACACACACACACAAACACAAATACACAATTATTTCACTTGAGGCGGATGCCAAAAAGTTTATTTTATGATAAACATTGAAATATTTTTAAATGTTGCGTGCCAAATGCATGTTGAGCATGGAAGGTATTACACATATCTCTCATAATAGGATGTAGAAATCACCTTTCAACACAACAAAGATTTTATCTTATTTTTTTATTTTTTTGTCTAATATTCAAGTTTCCCACAATTTGTTCTTGAATTTCTAATGGATCTAAAGAATCCCCATGCCTTTCAAATTTCATGGTCACTATAAATTATATAATTAATATAATTAGTATAATAAAACATGAAATGTATATTATTTGATAATAATACTATTTTAGAATTAATAAAATAGAAACTACCACACATTACCCCAACCTTAACCCCAACTACCCCAACCATCCTTGCATTCTCAGTAAACAACACAACCAAGTTACTAATTTTAAAGTTTACAAACTTGAAAAATAATCAAATATACAACATAGATTATGTCGAACTTCATCTTCACAATATAAGATTATACATAGAAACTATATTGGTACAAACCATCTTGAAAATGGATATCTTCAAAGATATTATGGTATTCAAACTCTATAACATAGTTACCAATTTGAAGAGAACTATGATCTCAAAAAGATAATTTTATCACTAAAAGCCAATATTTTTACGTGGTAAACTACAAAATCAACCCTAAAAATCGAAAAATAGTGTCATTGGTAATACCCTTTTTAAGAGCTTATTACCATATTGTGCAATTATTGCATTAAGAACCTCATAATATTGTGATTGAGAACCACAAAATCAACTCCTAAATTGGAAAACAATGTTGACAGTAGCATTGTTTTTATTTTTTCAAGGTTAAAATTTCAACTATTTTGGAACAAAAGAATTGAAAGTTAGTAGCATTGCAACCAAAATATTAAAATCATCCATGAAATATCAACAACAATTTATGGATGATATAATGGGAATAATTGTGGCCCCCTTATGTTATTCAAGATATATCATGTTCCAATCCTATCTACCAAAACCAATGCATGACTTAAAATCACTTTGCACCTCTTTCGAAGGGTTTTTAAACTTTGATGTAAAGGGAGGTTATAAATAGATTAAATGCCAATATAATAATACAAAATTCAGTTATTTCTTCCACTTTCAAAACATTTAGGGACATTTGGAAGAAGAAGATGAAATTGGTTATTTAAAATAAATAATATTTGCATGAGTTGGAATTGAAGGGAGGGAATAGTGTATAAAATGAAGTTTTTTTGAAAGGGCTGGAAAAATTTTGTTAGCCAATATAGTAGAGGTGACAGTAGGAAAACCAAGGGAAACCATGGTATGAAGGGACTGGAACATCGACCTAGCGATTCCATCATTTTTCTACAAGCATATCTTGTGGACTCTCTTTCTTCCTATATGTGGAAAATGTAGCCAAGTGTTTGTTAGAAATACTAATGTGGGGATGGGTTGAATCAACATTTTATGTTGAAACAATTTTTACTTAGTTTATACTTTTATTTTCAATGTTAATTGATCCATCATTTAAGTAGAAAAACATTATTGCAATAGATCCAAGCATAAGTAATTAACCATGAGAAACATGTGAACCATAAAAGTGCATCACGTCAACAAGTCAACATAAACATCATCACATAGGAACACCAAATATTATATGGAAAACCAAACTGGGGAAAACCATCATTATTGTTGTCTTTGTCTTATTCTTATTATTATAAAGAAAACCTTATTTTGCATCTTGCACTAGCACAAAATCCTATCAGTGCACATGCTCCTACTTGCAAGAGGCTACCACCTCCTCTTGTTTCTCCAACTACCACTAGAAGGAAGCTACCACTCCCTGATCAAGTTCTTTGGACACCACTAGAAGGAATATACCATTCCTTCACTGAAATCTCCAACACTTAGACTTCTTGTGGACCTTGTTTCATAATATTTCACACTCGATCCACTTGCAACAAATTTAAATCCTACAAGACATGTTTCATTAAACATTTCCATACTAGAATGATATACAACATTTTTCTCAATCATTGAATACAATTTTGATCTAGTGGCAAAACTCTCTATGCAATAATCAAATCAGCTAATGGAAAACCATAGTTGCATACATTAGAAATCAACCATTCACTATATGCAAAAACAATAAATCTCTACTTGCATCAATAGCAATTTTCAATAAGCCCTAGTAGCATCAAATTCTTTGTCCAAACATCAACAACATTCTATCACAAACCAATCTCAACATTGCTCATACAGCCTTTGTTATATGAAACCTCTCAGTACATTTATGAAGATCAATAACAATAAAAATCAATCAATAACTTTATTTCTACAAGACAATATGAAAGTTTGTCCTCAATACATATCTTATACCACAAATTCTACAAGCCTAATAATAAAACCTTAACATCAAACCAACACATTTTCTATTGCAAACCCTAGTTCACAAATCCAAGAGCATATACACAATGCATCAATAGTGCCAAACCTTATCACCAATAATGACAACTCATTTCGAGTAGCATAGTAACATGATAAAGTAATACTCTCTCTTTTACTTTACTAATCAAGTCCCAAAAAAAATAGCATCAAAACCACTATCAAAGTATCAAAATCACAATGACTCTATCAGACATATCTCTGCATAATACGAACTCATTAATGAAAAGAAAATGCTAAAAAAAGGCATCCAACAATATAGAGATATCAAACATTAGCCCTTTTCCCAAACTCTAGAGATGAACTCTACTTAATGCAATAATTAATAATGGCATCCCCTATGCATTCACATTCTTACTAAACAAGTACATTAATATGCAAACATTGCAACATCTCTGCTAAGCATTTCACAACTATAATAACAACAAATCAACTAGGAAAAGACAATCCCTGCACTTTAGCATAAACCATACATAAACATGAAAATATCAACCATGCTCAAACCCTAATCTCAAAAGGATCAATATGCCTTCAATATTGCATAAAATATCTCTACAAGATAGTAACAAATAAAATGAAAAGAATCAACATCACACACTCAAATTCATAGGAAAAATTTGTCATAAAAAAACCTCTGATCTCTGCACACAACAATCTCTAAAATTAATACTCTATCAAACATCTTCCCTTATTATGATGAACAAGACACTTATCTCTAGATCTCAACCCCTACAACAAATACATTAAGATGCAAACACTTCAAACCTTTGTCAACACAAACCCTTATTCAATACAATAGAAATAGATCAAGTCATCAAGCATACTAGATCATAAGAACATATCACTTGCATCAATGTGTTTATTTAAACATGAATATTGATCAACCAATGTTTCTAATCCTTGCAAACATCTTCATTAAATTCTCTGCAGAACAATATAAAACACCTATGTCCTTACTTTGACTTACGAAATTGATCTATGTAAGCATTCTACTAATGGTGATAAACTCTTCAACGCTTTCACTATGTGACCAAAGCATATGTTGTAATGACCCCAGTTGTTTCACATATATATAATTGTAATGTTGGCCACTACAAATGTATGAACATGAACATGAACATGCATAAGAACACGCTTAAATGCAAAATTGTTAATGGGAAATAATGTAAACACATATAAAGGCATATACATAGCTTTTGTAATCTTGTATGGATAATGTGAACGCATTTGGGTACTTGAGATCTTATATGGCTAATGAGAACACATTTGGTTACATTAAATTCTATATGGTTAATGTAAATATATATACATATATATCTAGATATGTGGGATATATATGAAAATAATCACACTTAGCTAGTGGGGGAGGTTGTTTGGATATACAATCGGGCTAACCCTAGCTAATGAAGAAGTCAAATTCAAATTTTTCAAAGGAAGGGAGAATGGAATACCATCTTTCCTGTGTTGGAGGAGACACATGTTCATGGGTTGAATATTTGTTGATGAGAGTCGAGTTCTCTCTATAATACAATTATAATACTCTTGTGTTTCATTGCTAGATATATTCTATGTAGAAGGGTTTGATTTGTGAATTATTAAAAAAAAAAGCACAATAGTTTGAATCTTTGTGGGAAGTGTTGATAACCCTAGGAAAGGTTGTGGCTTATCTCTTCTAGTCACATTAATTATTCCTCTCTAATCTATTCGAGGATACTAAAAAGGTGACTTACAGCTAAGAACGAGTTATGGCTTTCTCTTTCTAGGTTTGCATGCAAGTGTTGTAGCCTCTTGAGGGTGAAATGGGTAGCGTATAGTAGTGAAGTGATATAAATCCCATCTTGGCTCTCCTTCTCTGCAATGAATGAAGCCAAAACCATGTTTAGAGGTATTGTACATAGCATTGAAACCTAGGCAACATTCCTCAAATCAAGGGACTCATTTATATATATATGTATTATTTCCATAGGGGTGTTATTTATATATATAAGCACATATCCTTATAGTTTCCTATGACCAGGTTCACTCTTTCTTATTTACTCACTATGTATTTATTTTCCAAATGAGAAACTACATTTCATGTGAGTGTTATTACCATATGCCCATGATTTGTTAATTTCTTGGGCTGATACTGGTAGTTTATGTTTGTTTGGGTATATTAAAATTTTGAGTGAATTATTATGGGCATGAAATATATGATAAGTAACCTATGACAGTATTCAACCAAACTTTCTGACAAATTAATTCACTAAAACTCAAGCTAAAAAACTCAGAAATTTTGAAGAAAAATCATAAGTTTGTCAAGGTGGGATTTTACAGTGGTCTTGATGGGAAAATAAAGGTTAGGGCCAAAAATGGGACATTTGTAGCATTTCATGACTTAGGAAACTGTTGTGGCCACCAACAACCCCCCTCCTTATTTAGTATTAGCAATAACACTAGGTAAGTGGGTACCCTTAGTAAAAAATTCAAAAAATTCAATTAAAACTCATGTATTCTACTCCTTAAGAAAACATCGCATCGCGCGAAGAAGATAGGACATTTCCTTGTGAGTAAAATAATAAACTGCGAAAGTGCGACGCGAATTCCAACGCATCGCATGCATTAAGAAACGCTCATATTTGAAAACCTTAAAAAATTGCTGATGGCCGATATGCGATATCGCATATCGCAAGATCGCATAAATAGCACATAACCATTTAACGATTGTAACAATCTGTGATCTTGCGATAACGCGATACTGCGATCTGCGATCTTGCTATCGCGTGATACAGCGATCTGCGATCTTGCGATAGGCATGATCGGGCAACCCTGCGATAACACATCTTGATGAAAATGCGATAACGCGATACTGTGATGATGCGATGCTACGATGCGAATCGCAAAAATTTTCCATCGCAAATTTTCCCCGGCTCAACATTCAAGAAAAGCTATCCATAAACCAAAAATTGGATACGCGCTTTAATGAAAATTAATGAATGTACGCCAAGTGTTAATGAAAGACAGTTTTGTGTTTTTCGAAGAATTAGTTCACGTCAGGTGGCATGCTTTTGTACATCTGTAGAGCTCAGAGCTTTCTTGTCGATTTTTATTATCATTACTCTTTCCTTATATGTGAACTATAGGAACAGAAACGACATGAAGCAATGTGCAGGAAGCGATTAAGGAAAAGTGTAAAGCTCCAAAGATCGGAAATAGAGAAGAAATGCCCTCATGAACGGATACCGCATGCAACAGAGTCGCAAATTCCAGAGCGCTACTGAGCTATCCATTACAGATCTTTCAGTCAGAGCCATGGTTGAATGAGTAGTTGAACAATGCTGATACCAACAGGCGATTTAACGCTCAAGGTCAGAAGCTCATGAAAGCAGTATGTTTACAAAATTTTGAAGCTTATACCCGGTGAAGGAAAAGGCACTAAAAGGCGAAAAACGCACCAAAAAGGCCCGGATCAAAGAACGAAGGTAGTTTCCGATAATCGCGCATCGCTGAGAAAATTGCTCAGAAAGCAAAGTCCCTAACTGCTTAGTCACTAGTAAGCCCAGAAAACGCAAGAAAGCAAAGGCAAAGGCAATTGGAGGGTTAACCAAGTGGAATTTGGATTATTACTGAGCATACACAGTAAATCCACATAGCCAGAAGATGACTCTCAAGTATATCTTCTATTTTTGCTGAAAAGATGGTGCCAGCTCTTGCCATTTCTATTTGCTTAGCTCAACCAAAAGCAGAAGACAGTCAGCCGACTCTACCCAGGCAAATATTGAATGCTCGCAACATTAAGGAGCAAATGCAGAAATAGTTAGATATTAGATTTAATTTTTAGAAATAGTTTTGCTTAGAAAAAGGGCGGTCATTTAAACCGTATCCTGAATCTGTGTAATTAAGTTATTTAGTTAGTAGTATTTAAACCGTTCTCATGCATTTAGAGAAGGGTCCAGAAATTTATCAAAAACGTGTCCTCAAAACATGCACTTTTGCACCCTCAGAGGAGGTTTTGGTGAATGAATGGATCAAGATTTGTTAATGTTTGCATTTGATATCTGCTACTGATGTTGCACTTCTGTACTCTTAGTAGATGTTAGAGAAAGGAGAGATAAATCATTGTTGCTTGAAGCTTATGAGTAGGACCAGTCATAAATGGTACTTTTATCTCTTGACCATTTCTGCTTATATGTTAAAGTGATATACAGTTTTTAGTTGTTTATATGTTATTGCATGAATGCTTGAGTTACCATTTGGCACTTTTGTACGGTGGTAGCTATTTATTTATGTTTAATGTATGAATAGCTTATTATGCGATATGTTGTTCACAACTGTTTTGCCTAACTTTTTATGTGAAATAGTTCATCTTAATTGATTTCCTTTCTTATAATCGCTGAATGATCTTTATTACCAGTTGTTATTTGAAATCTCTTTAGATCGCATAATAGAAGAATTACATCCCGGGTTAGCATAGATTAGATGTGTTGTTTTTATTAGATTACAATAGCATAGAATTAGATTAAAGTTTGAATTAGAATAGCTTAGATAGGAACTGTTAGATCAGCAACATCCAATTCTACACACACACACCCATAGATTGGGAAACTGGTCCCATTATCCCCAGTCGGACCCGCTATACCAAACGGATAAGGAGCTGCCAACCAAGGTCCGGACCGGGCGGGTATCCCCCTTGTTGTCGACCCGATTTTCGGGGCTTCAACATATTTGGCGCTAGAAGGAGGGCTTGAACTATGAATGGCAAGTAAATCAAAATCTGAATACCATTTTGAGAGAAAATCGCCCTCATCATCTCGCCTGACTTCCCCATTACATTTAAATCCAGAGTCAGAAGTCGCTCGAGTATCAACCGCTGCTACACACCCTGATATTTCAGACCAATCTACCATTGAACCTCCTGAAGACGAATCCCTGATTCACAAACTTCAGCGATTTTCCATCTCTCCTCAAAGGTCTGATAAATCTCAAGGCAGCGTGACTTCGCAGTACAATCCCACTCATCCCCTGACTAGGCTAAAGAGTGAAAAGTTTGGCGTCCAGCCAACCGAATTACCTCTTCCCACTAGGAAAAGAGTGAGGAAATCACCGCAAGAGTTTGACAGTGAGACTCTTTCGTCTACATCATCCATCTCAACTACTTCACCGCGAAGTCAACCATCCACACCTCCACTCCAGATCATCGTCCATCCATCCACTGTAACCCCCACAACCCCTCTTCAATCATCTACGATCATAGTATCCTCATCCTCCCAGCCACAGGGATCATCCTTTGCACTTTCCTCTGTTAGCAGTTCAACAATGGCCCAGTCTCCATGGAACAATCCTGGGGCAGTCTTAATGCCTGCACCCTTGAGTCAAATACCGGCCCATCCTGAGAAATGGCTACCTAAATTCAATCCCGAGGCAGGCATGCTAGCAGAAGAGCACATAAACAACTTCATGCTTTCCATTAATCTCAATGGAGTTACTAATGAAGATGTTGTTGTTTGGCTTTTTCCCTATACAATGCGAGGGACAGCCGGGTCATGGTACTTTTCATTACCCTCTGGATCCATCACAAGTTGGGACATCTTCCAGGACCAATTCCTACCCAAGTTTGGTGATGATAGGTCAACGGCAACGTTATTCAATGACCTATCTAATCTTAAAGCTGAAGCTAGAGAGCCTATTAAGGATTTCAATTTACGGTTCAACAAAATCTTCAACAAAATTCCTACTTCTTCCCAGCCCAGCGAAGAAGTACGATGTGAATGGTATATTACCGCTCTACCATCGAACATAGCAATCTTTGTGGACAGGGCAAATAAAATAACCTTAGCTGATAACATGAAAGAGGCAATAGCAGTAGAGAAACGAATAATAGCCCTAGAAAAGAGATCCGCGATAGACGAACGTAAGTCCAAAAAAGTCACCTTTAAGGAAGACTCCAAGAAGAAATGATTTGGAAGGATTGCAGAAAGTTCTAAAGACCATTTCCAATGAGATGGTCGACATAAAAAAGAAAGTAGCAGAAACTTCTTCGAAAAATCCCTACAGAGCTTTTAAAAGAGGTCCTTCAATGGATGCAAAGCCACCCAATGCCATTTCAAATGCTGAATCCAAGGAAGAGGAAGAGGAAATTGCCACTGAAGGGCAGACCGATGACGAAGAAGTTGTGGAATTGCAAGGAATGTGGGATTTCATCCTCCCACAAGAAGAAGATCAAGAAGTATTTCCAGTTAGCACATGAAGCAAAAATCAGCTTGATCCTCCCCAAACTACCCCTAAGCAGAACAGCGCAAGCTCTGCAACAAAGGATAAAGTCGCGACAAAGAAAACAACATCTAAAGCGACTCAAACTAGCCCAGTCCAAGCAGATGAAACGACTCCATCGAAAACACTGATAGTGTCGGATGAAATGGAGTACAATATTATTGATGACATGAAGAAGACTAGGGCTAATATCACCCTTTACGAACTGAGCAAGTTGAAACATCAACAGAAGATAATGATGAAAGAATTACATGCCGTGCCAGTTGCACATTTGCCTGCCACTGTACTTTCTCAAGCTTCCCACAACATGGGAAGTCCTCCAACTAACGCGATCAATAAGATTGATCCAAATGACATCGCCTTAATTGGAGGAAGATCAAGATCTCACACTCCCCCGTTTCTCCTTACTTATGAAATCTTCAATAAAAATGTGCACAATTGTTTGGTAGATTCTGGTGCTTCATCAAATATTTTACCCAAATCTATATGTGCCAAGTTAAATGTTCAACCACAGAAATACGCAGTACGCATAGTTCAGCTAGATCGATCTCAAGTCGAAGTGATCGACGAACTAAATCAAGTAACCATAAGATTGTCATCCAACCCGAAGGTATGTCAGGTTATTGACATTCTAGTTGCTGATATCCCAGAATTCTATGGCTTAATTCTTAGCAGGGATTGGTCAGAAAAACTCCATGGATACTTCGCAAACGACTGGTCGCATATGTGGCTGCCCTACAACGGTAAACCGAATCAAATAAAAGTTGAATGAGAGCTACACCAGAAATACATAATAACGGAGTTAGAGGGAGAAAATGAACCGGTAGCGTATAACAACAGTATCATTGGCAATTACTCGGTAGATTCTTTCCTTGGCAATTTCAATGCTCATGCGTCACCCTATTTAGAAAACTGTGTTTTGTCCCAAGTCGAAAATTTTTCTCGAACTGATAGTTCGAAATGTATCAATTTTTTAGATAAACCTGTAAATAAATCTTTGTTTTGGAAATTATTTTTTGATGGCTCTAGATCTAACGAAGGAGCAGGAGCAGGATGCATTCTGATCAGTCCAGAAGGAGAAAAAATCATGCTCACATGTAGACTCGAATTCGATTGCACGAACAATACAGCAGAATACGAGGCTTTAGTTCAAGGCCTATACAAAGCAATCGGGTTAGATGTCAAGTATCTTCAAGTTTTTGGAGACTCTGAGATTGTGGTGAAACAGGTACGTAACACTATACATTGATTATCAGGTCATTTAAAACACTATCAGTCCTTAGTACAAGATCTGACTGAGCATTTCATAGCGTTTAACATTTCTTCAATCCCCAGACTCCAAAACGCAAGTGCAGAACTTTTGGCTAACGTAGCCTCTAAGCTTATTCCCTCCGAAGATTTTAGTCCAGAAAGATTCTCAATAGAATTAATCTTTAGACCGTCCATTCCTGACAACATCACAAATTGGAGAGTATTCAATGACAATCCTGATATCGTAAATTTCCGCACGTCTGAAGGATCCTACTCCAATCAAATAATTGATGAAGACCAGCACGATCGACAATTACAACAAAATAGCACTAATAATGCTATACCTAAGTCGGTGGTCAAGTTAGAAGACTTATACGATTTGAAAGATCGGTTTAAGAGGTCTACCAATTCAAAACTCTACAGTTCAACCTTGAACTATGAATTAGTAAACCTAGGGACCGATGCTAAACCACAAAACATTAATCTAGGCCTCGGCCTAGCCCCCGAAGAGAAACTAGTGTATATTCGTCTTTTGAGACAATATAAAAATGTTTTTTCCTGGAATTATGATGAGCTGAAAACATACAACACTTCTATCATTCAGCATACTATTCCCATGATCGATAACGAAAAACCTGTCCAACAAAAGCTGAGAAAGATCCACCCCAATTTAGAAAATCAGATAAAAACTGAGGTCAATAAGTTACTGAAAGCCAGGATAATATTTCCCGTCAGACATTCCAAATGGGTCTCCAATATGGTACCCGTTAGAAAGAAAAACGAAGATATTAGGATTTGCATTGACTTTCGGAACCTTAACAAAGCCTGTCAAAAAGACAATTTTCCTCTTCCACCTATGGAACAGATACTGCAGGCAGTGGCGGGCTTAGAATTAATGTCTTTCTTGGATGGATTTTCAGGATACAATCAAGTGTTGGTACATCCTGATGATCAGTTGAAAACCACATTCAGAACTAAATGGGGCACATACGCATATCGGAATATGCCATTTGGTTTGATTAATGTTGGTGCCACATTTCAGAGAGCCATGGACATTGCATTCAAAGGTTTAGTCAATAAATCTGTAGTAATTTATTTGGATGATATAACAGTGTACTCCAAGAAGTGAAGCGACCATCTCAGAGACCTGAAACAAATCTTTCAACGGTGTTTAAGGTATGGAATTTCACTTAACCCAAAGAAATCTTTTTTCGCACTAAGTGAAGGGAAACTTCTAGGATTCATAGTGTCAAAATCCGGTATTCACATTGATCCCGACAGAATTAAAGAAATTTCTGAAATATCCCTACCTCATAACAAAAAAGCCATGCAATCTTTCCTTGGTCAAATAAATTTTGTAAGGAGATTCGTTCCAGATTTTTCGTGAATCGTGTCTCCTTTGCAAACCATGATTAAAAAGAATTCAAATTTTAAATGTGGTCAAGATGAACATGAAGCATTCAACCTGATCAAGCAAGCTATTATTAATGCTCCATCTTTAGCAACCCCGAATTTTTCAGAACCTTTTATTTTATACACATTTGCCTCATATAAGTCATATGCTGCGATTCTAACTCAAGCAAATCAAGAAAAAGCGGAAGCTCCAATTGCATTTTTTAGCTCAAATTTACAGGGTGCTGAACTCAATTATTCAGACATGGAGAAACAGGCTTATGTTGTTTTCAAAGTGGTCAAATACTTCAGACCTTTCTTACTTAAAACCCATACTAAGGTCATAGTACCGTTTTCAGCGGTAAGGAACCTTCTAGTACAGAAGGATGTGGGTGAGAAAAGGGACAATTGGGTTACTGCCTTACAGGAATATGACCTTGAGATCAAACCAGTAAACATTGTAAGAGGTCAAGGCTTTTGCAAAATGCTGGCCGAACCATCGCAAATTTCTGAAATTCCATCAGAAGAGGTACAAATGTGTGAGGTAAGCCTAAACGATGCAGAATCATTATATGTTGATATCATTTATTATCTTAAGAACGGGTATGCTCCTTCACACCTTGATCATACTAAGAAAAGAGCTCTAAGATTGAAAGCTAAACAATATCAGCTCATAAATGATATTCTTTTTAGAAAAAATTATGATTCTGTTCTTCTTAGGTGTCTTGAGAAAACTGAAGCTGAAAAAGTTTTGCAGGAATTCCACGATGGGCCAGCAGGCGGACACTATGCTGGAGATGATACTACACATAAAATCTTAGGCGTAGGATATTACTGGCCCACGTTGTTCAAAGACTCGCACAGTCACGTGAGGAGATGTCAAGTCTGCCAAACTACTGCTGGAAGACAAAAGAAGTCGTCCCTGCCACTACAGCCGGTAAACATCGAGCAACCTTTCAGTCAGTGGGGCTTGGACATAATTGGTGAGATCGTTCCTCACTCTTCTAAGCAGCATAGATACATCCTCACGGCAACAGATTATTTTACTAAATGGGTAGAAGCAGCTCCGCTCAAGACAGCTAATTCTAAAAATATTATTGAGTTCATATATCAATTTATAATCACTAGGTTTGGATTGCCATCCGCTTTAATGTTTGATAATGCATCATACTTTTCAGGAAATGCAATGACTGAATTTGCACTTAAAAGAGGATTCAAACTTAAATATTCGGCCAATTACTATCTGCAAGGTAATGGGTTAGCTGAGTCAACAAATAAAAACCTAATCAGGATTATTAAAATAACAGTTGACCAAAATCAAAAGAATTGGCACAAGGCTTTGATATATGCTTTATGGGCAAATAGGATAACGCAAAAAGCTTCAATCGGCACTTCTCCCTTTAATTTAGTTTATGGGAAAGAAGTGGTTCTTCCGACTCACTTAGCCATTCCCTCATTGTCTTTGGTACAATACATTGATGAAGTACCCACTTCCTCCTTACAGCTGAGACAAATGGAAATAATTAAATTAGAAGAACAACGAGAACAAGCTAAGAAAATGCATGCTCATCATCAAGCGCTAGTAAAATCCTCTTTTGATTCAAACATAATGACTAGAAAATATTTTCAGATGGGAGATTTAGTCTTAAAGTAGGACAAGGCTCATGAAGAAAAGGGCAAACATACAAAATTTCAAAGGATGTGGCTTGGTCCTTTTCAGATTGTTGAAGTCATAGGTCCATCAACATTTGTGTTACAGGATTTAGCAGGTAAGAGGGATCCTTTGCTTGTTAATGGACAAATTCTCAAGAAATATTTTCCATAGAAGATTATTCTTCTATTTTTGTAGAATAGTTTTTCTTTTCATAATAAAACCAGTTGTAAGTGGTTACAATAGGTATTTACAAAAAAGACACCAATTCTCTTTCAGATTTTGAACTTTTCGCTTGTATAAATAGCAAATCTTTTGGAAAACTAATCTTTATTATTGACAGATATAGTTAAAAACTTTAGCCTAGATATGATACTAGTTTCAACTTCAAAGAATTTGATAAAAGCAACCTTTAGTGAAGAAATTGTTTATCTCAGTACAATGAAAGGCATCAATAACAAAATGAAGATTCTCTGTAGAACAGTTGTTTCCAAAAACTCTATTATTGTCGTCTAGAGCTATCTTAAGGAAACAATGACTTCCTCCCTGCTAAGGAAAATTGCAGCTTTCAGAGGAATAATCCAAGGATACACTATATCTTGAACAATAAGAGGTCTCATCACGAGTCAGCTTATCATGATCACAGATATTATAACTTGCTGACTTTGCCAATACTGTCCACCACAACAGGGCAATGACTCAAGATTATTGTAATCAAAAGACAAGGGGTCTCATCACGAGCCAGCTTGTTCAGCAAAGTTATGAATCAAGTGAGTGACTGTGTCATAATTTGGCCACCAAACCAAGACATTGTTCTTTAAGAATAAAAAAGGAAATCAAAGCAATAAGTGTGGATATGGATTTTTCTTTGAAAGTTGTAGGTCACCTTAAGTAGGATCCAGGATCATTACTGGGTAACAGGTAACCTTGTCGATGCTATAAACGCCTGCTGGCAGCAGAGGCTCTACCTACGACAAATGATCATATTTAAAACTGGTTTACAGAGGAGACTTTATTTTATCTTTACAAGACCAAGTAATGGCTGATGTAAATATGAGGACTAGCCCGAGGAAGCAAATAATTAGAATAGAAAGAGGTTGAAACAAAATATCGTTAACAGTTTAAAGCATAATGTACTCTATCTTTCCATAACAAAGTTTAATTTTCTGAAAAATTTTCTGTTTTGGAAGTTTGAAAAATTCAATAGAAAAACAGAGATAACTGGTTCTTCCAAGTGAATCGCCAATTGTTGTGGCCACCAACAACCCCCCTCCTTATTTAGTATTAGCAATAACACTAGGTAAGTGGGGACCCTTAGTAAAAAATTCAAAAATTTCAATTAAAACTCATGTATTCTACTCCTTAAGAAAACATCGCATCGCACGAAGAAGATAGGACATTTCCTTGTGAGTAAAATAATAAACTGCGAAAGTGCGACGCGAATTCCATCGCATCGCATGCATTAAGAAACGCTCATATTCGAAAACCTTAAAAAATCGCCGATGGCCAAAATGCGATATCGCATATCGCAATATCGCATAAACAGCACATAACCATTTAACGATTGTAACAATCTGCAATCTTGCGATAACGCGATATTGCGATGTACGATCTTGCGATCGTGTGATACAGTGATCTACGATCTTGCGATAGGCGTGATCGGGCAACCCTGCGATAACACATCTTGATGAAAATGTGATAACGCGATACTGCGATGATACGATGCTGTGATGCGAATCGCAGAAATTGTCCATCGCAAATTTTCCCCGGCTCAACATTCAAGAAAAGTTGTACATAAACCAAAAACTGGATACGCGCTTTAATGAAAATTAATGAATGTACGCCAAGTGTTAATGAAAGACAGTTTTGTGTTTTTCGAAGAGTTAGTTCACGTTAGGTGGCATGTTTTTGTACATCCGTAGAGCTCAGAGCTTTCTTGTCGATTTTTATTATCATTACTCTTTCCTTATATGTGAACTGCAGGAACAGAAACGACATGAAGAAATGTACAGGAAGTGATTAAGGAAAAGGGTAAAGCTCCAAAGATCGGAAACAGAGAAGAAATGCCCTCATGAACGGATACCGCATGCAATAGAGCCGCAAATTCCAGAGTGCTGCTGAGTTATCCATTACAGATCTTTCAGTTAGAGCCATGGTTGAATGAGTAGTTGAACAATGTTGATACCAACAGGCGATTTAACGCTCAAGGTCAGAAGCTCACAAAAGCAGTATGTTTACAAAATTTTGAAGCTTATAACCGGTGAAGGAAAAGGCGCTAAAAGGCGAAAAACGCACCAGAAAGGCCCGGATCAAAGAACGGAGGCAGTTTCCGATAATCGCGCATCATTGAGAAAATTGCTCAAAAAGCAAAGTCCCTAACTGCTTAGTCACTCGTAAGCCCAGAAAACGCAAGAAAGCAAAGGCAGAGGCAATTGGAGGGTTAACCAAGTGGAATTTGGATTATTACTAAGCATACACAGTAAATCCACATAGCCAAAAGATGACTCTCAAGTATATCTTCTATTTTTGCTGAAAAAATGGTGCCAGCTCTTGCCATTTCTGTTTGCTTAGCTCAACCAAAAGCGGAAGACAGTTAGCCAACTCTACCCAGGCAAATATTGAATGCTCGCAACATTAAGGAGCAAATGCAGAAATAGTTAGATATTAGATTTAATTTTTAGAAATAGTTTTGCTTAGAAAAAGGGCGGTCATTTAAACCGTATCTTGAATTTGTGTAATTAAGTTATTTTGTTAGTAGTATTTAAACCCTTCTCATGCATTTAGAGAAGGGTCCAGAAATTTATCAAAAACTTGTCCTCAGAACATGCACTTTTGTACCGTCAGAGGAGGTTTTGATGAATGAATGGATCAAGATTTGTTAATGTTTGCATTTGATATCTGCTACTGATGTTGCACTTCTGTACTCTTAGTAGATGTTAGAGCAAGGAGAGATAAATCATTGTCGCTTGAAGCTTATGAGTAGGACCAGTCGTAAATGGTACTTTTAACTCTTGACCATTTCTACTTATATGTTAAATTGATATACAGTTTTTAGTTGTTTATATGTTATTGCATGAATGCTTGAGTTACCATTTGGCACTTTTGTACGGTGGTAGCTATTTATTTATGTTTAATGTATGAATAGCTTATTATGCGATATGTTGTTCACAATTGTTTTGCCTAACTTTTTATGCAAAATAGTTCATCTTAATTGATTTCCTTTCTTATAATCGCTGAATGATCTTTATTACCAGTTGTTATTTGAAATCTCTTTAGATCGCATAATAGAAGAATTACATCCCGGGTTAGCATAGATTAGATGTGCTATTTTTATTAGATTACAATAGCATAGAATTAGATTAAAGTTTGAATTAGAATAGCTTAGATAGGAACTGTTAGATCAGCAACATCCAATTCTACACACACACATCCATAGATTGGGAAACTGGTCCCATTAACCCCAGTCGGACCCACTATACCAAACGGATAAGGAGCTGCCAACCAAGGTCCAGACCGAGAGGGTATCCCCCTTGTTGTCGACTCGATTTTCGGGGCTTCAACAGAAACCAAATGTAGAAATTATAAACCAATTTTGTGCACATTTAAAGCAGTAATTATCATAATGATGCATTCCCAGTTGGAGGTATCATTGAAACACAGAACCGTAAGATAAGACAAGTGTATAGCCTCTTCATTATAGTAGTTGGGATATTATACTACTACTATGTGCTCGATTTCCACGAGACGGATTGAGTGATGTCCATCTATGGAAATGAATGTCCACGCACTGGTTACTGAACCAGGGTTGGTTGACATATGTTCAACGTATTAGTAGATTTTGAATTGATAGAGGGTGGAGGCATTACCTCTAGAACCACCCATTTTCTAAAGGGTAGAGGTTATTGGCTACCCTATATTAACCTTCCTCGATGAGGAATTTAGTAGACTCTAGATTCCCTTTGTAAATTGGAGTCACTACAACCTAAGGGTGGAGGGTTTTGCCTCTAGAGTCCCTTAATAGCAGATGGTTGGAGGATATTACCTTTGGAGTCCCCATACAAACTTGTAGTCGGTTATCATTATGTCAATATAGTAGAGTATGGGTTAGATATTTGGAATCCCTATACCTGGACACCATTGTGCCAGAAAGGTGGAGAACAGTTTAGATACATAGAGTCCCTATACTTGGACATTGTTGTTTTAGAAGGGTGGAGATCAGATTAGATCTCTAGAATCCCTACAACCGAACATTGTTGTGCCATAAGGGTGGAGATCATATTAGAACTATAGAATCCATGTACTTGGACATTGTTGTGCTAGAAGGGTGGAGATCGGATTAGATCTCTGGAAACTCTATACCTAGACATTGATGTGCCAAAAAGGTGGAGATTATATTAGATCTCTCGAGTCCCTATATCTAAGCATTGTTGTGCTGAAAGGGTGGAGATCATATTAGATATCTGGAGTCCCTGTACCTAAGAACTATTGTGTTAGAAGGGTGGAGATCAAATTAGATCTCTAGAGTCCCTGTACCTGAGCACTATTGTGCCATAAGGGTGGAGATTAAATTACATATCTATAGTCCATGTCCTTGAGAACTATTGTACCAGAAGGGTGGAGATCAGATTAAATCTCTAGGGTCCCTGTACCTGAGCATTGTCGTGCTAGAAGGGTGTAGATCAGGTTAGATATCTGGAGTCCTTGTACTTGAGAACTGATGTGCCATAAGGGTGGAGATCGAATTAGATCTTTGGAGTCAATATACTTAAGCCCTGTTGTGCCAGAAGGGTGGAGATCGAATTAGATCTTTGGAATCCCTGTACCTGAGCACTATTGTGTTAGAAGGGTGGAGACCAGATTAGATCTTTAGAGTCCCTGTACCTGAGCATTGTTGTGCCTGAAGGGTGGAAATCATATTATATATGTGGGGTCCCTATATCTGAGCATTGTTGTGCCAGAAGGGTGGAGATCATATTAGATGTATGGAATCCCTGTAATTGAACATTATTGAGCTAGAAGGGTGCATATTATATTAGATCTTTGGAATCCCTGTACTTGAACATTCTTATGCCAAAAGTGTGGAGATCATATTAGATCTTTGAAATCTTTGTACATGAGCATTATTGTGCCAGAAGGGTGGATGTTGGATTAGATATTTGGAATCCCTGTACCTGAACACTATTATGTCAGAAGGGGGGAGATTGTATTTGATCTCTCAAATCCTTGTACCTGAACACTATTATGCTAGAAGGTAGGAGATAGGATTAGATCTTCAAAATCCATGTACCTAAACATTATTAAACTAAAAGGGAGGAGGTTAGATTAGATCTCTGGAATCCCTAAATGTTTGGTCATTGGGATAGTCTACATGAGCTAGGAGGTGACAATTGCAATAGCATTATGTCAATGTTTGGGAGGATAATCACTGACTATGTCCCATTGCTCATCCTAAATTCCACAATATCGAGTGATGTAGTTGATGAGCTTCAATATTGTAGCAAGGATGTTGCAACTACTAGGACTACCAACTTTACATTATCAACCCGAGGTTTTGTACAAACTTGGAGGTGATAGTGCTATATGCACAGTAGATGCAACAATCTACTCTTGTCACTTTTCAACTGGGGCAATAGAACACTAGGGTTTTCAAACCAATCTTCTATTTGCTAGAATGATTCTAACTACTAACAGTGAATGTACATTAAAAATTTAATGCAAGAAATTAAATGCTTGCCTATTTATGAAATGAAATTGTTGAACGGAAAGTGCTATGAAATGCCATGAAATAATCTAGCTAAGAAATGACACACATTACTTGCAGAAAATAATTAATCTAACCTTGCATTCTATCATCTGGCTAGTTGGACTAAGTGGACTTGGGAAGCTATACTATCACTCTATGACTGATGTATGCATGCACTATCTATCTCACGTTGAAATGGTAGAAAAAGAGTCTTTTGATTTTTTATTTAGAAATGTAAATGATAAGTTAAACAATCTAATCTTTGCAGGGGAGAAATTCATGGAAGAGCTAGTCTAAAATAGAACTGAGAGGCATGGAAGTCAAGTATAGGGCCTAATCTATGCTCAGACTATCATTTCTACTCAAAACGAGTTTAAACAAGCTGCTACATGAGATCATGTAGCTTCTACAGTAACTGCTACAAGGTGTCATGGTTTACTACAGGATGTCCTAATTTTCTACAGGAAGTTAGCTGAAGGCCATAGGAATATAGGGAAGGAGAAATGAAGTGTTGGAAAGATGTATGATGATTAAATAGGGTGTAGGGAAGGTGCACATTACCCAAGGCTCATCCCAACACTTCAGGATGGTTGGATTTTCCCAAGGTGGTTGTCCACAGTGGCTACAAAAAAAAAAAATTGGATTAGGGTTTTTTCGGCCTTGACAGAAGGTGGGGAAGAATTAGATGAGGCTGGTGGGATGAGTTCCTTCCTACAGATCAAAAATACCTGAAACAAAACATGTTCTTCTCTTCATTTATGCATAAATTCTTATAAATAGGGAAAATATGAGTTGAATTTTGAGAAAACTGATTTATTGATGGATAATGACTAGATCTATGAAATTAAATGCCTTCTTAAACTACAACAAACTCAAGAAACAAAATGACAACTGCAGGTGCTTCCAAGAAATCATAAACAATGATCTATTCAACAAACCCTAAGTTATGCAATGATCAAATGATAAATCTATTTTTGGGGCTGTGAGAGTGGGGCCCTCAAACCATGATCCCATGAGGGAGATGAGAAAGAGGCCATTGTCACAAGCTTTTCTGAAGTATTCTTTCTCACTATTGTACCACTGATCCACTTCTTCAACTAATTGAAACAAGACTAAACAATCATTCAAATACTTGTTAAACTAAACAAAGCATAAACAACTTCAGCAGCTAACTATGATTTTAATCTAAAAATATACGTACAAAAAGATGAACCTTTGCTGCTAGGGTTGGGCCCTAACCTAAGAGCTTCAACCCTATGAGTCAACTCAGTGTTGGATCAAATTAAACCTTCTCATTATCATCAAAATGTCAAATACAACATAATATTAACAGTCACAATCTTTCAGCTCCAAATTGCCTCTTGGCTATATCAAAAAATTGAATCCTAATGAGGCCCTTGGCCTTCTTATTTATACAAACTTAAGCTACCAAAAACTTCCTAAAAATTAGGGAGAATTGGCTTCCAAACTCGAGAATGACTTGTCTTCACTGTCACTGGCTTGGCTACCAATGAACTCAGTTGGATTCTTTGCTTGTAACTCTGAGATGATGAGATATGGTGGAGGAATCTTCAAATGATTTGAGGAGTTAAGGAGGGAGACAAATCTCCTAAAATCCCTCTTGCTTGTCCACTTTGAGTTCTTGCACTTAAATTAGCCCAAAACTGCTCCAATTCCTACAATTAATGCATATTAGGCGACATGACATAACATCTCACCTTTACCCTTCTCAGTAAGAAAAATATAATAAAATATGTAAGTAAATGTGAGAAACGTTGATTGTAATAAGCTGGAGAGTGCCATTAAGACCCATATAGTTTACCTATTTATGAGCCTCATCATCACCCCCCTAATAAAGGTGTTGCTCATCCTCTAAGAAACTTAGCCTATGTCCATATATTTCTTAGCTCTTGTGGCCTCTCTGACATCCCAGGCTTCTGTTGATGGAGTTTCCTCTTGAGGATAGAACCCTACATGTTCCTCTATTTCTTCCCACTTCTTTCTTTCCTCCTCTTCCTTCCTACCTTCTCACAGACCCAATAGAAAGTTTGGACTAAGTTTTAAACCAATCCAATTGATTTTTAGTCTTTGCATGGCATTCTTATACAGTGGGGTCCTTCTAGTGCATTCCTCAACCTCTTAGGGGAATGGTACTCTTTGATCCTTAGACTGTGTGGTAGGTTGCTCCATCTCCTTTGCCATGCTTACTGGCTTTCATTTCCCAACAACCTCAAGGTGTCTTCAAAGTGGTTAATGGCATGTTCTTGTGTGGCTAGGTATCTTGGTGCAAGTTGGACATCATTGGAGATGATGTTGTGGTTTTTAATGACAACCATGGAATTTATCTATCCTGCTCTGATGTAAAGGGGCTCCCTTCCTCTTTTTCTAATAGTCTCTTAACCTCCTTAGCCCTCGCCTCTTTGTGACTCATCCATGAAGCAAGGGCCATTAGTTGTAAATCCCCCAACTTTGCATTGGGGTCCCACACTTTAAAATATGTTAAGGCCAAGTTGTGTAGGTAAAATTCAGATATCTTGGCCTTATCTTCCAGCGTGATCTTGTCACATAGTTCAATGAATTGTTTATAGTCTTGGAAAGACATAGTCCCCTATTGTGCTAGTGTCTTGATATGAAATTGCAGCCACTGTTCCTTGAGGTATAGTGCATATGATCTTGATGGCATCCTGCACTAAAGTGAATCCATGGAGAGGCTTGCCATGGTGGCCAACTGGCTCTCTTTTTCTTGCAACTGCCTCCTTAGCCATGTTTTTTCTGCCTGTAGTTGAAATCTCATAATTTGTTCCCTATCTTTCATTTCACTCAACTCTCTACCCATCTCTAGGAGTTTTTCTTCCATATGGCCCACATCTTCTACCTTCTTTGACTTGGCAATTTGCATCTAGCGATCTACCCTTCCTCTCTCTTTCTCAAGCTCAAAGAAGTGATGGATTGCAAATTTCTATGGTAATATTCTACCCCCCTCAATGAACTTCTAGTAAGAGATCAGATTTGGTTGTGGGCTAGGCTCCTACATCTCTTGGAATTCCCCCTCAGATGTTTTTGGAGAAGCTGCCCCCTCCTGCACTTATGGTGTTGTTTCCTTGCCTTCACTTTGCCTCGGTTGTCCTTGATGTAGCTTTTTTTGTGTTTCCTATAGGACTAACATAGTTTCCTGTAGGACTACCTGAGGATCCCGTAGAAGGCTTTTTCCTCTTTGTAATTGGGTCACAGGAGCCTTCTCTTCCCTTGTTGATGTTGACCTAGTGACATGCTTCCTAACATAGGTGATGTGAGCCTTTGGGGTAGCTTATTTTGATGTTTCTTCTTCAACTTTCATTCTCAAGGAAACTAGATCTTCCTACTTTTTTGGTGACTCCTCAATTATGATGGGAGTCATAGCTCACCTCATTCCAAGGATAGGGAAGGCTATCCCTTCTGACCCCATTTTTTTCCTCAACTGGCTCTTCATCATCTAGGAAAAAGGTTTTCTAAGAAAAAGTGTTGCTAGCCTTATCCTCCTTTCTCCATTGCACCCATTGAGGAAGTGTGGTGACTTTGTTGATCACCTCGGGGTTAATTGTAATTGACAATCCCCTTACCACAATAGTAGCACTGGTTCTATCCTGAGGCTTGAGTGCCATGAAAAATTCCTTAGTTATATCATCATCATACCCTCTTAACAACTCAAATAATCCCAACCAGTGATGCTTCCTAAATATATATACCATAGGGGGATGAAGATGGATCCTGGTTGTGTTTGTGGGTTCCCTTCTATTGAATCACGTGCCCATTTCTCTTCTTTGGTCAATTGACTGTAGGAGGTTTTGTAGGCTAGCCTTAATGTGAGTTCAGGGTGGCTAAGAGTTTAGAATTTTTGGTGGATGACTGTAATTTTTACCCTTTCCTATCTCCACACAATTTTCTTTAAACTTCACAAAACTTTGTTTAAACCCCAGGCCCACTATCATTACTAGAAAAAGTAAGACTTGTCCCTTTCTTTCTTCCCTATCTCGCAAGTCAAAACCATGGGAGAGATGGGCCACCTACCTTTCACCGTGATGCTTTGGATGATGAGAATTGCTGACCAACTAGACCCTAGGCACCCTCTTGCAGATTTCTTGTGAATTTCTAGTGCTTCTTATAGCTCCTTAAGTATCCTCTAGTTTCCTGTAGCTTTGTTTCTTGTAGGGTGGCCAAAATAGGGTTTTCTTCCTTGATGGCTCTCAAAGGTGGTCCTGGTCTCTTTGATATCGAAATGAAAAATGGGTGCATGAAAGTTTGGATTTTTTTCTATTTATGGTCGATTCCTTGGAGTGCTGTGTTGGCTGGTAGTAGTACGAGATTTCCTCATTGGGACCGTTGGCCCACCATTGGTGATCATGCAACCTCCCCTCATAGTTATCACCCACTCTCACATAACTAAATCGACCACATTTTTTACTTATTCTCCTTGATGTGACATTCCAAGCTGACCTGCTGACTGGGAGTTTACTTTTTTCCTTCAAGCTTAGGGTGGCCAAGTTAACTGGCCACCTCCATCTTATAAAAAAAAACTTTTTCACATTCCTTACACTTTTAGCATATCGTACTCAGCAAAGAGTTTGGATGAGGTACCATACCTGTGCCTACCTTTTCTGGATGATGCGTGTTGGAGGATGACCTTGTTGTGCTTCTTATTCAGGTGAGTGTTGTCCTTTAGTGATTTTTTGTTGATTTCTTCTGGCTAATGTAGTTGTCTTCTAGTTCTTCCCTCTGTGCAGGTGCTTGGTATCCTTACTGCTAGTACTGAGCTTTGGATAGGAGGCACAAGGCTTTTAGATTTGTTAGATCCCCCTATTTTCATTGGTGGTGAAGGAGAATGTAGCAAGGACCTGTTGTAGTTGTAACACAGGCTCTTATGGGAGATCATGTAGCTCTCTTTTCTTCATCATTTTTTGTTTTTTTCCACTTAGAGGGAGGTTGGGTGGTGGTGTAGGAGTTGATAAATGGTGATGAAGGTGATGTGATGACATTTCCTCTAGATTCTCTCTTTTTTTGTATATTTTTTCATTTTCCTCTGTGTGTGTGTGTGTTTTTTTTTGGACACAGGGGTAGGTATGGATATGAGTGGATGTTGGGTGAGAGATGGTGAGGTGTAGGGTCCTTTTTTTTTAACCTATAATAGTCCTCCATCATTGTTTTCTAAACATGATCCCTTTCTTGTAGTATTTCAGGACATCCTGTAGTACCACAGGATCTTGCTATAGCAACTACAGGACATCATGTAGAAAGCTAGAAAACTACTCAAATTTTGGTTTTTGATGACTGAAAGTAGAAATGGATGATGGGGACATGGTAGGCATGCATGAGATGAAGTGGATGGAGGAAGAATTGACTTCATTCTTGCCGATTTGTCCTTGGAACTCTAAGTCCTTTGTTGTCTTTAAAAACCTGCAAAATCACATAATTTTATTAGTAGGCGGGTTTGAGGTCCCTTCCATGGAATTTTTTGTTTTTTTTTTCTTATTTATTTTAAAAGACACACGGGTCACCCCAAAAGATATTTTCAACTTGTATGCCTGCCCTAGGTGCCTCAAGGGAGGTTTTCACCCAAAGATCTTTTTATTTTCCTTTTTTCACTCCTGGGTTGTCTCAAGGAGGTTTTCAACCCAAGAGTTTTCCTCGGGTGCCTCATGGAGGTTTTCACCTAGGTCCCTTATTGTTTTTTTTCCTTTTTTTTTCAAAAATAAAAACATTCTTCAAGAATTGGGTGATTTGTAAGGTGAGGCACTTCCAATCACATTCACTTCCTTATTGATGATACTAATGAACCCCTCCCTTGATATAGGTATTTTATAGGCTTTCAATCTGTACCCATTGACAAGCAAGGGGATACCTTCTTCATCAAAGGTCTTGATTTGCATAGCCCTATTGTCATGGAACTTTTCTATCAGTTATGGGCCTAGCCACCTAGTCATCAATTTTCCTTTGAAGTCCTTGAACCTGGAGTCATATAGCAGAGCCCAATATCCTTCTTGAAAAACTTTGTCCTTGATGTTTTTGTCATGCCAAACTTTTCTCTGTACTTGAATAACTTCAGTGTGTAGGAGGGCCTGCATCCTAAATTCATCCAAACCATTGAGTTGGAGCAGCCTCTCCTATTTTGCCTTTGTAACATCCAAATCCAACTGTGTTGCCATTCTCAAAGTGTTGTACTCAAACTCAATGGAGAGTAGAGCCTTCTTTCCATAGAAAAATTCATAAGGGGTGAAGCCAGTGATTATCTTCCAGGTTTTATTATAGGCCCAAGTGGCCTCCACTAGCCTGTCAGCCCAATATTTTTTGTTGCAACTCACAACCTTGGTGAGGATGCTTTCCAATGCTCTGTTAGTAACCTATAATTGTGCATTGGCTTGAGGATGATAAGCAGTTGACTTCCTATGTTTTATCTTATGTTTCCTCAACAAATTCTCAATCAGGTGTGATGTGAATTGAGATCCCTGATCAGTGACTAGTTCTCTAGGGTACCCAAACTTGTAAAATACATTCTCCCTTAAGAACTCAGCCACTTTCTCTTATGTTGCTACCTTGATAGCCTTGGTCTCAGTCCACTTTGTCAAATAATTAGTGCATACAATTATGTACTTTTTTCTACCCTGATGGTGGATCAATGGGCCTAATGAAATCCACACCCCACTTGTCAAATGGCTCTAGAGTCACCTGAGGTTGCAAAGGAATTTCATCCTTGGGATTATTTTTCCCCATTCTCTGGCACTCATCACATCGATTGGTGTATCTGCTTACATCTTGCTGGAGAGTGGGCCAATAGTAGCCAACTTGCAGTACCTTGAAGGTTATCCTCTTGGCTGTAACGTGACCTCCACAAGGCCCATCATGATAGGCCAAAAGGATGTGAAAGACTTCCTCCTCCTTGACACATCTCCTCAAAATTTGATATGGGCCTAGCTTGAGGATATTTCCCCCAATCAAAGTGAATGGGGCGCTCTTTCTTACAGTTCTTCTTTTTTCCTTGGAGGACAAATTTGGAGGGAACTGTGTCACCACTAGGTAGTTGGATATGTCAGCAAACCATGGAGAGAGAAATGAAATAGAAAATAAATGCTCATCTGGAATTTGATCATCAACCATTCCTTCCTCACCTGCAGGAAAAGCAATTCTAGACAAAACAATATGCAACTACATTTTCTCTACCAGGCTTATCAATGATAGTTAAATCAAACTGTTGTAATAAAAGAAACCATCTAATAATTATGGAATTTACATCAGGATTTTTCATCAAATATTTGATAACATCATAGTCAGTATGTACAAAGTTTTGGTAACCAGTGATGTAGTGTCTAAATTTGTTCAAGGAATGGACAATGGGTGGGAGCTCTTTTTCAGTCACAGTATAGTTAAATTCAGCCTTGGACAAATTTTTTCTAAAGAAGTAAATGGCATATGGCAACTTGTCATCTATCTAGCCTAGAGATGTTCCTATAGCTTTTTCAAAGGCATCAACATGGATGTGGAAAGGAAGAGCCCAATTTGGGCCTCGGATTATGGGTGCAATAGTGAACTTGTCCTTAAAGGTTTCTATCGCCTCTTGGCATCTTTCTAACCAGCAAAGTTCAGAGTCCTTGGCCAATAGTCCAAATAATGGTGAGGATACTTTGTTGAAGTCATTTATAAATCTCCTATAGTATCCAGCTAAGCCCAAGAAACTTCTGACATCCATCTACTTCTGAGGAGTAGGGACCCTCTTTATGATAACAATTTTATTTGGGTCCACTTGTAGTCCTTGAGTGATCTAGAACAGTCCCTGCATTCATCAAGAACTCACACTTCTCGGGACTAGGGGATAGGTTCATTTCAATGCACTTATTTAATTCTTTCCCCAAGTTAGAGAGAGCCTCCAGTAAATCACGCCCGTAGGGAGTGAAATCATCCATATAGATTTCTACAGAGTCATGGACTAGCTTAGCAAAGATGCTCAGAACTGGCCTTTTAAAAGTGGCAAGGAAATTACACATTCCAAAAGGAAGGACCCTATAAGCAAACGTACCCCAAGGACAAGTGAATGTGGTTTTATCTTGGTCCTCTGGGCTGATATGGATCTGATTGTAACCACTGAATCCATCCAGGAAAGAGAAGAACTTATTTCCTACAAGACCATCCAAGACTTGATCAATGAAATGTAGAGGGAAATAACCTTTTTTAATGGCTTTGTTTAACTCTCTGTAGTCCACAAATATTCTCCATTTTCCATTCTAGTTTGGGACAAGAACTAGAGGAGACACCCGCTGGCTATCTGAGATGGCATAAATGAACCCTGCATCCAACAACTTTTGCAGTTCTTCTTTAACTATGTCTTTGAGGATTGGGTTCATTCTTCTCTGAGGTTGGCACACTGGCTTGCAACCTTCCTTGATTTAAATGTGGTGAGTACACACCAAAGGGAGCACTCTCTTCATTTCCTTATAACTCCAGGCAAAGGCATCCAGGTGCTCTCTTAGCATGTCACATAACTCCTTTTCCTGATGTGAAGATAGAGAGGGGTTGATTTTCAATGTTTTAGTTGGACCAAATTCTATCATTTTGACATGAGTAGGTCTTGAGTCAACTAGGCACAAATTAGTCCAAGGGTTATATTTATATTTCTTTACCGATTCATCAATAGACATGATGTTGGGGGGTTGATTCTGGGGGATTTGATCAATCAAGTCGTCTTCATCAGGTTCCCCCCCTCCTATAATGGCATCTAGGCTACATATTTGGTAGGATGTGGCATGGTATACGTCATCTTCCTCCTCCTCTTCCAACCATAAAGGTAATCCATTCTCTAGAGATGGTTGAGCAGGAGGGTACAAGACTAATTGTTTGGACAAATGCCCATTTTTAATGGTCATAATCACAACCCTGAAACTTATGTAAGCATCAGCAATGGCTAGCCATGGCCTTCCAAGGATGATAGGATAAAAATTGAATTTTGTCTTAGGTTGGAGAACTAAGAAGTCAACAGGGTAATCCCATGAATCAATGGAGACCATCACATCCTCAAAAACTCCCTCAGGAGCTACTCTGGATGTGTCTGCAAGCTGCAAGACTGTTGTGGTCTTCCTTAATGATCCTCGAAGATTCAGTTTAAGCATGATCTCCTTAGTCATCAAATTGATGGCATCTCCAATATCAATCAAGGTATGGGGGACAATTATGCCATCAATGTGCACATCTACCACAAGACTTCCAGAGTCTAGATACTTCGGGAAAATCACTTTCCCCGACTTTCCCTGACATTAAGTTAGACAGTTGTCTAATGACATTAATGGTAGGGGTGTCTTTCTTTCTCCTCCCATGATGTTGGAAGACTTTCTCCTTGATTAACTTGTTGTAGATGGGGACATCCTTGATAACTTGGAGGAGTGGGATTTTAACACACAAGTTTTTCAATTCACCCAGAAGTTCAGTCTCTTCTGGGGTGTGTTGCCTAGGATGGATTAGTCTCTGAGGAAAAGGAGGTGGATTGGCTTGAGGAACACTCTCTTCATTTTCCTATTCAAGCTCCTCTGGTGGAGATGGAGGTTGGTTATCTGGAATCACTCTTCCAGACCTGAGGTTGATATCTTGAATTTCCATAACATAAGCAGGGTAGGATGTCTCTCCACTATAGACCTATTGTGCATGCTTGTTGTTCGCGTTCGGATTTGGCTGAGCAGGCATCTAAGGTTTCTTAGGTGGAGAAGGGTCAAGGAGATGTGGTTGAGATTGAGGTAGATGTAGTAAGGATGGAGATTAGTTTAATGGGGGCCTCCACCCCTGTGATGGAGTATTCCACTGAGGTTGTGGGGGAGCATATGGTTGAAATGATTGATTGGTAGGTTGGGAATGGTATTGAGGTGCATAAGACTAGGGAGAAGGTGTGGACCATGAAGGATGAGTAGGAGGACACCAAGGGGGAATGAATGAATTCTGATTGGGGTTGTATTATGAATAGGATGCCCCTTGCATGCCCTGCTGGTATGTTTGAGGTCCTTGAGGCCTCCCTTGGTTGATATAGCAGAGTTGTTCAGTCACACCTTTAGTTCCATGATACACAACTTCAATCCATGTAGAAAAGGGCACTTCTATGTGGAGTGGTTTTCCTCACAAACCGAGAATATATCTATAAGATTCAATGGACATTCATTTCTAGGGTGCCTCCTAGTGCATCTAGGGAAAAAGAAAACTAAGGCTCTTTCTGCTTCCTCCTGCTTCCTCTTGATCTGCATGGTATCTATTGGTGGAGCAAGAGTATGCAACATTTCACTCTTAAAGTCCTTCAACATGTTCCCAATTTCACTTTTGATGTATGTGTTGGAGGAGGATGAGCTGGCCAAAGCTTAACTAGCCCTACCCTTCTTTCTAGCTGCCCTAGAATGATTTCTGAAAAAATGTCTTGATATCATCATAAGGTAGCTGGTAGATGTTCCCTCTGGACAACATGTTTAGGGTTTCTAGGATATCTTCCTTGATCCCTCTAAGAAGGACTAACTTGAGTGATTCAAGATCGAGGGTGCATCTGGCCCTTTTGTAGCTGAGTTGGAACCTTTCCTCATAATATTCCAAGGATTCATCATGTCCCAAGGTCATTCTGAAGATTTCTTATTTGGTATCCTTGGACCTACAGTAGTCCCTATACTTGTCATTGAAGGATTGTTATATCTAATCCCAGGTAGTGATGTTGTCCCCAAGTAAACCCATGAACCAACACAGGGTTGCATCCTTAAGGGTGGATGGGAACAATTTCATCTTCTGGTCATCCGAGGTATAGTCATATCTTCTGCAAATGACAACAAACTAAAACAAAAAGGTATCATGGTCTTCTGAGGTTAAGCCATGGAAGTGAGGAAGGGAAAAGGGGCTTATGTTTTTCATCCTAGCATCTCCATTGGTTTCCCTAATGGGGAAATCCCCTTCATTTTTTTTTGCAGCCATGTTGTAAGTGTGTGGAATGGTTTCTTCTTCTTCTACCCCGATAGGTTCTTAAGAGATCTCTTGCGGCTCACCTAATGGGTCCTCCAACTCCCCTGTAGTCAAAGAGGGAAGCTGGAAACCACTGAAGAAGAGGGAAGGTTGGTTGTCTAATGGTGTGGGGGTTTTTGGAAAAAAAAAATCCTAAATTGTCTCTACTCCTATGAGGCATGAAAGATGTTTTTATTTTTTTAGGTTTTTTCATAATTACTTGAAAAATAGAAAGAAAGAAGAAATTGCAACTATCTATTGAATGCAAAACAAAAAGAAATCAGAAATTGCAACTATTTACTGAATGTCAAATAGAAAGGAAAGAAGAAACTACATCTACCCAAAAACCTCCCTGACAACAGCACCAAATAGTGATGAGCCTCAGTATTGCAGCAAAGATGATGCAACTCCTAGGGCTACCAACTGATGAGCGCCAGTGTTGCAGCAAGGATGCTACAACTCCTGGGCTACCAGCTTTACTTATCAACCTAGGTTTCGTACAAACTTGGAGGTGACAGCGTTGTATGCACAAGTAAAAATGATGGTTCTGCCTGTTGTCACTATTCAACTAGCGAGAGACCATTGGGGTTCCAAGCTAGACTTCTATAGAGTTAGAAGAAGCTTGATTCTCTGATGGAAGAAAGGCAAATCTACTCTAAGATAGTTACTCTACTGTAGTAATGGAGAAAGCCAACATGTAATGCTAAACCACACCATACCCTAATTAACCATTTAAGAAGCTATGCTAAGCAGAAATGCTAAATCAACAATAAACAAATGCTACTATCTAAGTTGCAGAAGTAAAAAGCATCAAACAATACTAATGTGCAAGTAAAGAAACTAAACTAAATATGTTTTCACTTTTTTTGGTCTTTTTAGGCAAAATCAAGTATGCAAACTAATTGTTCTTGTGGATGTGACAGGTGGATTGAAGGTGTTTGAGGATGGCTAGAAGGTTTATGAATTTTTTGGATGGTGTGGAGGGGTCCTAGGAGGCTTTTTGTGACTTCCTAGAGGTTTCCCATCAATTTTGCCTCAAAACAGACCGTTTTAAGGAAACGTACAGGATGTACTAGAAACCTACAAGATGATCCTGTGGGAATTACAGGAAACCTACAGGATACAACCGAGAGCTAATTGTAAGGTGTTGGAGTTGTTGGGAAGCTTAGGGAAGGTGTGTGATGGGTGGAATGAAGTGTTAGAAGGTCTAGGATCACTCATGAGTCAATATCCAAGATGATAGATGACTAGATTCGTTCAATGTGCTTGGGAGAATTTCAATGAAAAATGATGAAAAACTAGTGAGGGTGATGGTGAAAACAAGGGATGGCTAAGGTGGATGAAGTGGAAGGGGGATGCTGGCTATGAAGTCTTGGTCTCCTCCTGAAGCACCTTCTCTGCATAAAACATGTGTGTCTTGCAAAAAACTATGCAACAGGATACATTTTCATAAACTAGAAAAGCAGAACTAATGAATCAACTGCCTATATTATGCATGAAGAAAGTTGTTGAAGGGAATGAAAGCATGAGTGAGATCTTATTGTAGAAATGGAGATGGAAAAATATGACAATGAAATTTGCCTTGCAACATTAACCAAATACTGAATTAAAGACAACAAACTCCAAAGCTCATAAAAGAACTAGAAATCTGTGTTTCTGAGGCTACTAAAGGGTCCCTTCCTTAAGTCATGGTCCCAGAGGGAGGAAGTGAGGCTGAGACACCTACTAACAACCTTGTGGTGATCCTTTTTCTCCTTGTGAACCTGCTACTTTAAATAAGGCACAAATGGAAGCAAACTATCACACAACCAATCGAATCTACACTACTTGTAATGGAAATGCATCTAATAAGAAAATTAATAATTAAGCTATGTGTCTACACTAATAATACATGTACAATAAAGAGGAGCCTTAGCTGCTAGGGTTGGGCCCTAACCCAAGAGCTTCAGCCCTCTGAGTTAACTCAATGCTAGCTCAAAACAAAACTCATTCTTATTACCAAAACAACAAATTACATCAAAAGAATTGTCACAAGTCTTGCAGCTCGAAAAAAGAGTAGAGTTTTACAATGAAAATATAAATCCTACTAAGGTCCTAGGCCTCTCTACTTATACATCTAAAGTCCCCAACAACTTCCTTAAAAATAGGGAGGCTCTGCTCCCAAACTCAAGATAAACTGGTGCTTTGTCTCTCACTTGCTCCGCTGCCTTCTAGTCCTCATGATTTGGTTGTTTTCACTCCGAGCTGATGGAGGAATATTCGAATGGAGGGGTAGTAAATGAGGAGGATTTACCTCCTATAATCCCCCTCCCTTGTCCCATTCGAGTTTTGACCTTGGTCTTTGCCAAAATTCCTTGATTTTCTCCTTTAATCCTGCATTACATGCACATTAGACCACAAAACATAATATCCAACTCTAACTCACCTCATAAACAAAATATAATCAAAAGCATGCAAGAAGTTATGAGAATAGTTGATTTGACTAAGCTAGGAGGTGAATTAAGGCCCATATAATTACCCAATGATGAGGCTCATCATCACCCCCCTACTGAAAATGTTGCTCATCCTCTGAGCAACTTAGTCAATATCCATATCCTTCATGGCTCTGGTAGCCTCTCTAACATCCCATGCCTCTGCTGTGGTATCCTCTTCTTGTTCATAGAAGCTTGCTTTCTTTTCTACTTCTTCCCACTGCCTCTTTTCTTCTTCTTCTTTTCTACCTTCTAGCATCCTTAAGAGTAGTGGTGGACTGATTTTTAGGCCTATCCAATTGACCTTCAACCTTTGCATAGATTGCTTATACATAGGTGTCCTATTGAGTGTCTCTCTCAACCTTTGAGGGGAGTGATATTCTCTTATCTTTAAGTTGTATGGTAGGGTGTTCCATCTCCTCAGGCAAGCATGTATACTATCATCTCCTAGCAACCTGAAAATGTCCTCAAAATTTGAAATTGCTTGCTCTTGGGCAATAAGATATCTAGGTGCCAGCTGAGGATCATTTGCAATCAAATTATGGGTACTGATGAGGGCCATGGGATTTGATTGTTAAACTTTGATCAGAAGAGGTTTAGTTTGCTCTCTTGCCAATATCCTTTTCATCTCTGCATCTCTTGACTCATCATGGTTCATCCATGATGCCAAAGCCGTTAACTGTAAATATCCTAGCTTGGCATTACGGTCCCATACATTCATGCCTGTGAGGGCCATGTTGTGAAAATAAAACTCAGCCATTTTGGCTCTATCCTCTAGTGTACTTTGATCACAAAGATCAATAAACTGCCTGTAATCCTGAAATGGCATGGTTCCCCTCTATGCTAGGGTCTTAATCTGAAACTGCAGCCATTGTTCTTTGAGGTAGAGATCATAGGATTTAGCTGGCATCCTACACTGGATTGCTTCTAGGGAGAGGCTGGCCATACATGCCAATTGGTTCTCTCTTTCCTTCAGCTGTCCCCTTAACCATGTATTTTCTGTCTCTAGTTGATTTCTCATTATAAATTATCTATCCCTCAAGCCACTTAGTTCTTTGCCCATTTCTTTGAGTTTCTCTTCCATGTGCCCAATGTCTTCCACCCTCTTTGATTTGGTGATTTTCATCCATCGGTGAGTTCTGGCCCTCTCCTTCTTAAGTTCGAAGAACAGTGGGATGGAAAATTTTTGAGATATGACCTTGCCTTCTTCAATAAACCGGTAATAGGAGTCCAGGTTAGGTTGGGGGTTGGGTTCATTTATCTCTAGGTCCTCCTCTTTAGTTTCTTGCTGCTCCCCTACCTTCCTTTCCAATTTATGTGCCTCTTGTAGATTCAGCAGTGTATCTTGTAGGATTGTTTTTGGTTCTTGTAGGTTTTATTGTGGATCCTGTAGGATTACCTTTCCCTTTGAGGAAGTTGATCTAGTAGTAGGCCTCCTCACATTGGTGATAGGGGACTTAGGGGAAGGCATTTTGTCTTTTTTTGTAGGGGAATATTCAATCACAATAGGAATTTTGGTTGATTTTTGTGGCTTCCCCTGTCTTATTCTCGTGCTCTTTCTTGTTCTAAAATATAGTGGGGTATGCCTCTGCCTTTTTCCCTTTTTCTTGATTGGAGTACTCAGAGTAGTGAGGGCAGCTGCTGCCTCTCTCTCAATGGCTTCTAGAGACACCCTAGGTGACTCCTCCTTGTTTTTTGTCCCCTCTATTCCATTGCCTTCTTCCTCTATGTCCTTCCTATCTTCTTCTTCTTGTAGATCTTCATCATCCCTATCAGTTTCCTCCTTAATTTCCTCCTCTATTTATTCATCATCCTCCTTCTCTTCTCCCTCTTTTTCTTCATCTTCATCATATTCCTATGTGTCAGCTCCTTCTTCATCCATCTCATCCTCATCTCCTTCTGTATCTTACTCTTCCTGTTTTACTTCCTCCCTGACTATAGGACTAACATCATAAGTGAGAGCTTTGATGTCATCCTCTGCTAGCATGTCTCTAAAAACTTACCATGTTATAGGAGTTCTGAGGTTTTGGAGGGAATCTTCTATGAGGATCCTAATCAACCCATGGTGAGCTAATTTTTGGGAATTTCCCTCCTTCACTTTGATGCTTGATTCTATGAGTGACTGAAGCAAGAAGTATGGTATGTTGAGCCTTTGGTGAGGGGGTGTTTCTGTTCCAAATCTTAATTCTTAAAGGATCCTGAAATGATAGCCATAGACAACACTATAACTACCCTCACATGAGATGTATTTGATCAGTTGGTAACCTACCTCATTCCATGGATATGGCAGACTTTCCCTCCTTACTCCATTTTTGTCCTCAATGGGTTCCTCACCTTCTAAAAATAATTTTCTTTTAGCAACCTGGCTATCTCCTTTGTCTTCTTTTCTCCATCGTATTCCTAGGGGAAGTGTGGTGACTTTGTTGATGAGCTCAGGGGTGAGATCTATAGTGAGGCCCCTTATTACAATAGTGGAATGGATTCTGGTGTGTGGAGTGATGGAGAGAGCAAAGTCTTCAGCCACCTCATCATCATATCCTCTGAATTTTTCGAAAAAACCCCATCCAATTATGTCTTGTGAAGATTTCAAGCACTTGGGGGTGTTGTTGGATTCTTATAGTGTTTGTGGGCTCTCTCCTATTAAACCCTCTTGTCATCTTGTTGGTGAAGCTTTAGGAGAAAATGAGAGGCTTGAAAAAACTTTTCAGATGCAAGAGAAAAATAGAGATGACTGTGTATTTAATTCCCTTCACATAGTTGTTAAATTTACTCAAATTTAGAGGATTCTAGGTTTATTCACTTGCAATGGGGGATGTAATATCAGAGCCTACCTCTTTAGATTGTTTGCAGTGGCCAACTCCTGTGATATCCCTTATGAACTCTTCTCTGCCAATCCTGTAGACAGTATCTGTGTATCCTATAGACAGTCTCTGTGTATCATGTAGACAGTCTCTGTGTATCTTGTAGGAATTCCTGTGCATGCTCCTGTAGGAATTTCTGTGCATGCTCCTGTAGGAATTTCTATGCAGTGACAGATGGATCTTTCCTTTCGGTGGGTTTCCTGGGTTATGAAAGCGACTTGAGTGAGGGAGTTTCGAGGAGGTGAAATTCATGGATGCATGGGAACAATGTTTTATTTCCTCTTATGGTGATTCTGGGTGAGGTGGCGTGCTGCAAGCAAAGGTACGTTGCCATTTTTGGACCATTGGTCCCCACTACCACCTCATCATTTCCCACTCTTTGTAATCATCTCCCACCTTGTAGATCCGTAGTTTAACTGCTTTTTGTCCTACTCCTTTTCTGTATTTGAGTTGACTGCAGCCACATGTGAGAGGACACCCGGTTGTGCATGTGTGACTGAACGAAGGTGGCCAAGTTAACTAGCCACCTTTTCACTTATAAACCAACTATCTCGTAACCCTTACATTTTTTTGACTACATGATTCATATGAGGGAGCGAGCGGGATACTTACCTGTGGTTCCAATCCTATGTTGCAGTTGTCGAAGACCAGAGGTGTTGTTGTGTATATTTGTTGGATGTCATTCTTCTTCCTCCTCTTGTTGTCTGCTAATGGCTTCTTTGTTTTTGCAGGTATCTGTGGTTGAAGATCTAATGCTGCCACTTTGGAGCTCCTGAATCATCATGGTGAATACTTGGTGTTGGTGTGATTGGTATTCTGTGGGATAGGCTACTACATGATGTCCTGTAGTTGCTTCTCTCTTAGAAATCTTTAATCATTTTTCTTGCTGGAGCTGTGAGGATGGTGACATGGATGGAAAGATGGAGTGGGAGTGTGGAGAGAAAAGAATACTCAGGTGATGCTCTTTATTCCTCTTTGTTTCCTTTTTTTTGTTTTTTTTTTTTTGAAAACTAGAGAAAAACTCTTGAAACTGATTTTTTGAATGGTTAGTGTAGGGATGATGATGGTGGACAAGATGTGGTACTAGATCATGAAGAGGGTGAATTTATGGGACCTAACAAGTCCATCATTTGCCTTCGGATTGCTTCCTATAGAATTTTTGGATCACAGTAATTCCTACAGGATCATCCTGTAGGTTTCCAGGGGATCCTGTAGAAAACACAATCTTTGTATAAACTAAAGAAATGGAGTGGAAAAATGACAAAAAATATGGAGGGATGCATGGTAATGTGTGAAAAAAAAAAAAATTATGTGAGTGGAAAGGGTCTCCTTGGGATCCTTTTTTGCTCCTTGACTGTCCTTCTTGCCCATCTGCAAAATGGAAATTTTATGGTTAATTATTTTATTTTTTATTTTTAAAACAACTAGGCTACCTCAGAGAGGTTTTCACCCTAGCTGTTTGCCTTGGGCACCTCAAGAAAGGTTTTCACCGAGGGATCTTCTTATTCTATTTTTCTTTTTCTTTTTTTTTTCTTTTTTTTTTGTCATCACTGAGCCGCCTAAAGAGGTTTTCAACCCAATGATGGGACTAAGGCGCCTCATGGAGGTTTTCACCTGAGTCCTTATTATTTTTTATTTTTCTCAATGATTTGATGACGAAGGAGCTGGAACTTGCTCCACTATCATCACTGCTTTATTGATATCATCAATGAACTCTTGTTTTGATAAAGGTCTCTTGTAAATTTTCAATTGGTGTCCATTACAAGCAAAGGAATGACTTCTTCATATATGGTTCTGATTTGCATTGAACCATTATCATGGCATCTTTCCACAACATAAGGTCCGAGCCATCTTGTCCTTAAATTTCCCTTGAAGTATTTATACCTAGAATCATATAACAATGCCCAATTGCATTCCTAAAAGTGCTTCTCCTTGATATTTTTATCATGCCAGATCTTCCTCTGAAGTTGAACTACCTCTATATGTAGGAGGGCCTGCATTTTGAATTCATCCAAACCATTCAATTGGAACAATCTCTCTTTCTGTGCACTACTGAGATCTAGATCTAGTTGGGCTGCCATCCTTAATGTGTTATATTCAAATTCAATGGACAACAAGGCCTTTTTCCCATAGACCAGCTCATAGGGTGTGAATCCAGTGGTGGTCTTCCATGTGGTATTATAGGCCCAGGTGGCCTCAACTAGTCTTTCTGCCCAATCCTTCCTATTGCTGCTCAGCACCTTGGTTAAGATGCCCTCCAGTGCTCTGTTTGTCACCTCCACTTTCCCATTAGCTTGTGGATGATAGTGAGTGGAGGTCCTATGCTTGATCTTGTGATCGTTGAGCAAGTCTTCAATCATGTTGGAGGTAAATTGGCTACCTTGGTCTATGACCAGCTCTCTAGGATACCCAAATTTGTAGAATACATTCTCCCTTAGGAACTCAACCACCTTCACTTCTGTTGTTGCCTTAATTGCCTTGGTTTCAACCCACTTAGTCAAATAATCAGTACACACAATAATGTACTCTTTTTCTTTGAAGGAGGGTCAATAGGTCCAATGAAATCCATGCCCCACTTGTCAAATGGCTCGAAAGTCACTTGAGGCTGCAGAGGCATTTCATCTCTTGGAGTAGGCCTTCCCATTCTCTAACACCGATCACACTGACTATTGTATTTTTTCACATCCTAATGAAGAGTGGACCAATAATAGCCTGCTTGTAACAATTTGAATGTTGTCCTCTTTGCTGCAAAGTGACCTCCACAAGGTCCATCATGACAGGTCAGAAGGATGTCAAAGACTTCCTCCTCCCTAACACACCTTCTCAATATTTGATCTGGGCCAAGTTTGAAAATATTGCCCCCAATCCAAGTGAAGGGGGCGCTTTTCCTGACTAGATTGCTCTTTTATTTGGAGGACAAGTTTGGTGGAAACTGTGCTGATACCAAATAGTTTGCTATATCATCAAACCATGGAGAGAGAACTGAAATAGAAAATAAATGCTCGTCCGGTAACTCGTGATCCACCATTCTTTCTTCACCTGCAAGCAAATTTACCCTAGACAAAAAGTCTGCAACAACATTTTCCTTACCAGGCTTATCAACAATGGTTAGATAAAACTATTGTAATAAAAGTAACCATCTTATAATTCGAGCATTCACATCTGGTTTGTTCATTAAATATTTGATTGCAACATGGTCAATATGCACAAATGTTTGATAGCCTGTAACGTAATGTCTGAATTTGTTTAATGAATGCACAACAACTAGGAGTTCCTTTTTGGTCACTGTATAATTTTGTTCAACCTTTGATAAGTTCTTACTGATAAAATAGATAACATAAAGCAATTTTTCATCTATCTGACCTAGGGCTGGTCCTATGGTTTTTTGTGAGGCATTAGCATGAATATGAAAGGGTAGGGCCCAATTTGGGCCTCGAAGAATTGGTGCAGTGGTTAACTTATCCTTTAGGATGTCTAAGGCCTGTTGACAGCTTTTTGACCATATAAACTTAGAATCTTTGGCCAACAAACCAAATAAAGGAGAAGCCAACTTTCTGAAGTCCTTTATGAACCGTCGGTAGTATCCAACTAACCCTAGGAAACTTCTAACATCTCTCTCCTTTTGAGGAGGTGGGACCCTTTAGATGATAGCTATTTTATTTGGGTCCACCTGTAGTCCTTACTGAGATATTGAATAACCTAGCACGGCCCCTGCAGTCATTAAGAATTCACATTTTTTAGGATTGAAAGACAGGTTCATTTCAATGCATTTGTGCAGTACTTTGCCTAGGTTAGACAGGGCTTCTTGAAAATAACAACCATAAGGTGTAAAATCATCCATATAAATCTCCACCGCATCATGGACTAATTCAGCGAAAATACTCAAGATTTCTCTCTGGAAAGTGGCAGGAGCATTGCATAGGCCAAAAGGAAGGACCCTATAGGCAAAAGTACCCCGAGGACAAGTGAATGTGATCTTATCTTGGTCTTATGGGCAGATCTACATTTGGTTGTACCCACTGAATCCATCTAGGAAACAGAAAAACCTTTTCCCTGCTAGACCATCTAGCACTTGGTCAACGAAGGGTAGAGGAAAATGATCCTTCTTTGTGGCTTTGTTCAACTCCCTGTAATTGACACAAATTATCCACTTACCATTTTTCTTGGGAACTAACACCAAAAGAGAGACCCACTCACTGTCGAAGATAGGGTAAATGAATCCTACATCTAGCAGTTTTTGCAGTTCTTCTTTGACTATATCTTTAAGAGCTGGATTCATCCTCCTTTGTGGTTGTCGGACCAGCTTGCAACCTTCTTTGATGTATATGTGGTGAGTACACACTGAGGGATGTACTCTCTTCATTTCCTTGTAACTCCAAGAAAAGGGTTCTAGATTTTCCTTTAACATGTTGCATAGCTTCTCCTCTTTGAGAGAAAAAAGAGATGGATTGATTTTCAAGGTTCTCTCTGGGCCGAATTCTATGTTTTTGACACGGAGTGGATTGGAATCAACTAAGCATAAGTCAATTGGATGATTGTTATGGGTTTCCTTTACTACTTCTTCTAAGGGTAATGAACTAGGAGTTGGACTTTGGAGTAGGTGTTCAATCAAGTCATCCTCATCTTACTGTCCTCCTCCCATGGTTGCTTATAAAGCATAAATTTGGGTGGAATAAACTTCGTCTTCTTCCTCCTCCTCCAACCATAAAGGTAAGTCATGCTCTAGAGAAGGTTGAGAAGGAGGGTTAGGACTAACTGCTTTGACATATGCCCATTCTTAATGGTCATATTTCTATCCCTGCAGCTAATGTAAGCATCGACAGTGGCCAACCATGGCCTCCCAAGGATGAGAGGGTAACCAGTAAGCTTAGCCTTAGGCTAGAGAACTAGGAAATCTGCAGGGTACTCCCAAGAGTCAATGGAGACCATCACATCCTCCAAAATTCCCTCAGGGGTTACTATGGAATGGTTTGCAAGTTGTAGAACTATTGTGGTCTTCCTCAATGAACCTGGGAGGTTGAGCGTCGGCCGGATAAGTCGTTCTTGCAGACAAGACCGACCTCCCTAGTATCTAATGATATCTAGCAACAAGTAAACCAAACAAATTCTATCTTTCTCTAAATATGCAATTTATAAATAAAGGGAAACAAGTTTTTTAGGCCTACCTTGGGTCCAGTGCAAGTTTGTGGAAGCCACACTCCATTGATCCAAATGAGCTCCCTTGTAAAGAATCTGCAAACACAAACAAGCACACACATTAAATAGCACCTGAAAAACCAATATAATAAAGCATATTTATCATGACGATCAAGGAATTAATGAAACAAATCACATAAGACAATTTGTTGAGAAAAATGAATCTGATTGTATTAACTTTAATCAAAGAAGAACTTTACAACCTTGGTGCCTTGATGCTGTACAAGCTCCTCCCAGGGTCCAGCAAGAATCTCCTCTACTTTGACAAGTTTCACTCTCTTCCCAATGAAGCCAAAAGGTATGTAATCTCTCCTCTCAAGCTTAACTAGGAAGTCTCAATTCCAACAGCATTTACCCTCAAAAATGTTCAGCTTCTAACCTCTCTAGCAACCAGCCCAATGCCTTAATTTATAGTGCAATGGAGGGAAGTTACTAGGTCCACCTTCAAAGGGATAAAGCCCTCCTTCAAAGGGATAAGCTCCTCTCATCAAGGGATTAGCTCCTTTAGTTTTGGGATGCATGAACCACCTAGGAGCGAACCATCCATGTCAAGATTCCTTCTAGAATCATCCAGAATTAACCACAAGTGAGTTTTTAAGAATAAACTTGCGCCTTTTTGACTTTCACAGGGGTTCGTACCCACTCCTTTAGAGGCAGAGTGGGCAGGTCCGCGGGTAACATGACCATGGGGTGCGGGACCGCAAGTAATAGTAAGAGAAAGTGCAAAACCAGAGCTTTATTGATTTTTAAGGATTTTCTCTCATTTTCAAAGCTTGACATAAAGAGCTGAGGTTGAGACTTGCTAAGGAGGACAGTATGAATGATGATAGACCCATACTGACTGAAAATAGTCATGGTGACAATATTTTGTGTAACATTGAGCTTGAGCATGGTGTCCTTGGTCATCACATTAATGGCAGCCCCATGATCGATCAAAGTGTGTGGTACAATGGTGCCATTGATGTCCACATCTACTACAAGGCTTCCAGGGTCCAAATATTTTGGACAAATTACCTACCCCAGCATAGTTGGATAGTTTCCCAATGACATTAATGGTAGGGGCATCCCTTTTTTGCCTCCCTTGATGTTTGAAGCACTTCTCCTTAATCAACTTATTGTAAATGGGAACATCTTTTATTGCCTGGAGAAGTGGGATCTTTACACATAGATTTTTCAATTCTCCTAGAAGTTCAGTATCTTCTGGGGTAGGCTGGAGTGGTTGGGCTAATCTCTCAGGAAAGGGTGGATTTACTCTAAGGTTTCTTTCCTCTCTTTCTTCCTCAACCTTCCTAGGTGGAGGTGGAGGTTGGTTATCTGGGAAAACTCTCCCAGATCTCAGGTTAATCTCCCGGATTTCCACAGCATAAGCTGGATATGATGTCTCTCCATTGTATACTTGTTGAGCCTACCTATTATTCGTGTTTGGATTTGGCTGGGCAGGAATTTGGGGTTGCTTGGGTGGAGCAGAGTGTAGGAGCTGCGGTTGGGCAGGTGGTGGAGGCAATAGAGATGGAGCAATTTTGTATTGGGGCCTCCACCCCTAGAGTGGTGTATTCCACTGAGGTTGTGGTAGAGCATAAGGTTGAAATGACTAGTTGGCTGGCTAGGAGTGATACTGAGATGCATAGGACCAAGGAGGGGATGTAGACCAAGAAGGTGAGCAGGGGGTCCCCAAGAAGGTATGGTTGTGGTCTAGTTGGGGTTGTAATATGCATGGGATGACCCTTGCATGCCCTGCTGGTATGGTCTAGGACCATGAGGTCTCCTTTGGTTAATGTATAAAAGTTTCTCAGTGACCCCTTCAGCTCCTTGATATACAGCTTTGAGTCTGAGTAAAGAAGGGCACTTGTTTGTGGAGTGGTTTTCTCCACAGACCAAGCAAATTTCAATAGAGTTCAATGGGCATTAATATCTCGAGGATGCCTCCTGGTGCATCTAGGACAAAATAATGGCCAAGGCTCTCTCTACTACTTCCTGCTTCCTCTTAATGTTCATGGTGTCCAGTTGCAGGGCAAGGGTTTGCAGCATCTCACGTTTGAAATCTTCCAGCATGTTTCCAATTTCACCCTTGATGGATGAGTTTGAAGATGATGTATTGGCCATAGGTTGACTAACCCTACCCTTTTTCCTAGCTTCCCTATAATGGTTTCTAAAGACAATATTAATATCTTCATATGGTAATTGGTATATATCTCTTCCTGCTAACAGATTTAAGGTATCCAGAAGATCTTCTCTTACTCCCCTAAGAAGGACCATCTTTAGTGACTCAGGGTCAAGTGTGCACCTGGCCCTTTTGTAACTAAGTTGGAATCTTTCTTCGTAGTGTTCTAAGGATTCATCATTGTCTATGGTCATCCTGAAAATTTCTTCTTTAGTATCCTTTAACTGACAGTAGTCCTGATATTTGTTGTTAAAGGCCTGCTGCATCTGAGCCCAATTTGTGATGCTATCTATAGGTAAACCCATGAACCAGCGCAATACTGCATCCTTGAGGGTAGATGCAAATAGTTTTAACTTTTTCTCATCATCTGTATAGTCATAGGTTTGGCATATAACATCAAACTCAAATAGCAAAGTGTCAGGGTCCTCTGTGGTCAGGCCATGGAAATGAGGTAGGGAATAGGGGCTTATATTTTTCATCTTAGTGTCCCCATTGGTTTCCCTGATGGGGAAGGCACCCTCAACTCTCTCTCTATTCCCTCTATCATTTCGGTTTTCATCCATTGGTTCAGTAGGAGCGTGTTCCTTTTCTTCTTCTTCCCCTGTAGGTTCTTCAAATATGTCAAGTTGCTCACCTAAGGGTTCCTCCAGTTCACAGCCGCCGAAGAAGTGAGAAGGTTGGCTTTTGGATGCAGTGGGGGTATTTGGAAAAATTTCCCTAAGTTGTCCCTATTCCTACGAGGCATGAAAGGAAATACTTTTGGGTTGGCTTTGTATTTTTTTTAAACTTGGAAAATACTTGCAAAATTGAAATTGTTGATTGAATGAAGATTACTGACAGAATGAAAAAGCTACTTACTGAAATGAAATCTTACTTGCAAAATGGAAATGAAAGTAGACAACGAAAAATGAAAGAAAAGAAACAACAAGATTACCTTTTCAGAAATAAACTAATGACAGAATATTGAAGACAAGAAATAGAAGAAAAGAAAGCAGTAATCACATTCTACTCAAAAACCTCCCCGACAACGACGCCAAAAAGTGATGAGCGCTAATATTGTAGCAAGGATGTTGCAACTCCTGGCCTACCAGCTTTACTTATCAACCCGGGGTTCGTACAAACTTGGAAGTGACAGTGTTGTATGCACAAGTAAAAGTGATGGTTCTGCTTGTTGTCACTATTCAGCTAGCAAGAGGCCACAGGGGTTCCAAGATAGACTTCTATAGAGTCAGAAGAAGCTTGATTCTTTGATGGAAGAAAGGGAAATCTACTCTAAGAGAGTTACTCTACTGCAGTAATGAAGAAATCCAACATGTAATGCTAAACCATACCATAACCTAATTAACCATTTAAGAAGCTATGCTAAGCAAAAATGCTAAATCAACAATAAACAAATGCTACTATCTAAGTTTTAGAAGTAAAAAGCATCAAACAATACTAATGTGCAAGTAAAGAAACTAAACTAAATCTGTTTTCACTTTTTTTGGTATTTTTAGGCAAAATCAAGTATGCAAACTAATTGTTCTTGTGGATGTGACGGGTGGATTGAAGGTGTTTGAGGATGGCAAGAAGGTTTATGAAGTGGTTGGATGGTGTGGAGGGGTCCAAGGAGGCTTTTGTGACTTCCGAGAGGTTTCCCATCAATTCGACCTCAAAACGAGCCATTTTAGGAAACGTTAAGTTATGGTATGTTCTATTCTTATAACAGTTTACTTCTTTTTCTTATTATATTCCACCGATTAGCAATCACATGTACATAAAGTAAAGTGTAGATAGAACATTAAACGATCGACAGAAAACAAGCCAAGACAAGAGACACAAGATGTGGCGGCTAGCCAGGGACAAACCCCACAATGTATGGGGAAACCCTTTGATCAAATCTTCTTTTATCTTCAATAATTCAGCAGAGAGAAATAGTACAATAAATCTGATTCATATCAGCAGTAGCAAACCCTAGATCAGTAGCATCGGCATTAGCGGCTTCAATATCAAACTAGGGCAGACCATATCTCACAAACCGACTGTCGGATTGACTTCATTCCACCACCAAAATTTTCGGCTTCCAGAGGAGGTTCAGATGAACCTACAGCGTAGTTCAAATGAGGAGATCTTCTAGGCCACACAAGTCAATCTTTACTTCTGCATTTGCAGCTTCAGTTTCAGCAGTTTCCGGCTTCAAACTAGGGCAGTCGATATCTTGCAAACCGTTCGTCGGATTGACTTCATTCCACCACCAAAATTTGTGGCTTTCAAAGGAGGTTCAGATGAACCTACAGCGCAGTTCCAAAGAGGAGATCTTCTAGGCCACGTAGGTCAATCTTTACTTCTGCAGTTGCAGCTTCAAATTCAACAGTTTCCGGCTTCAAACTAGGGCAGTCGATATCTTGTAAACCGTTCGTCGGATTGACTTCATTCCACCACCAAAAGTTGCGGATTTCAAAGGAGGATCAGATGAACCTACAGTTCAGTTCCAAAGAGGAGATCTTCTAGGCCACGCAAGTCAATCTTTACTTCTGCAGTTGCAGCTTCAAATTCAACAGTTTCCGGCTTCAAACTAGGGCAGTCGATATCTTGTAAACCGTTCGTCGGATTGACTTCATTCCACCACCAAAAGTTGCGGCTTTCAAAGGAGGTTCAGATGAACCTATAGTGTAGTTCCAAAGAGGAGATCTTCTAGGCCACGCAAGTCAATCTTTACTTCTGCAGTTGCAGCTTCAAATTCAACAGCTTCCAGCTTCACATGTGTGAGAGAGAGAAACCCATTTCAGCGCAGTAGAGAAGAGACTTATATCTGCGCAGTAGAGAGAGAGAGATGTGATGAGATGAGTGAGTCAAAATGAGGAAAAGTCCTCTTATACTTATACACAACGTTGGTGGGTGAATAGATGCGACTATTGGGCTTCTGAGCCTACATGAGTTGTAGGTCGGCTTGATAATAATTCCATAATCAAAATAAATTCATATCTCCATGAATACTTATCGGAATCGGATGATCTTTATATCAATCTTACACCTCTCGACGAGAGGAATCTAATAAAAATATTATCAACCATGAATAAGATGACCCACATGAAGTTTTGCCCTGGTTGCCAATTTTAACACTCCCTCTCAACCATGGAGAACTTCATCTGCAATCTGTCTATCGGTCGTTACTATTCATCCATCAAATGCACTGCCCTGTACAGCCTGACCCTTGCCCTGCTCTGCTCTATTCTGCCTGTTCTTCTTTGTCTTGTTCTGCCCTGCACTGATCTGTACTGTTTTGCTCTGTTCTGCTCTGCTCTTGCATTGTTCTGTTCTGCTCTGCTTTTGTCTGAATTATGAAGAAGAAGAAATGATCGAGGATGTATCATACTAACTCAAAGTCAGTCTCAGAGTATGTACCACTGGTCCCAGACCAGTCTCAACCAACCCAAAGTCAGCGTCATAGTGAGTAAAACTCCAATGTTCCCAGACCAATATCATCCTCCACTAACTCAAAGTCAGTCTCAGAGTATGTACCACTGATCCCAGACCAGTCTCAACCAACCCGAAGTCAGCGTCATAGTATGGTACAAATCCTACCACTGGTCCCAGACCAGTATCATTGATCCCAGATCAATGGAGGTCATCCTAGCGTAGGGAGTACGGTAGTTACAACGATGCGTCCATCGGTACTACTATGGTCCCTAACTTCATTTCCCTGCTCATTGATCAGATGAGAGGTACTTCCCATGAGTCCCAGACTGAATGGGTAGGATGCCTCGACAGGAGAACTAATCAATCCTGTCCTCATAGGAGAACACATCAATCCTGCTACAATCGCCATGGAGAACACATCAATCCAGGCCTCACAGGAGAACTAATCATCCTGCTACACAGGAGAGCGAATCATGCTGTTCCACAAGAGAGCGAATCATCTTGTCCCACAAGAGAGCAAATCATCTTGTTCCACAAGAGAGCGAATCATCTTGTTCCACAAGAGAGCGAATCATCTTGTTCCAGTGCGCACCACCAGGGGAGGGTGAGTCACCATGTGGTCGTATGTTGCTCCAGTAAGAACCACAGGCCCTCAGAGCTCCCAGAGCTCAATGTACGCAACATGCAGGACCCTTGTACAAGGGTTTCTTGATGACTCCAAGTCGTTTGGGAAAATCACAAATTAGATCTTTCCTCAGGGCTTTGACAAGGTGTATCAACCTGTACATCATCTTAATGCGATGGAGTCTCCTTGCTCATCAACTTACCATATCCCAGATGATGTCTATCTGCTGGAGCAATTGACGAATACAGGATTCCTCAATAATCTAATCCCACCTCTGGTTGTTACAGAGAATCACAGTGGTATCCAATGTAAATCCAAACATCTCACTGAAGAGCTTTCGCAACCAGACTGCCTCACACGAGGTTATGCTAGCAACAATATATCCTGCTTTGGCGGTGCTCAAAGTCACCGACTTCTCCTTCCTGCTCATCCAGGATATCGAAGCAGATCCCAAGGTGAAACAGTACCCGAAAGTGCTCTTATGGTCCACCACACTGCCTGCCCAATCAACATCAGTATATCCAAGTAGTCTCACATCTCCAACAGTGTATCTTAATCCATGAGAGATTGTGTCCTGAAGACATCTCAGAAGATTCCTGGCATCAATCCAGTGAGGCTCAACCAAATATGAACTCACAATGCTAACTGAAAAACATATGTTCAGACGGAGGTTCACCAAGAACATCAATGCGAATGAGTTTTTGAAACTTAGAGGCATTTCCCAAGTCTGGTCCGACATCACTACCATATAACTTCTAAAAGTTAAGATCCTCGAGGTAGTCACAAGCTTGCAGTCCATCATACCGAATCTTTCCAATATATTTACCACATATTTTCCTTGAGATAGGAAAAATTCCCTTGGCTTCTACCACACTTCAAGTCCTTGGTCCTTCATTTCAAATTCAGAAGCCATCTCCCTCTTACATTTGTGAATGAGAGGGTTTGCACCTGTTAGAAAGAGGTTATCCACATACAACACCAGTATGAGAAGCTTGTCATCTTCAACCTTAAAGTAAAGGTTAGGATCAGCTTCACTCCTAGTGAATCCCAGCTTCATCAAGTAGCTATCGATCCTCTCATACCATGCTCGGGGTGCTCGCTTCAGCCCATAGAGAGCCTTCTTCAACCTGCATACATGAGATTTTCAATCATAAATCTCAAATCCTTCGGGTTGCTCCACGTAGACCTATTCTTTGATCGAGCCATGCAAGAACGCAGTCTTGACATCCATCTGATGTAGGTTCCATCCTTGTGAAGTGGCAAGGGCTATGATCGAGCGGATGGTCGTATATCTGGCAACAGGTGCAAATATCTCATCATAGTCTATACCTTCCTCGAGCCTTATACTTTTCCGTGCTTCCATCTGCTGCATGCTTTATCTTGTAAAGCCATTTGGAAGTAACAATAGTCTTGTCCTGGGGTCTGGGAACTACTTCCCAAACATCATTCTTTATGATAGACTCATATTCTTCGGTCATAGAATCCTTCCATACTTGATGATTAATGGCATCTGATAATGACGAAGGCTCATTTTGTATGATCGTGCTCATGATGGTCAGGTATCCTTGATACCTATTAGGTTTCTTACTTTCACGAAAGGTTCCTCGGGGTGCAGCATGTCCTTCAACATCATCAAGTAACCTCTTAAGCCATGAAGGCCTCTTCCTAGAAGAGGAAGGCTCATATGGAGGAGGATCAATCGGATCCATGGGTTCTTCTACAGCAGGCATTGATTCATCATCCTTTTCTTTCGATTCCCTAATGTCGGCTTCTTGAGAGCTCCTCAAAGTCGGAAGATTGATCACCTTGCTGAGAGCCATATCTTCGTCAAAGGTGACATCATGACTAATTATGACTTCCCTTTGACCGGCTACATAGATTCTATAGCCTTTAGTATTTTCACCATAGCCCACGAAAATTCCCTTCTTTCTAGATGCTCCCAATTTATTTCTTTTCTCTTTCGGCACATGAAAGTATACAGGGCTTCCAAAAATTTTAAAATGAGAAACATCAGGTTTCTTACCGGTTAATTTTTCTTCAGGAGTCTTGGAACCCAATGCTTGATGAGGGCATCGATTTTGTACATATACGGCAGCGTTTGCAGTTTCAGCCCATAGAAACTTTGGAAGTCTTTGATCATGTAGCATGGCGCAGACAGCTTCCATCATCGTGTGGTTCTTCCTTCCCACCACACCATTCTGCTCAGGAGTATGTGGTGTAGTAGTCTCCCTCTTAATGCCAACCTCAGGTGTGCCTGAGTAAACCAATTGTAATATATCGGAGATCTTTCTTTGGCTTGAGGGGAATGGTCCCCTTTTGAGCTTTCCTTAGGCACATCCCGAACATACACCTTCTTTCTCTACTTGGAATTCGGGCATCTCTGTTACCATCTATCTTACATTGGGTAGAGCTTTGTAATGAAGGTGGGCAAACCTCTGATGCCAAAGTTTGGACTAAAGAGATGTGTCACAAGACATGACACCTAGCGGACTTCCATCGACCTGATATAATGAATCAACACTAAACCCAAGAGTAAAGGCATCTTTAACATTATTTTTCCATATACATATCTTGCCATTGCTAAAGGTTACCTTGAAGCCTCTGTCTTCCATTGCCAAGATGGACACCAGGTTCCTTTTGAGGTCAGGTGCATTTAATACATCCTAGAATTTCTAGCCTTCTTGAATGCTTGTCCTCTTCCTTGATTCCCAGCTCTCCTCTTACCTTTGCTGTTGAATTTGTCATTCCTTTGATTGCCATCAGAGGGATTTCGAGTTGCACCACTGCATACTGTACCATGCTTCTCTAATCATGATTATCATCATGCTGCCCATGTCCATGATTTTATCCATCATAATGCTGCTCAAACTAGTGTGCATCATCATCATGTTATCCTATATGTGCATGATCTCATGTTGCCCTTTATGTCCATGATCTCATTCATCATGATGTTCATGATCTCATACATAGTGACTTGCTTTATCGCAAATGTAACATCGTCATTTTCTTCTAGCCTTAGGTCCAGCCTTTCCTTTTGATTTAGTCTCGGAATTATTTCTTTTCTTTGCATGACAAGAAAAGGCAGCAGGAGGACCTTTAGGCATGGGCATTTCCTGCTCTTCTACCCTTGTTTGTTCTTGAATTCATCTAGCCATTAATTCCTCGAAACCAGGAATTACATTATAGTTCAAAAGAGTAGTCCTAAACACATACCATTCAAATGGCAATCCTCCAAGAGTTGTGAGTGCCATTTCTCGTCAGTAATAGTTTCCCCAATAGATAGGAGATCGTTCTTGATCTCGGTGATTCTTAAGAAGTATGCTTGCATACTTTTATCTTTACCCTTCTTGATTTCCCTCATCTTATTTCTAAGAAACAAAACTCGATCTGCATCATTAACTTTAAATAAACTCACCAGTCTATCGTAGATTTCCTTGGAGGTGTCCAGTTCAGAGATGTAGGCCACTAAGCGCTTGTCGATAGAGTCTCGGATGATCTTCTTTGTTTTGACTTCTCCATTTTTCCATTTGTTCCAGGCAGAAGCAAATGCATTTGATGAAGGCTCAACAATATTGCCTCTTACATGGTCCAACACTCCTTGATCTTCAAGGGTTAGATCGATAGACATATTCCATCCGTGATAGTCAGCTTTCGCACGGAGCTTGTCTTCGGTAGGAAAGAGTGTTGAGGACCCCATAGTTCTTTTAGGATAGCCTTGCCAATCTTCTCTTCAATGATTGCTCTTGCTCTTGCTCGGGCTTTGTCTTCACCTCAGCTCTGATACCATGTTAAGTTATGGTATGTTCTATGCTTATAACAGTTTACTTCTTTTTCTTATTATATTCCACCGATTAGCAATCACATGTACATAAATTAAAGTGCATATAGAACATTAAACGATCGACAGAAAACAAGCCAAGACAAGAGACACAAGATGTGGCGGCTAGCCAGGGACAAACCCCACAATGTGTGGAGAAACCCTTTGATCAAATCTTCTTTTATCTTCAATAATTCAGCAGAGAGAAATAGTACAATAAATCTGATTCATATCAGCAGTAGCAAACCCTAGATCAGTAGCATCAGCATTAGCGACTTCAATATCAAACTAGGGCAGACCATATCTCACAAACCGACCGTCGGATTGACTTCATTCCACCACCAAAATTTTCGGCTTCCAGAGGAGGTTCAGATGAACCTACATCGCAGTTCAAATGAGGAGATCTTCTAGGCCACGCAAGTCAATCTTTACTTCTGCAGTTGCAGCTTCAGTTTCAGCAGTTTCTGGCTTCAAACTAGGGCAGTCGATATCTTGCAAACCGTTCGTCGGATTGACTTCATTCCACCACCAAAAGTTGCGGCTTTCAAAGGAGGTTCATATGAACCTACAGTGCAGTTCCAAAGAGGAGATCTTCTATGCCATGCAAGTCAATCTTTACTTCTGCAGTTGCAGCTTCATATTCAACAGTTTCCGGCTTCAAACTAGGGCAGTCGATATCTTGTAAACCGTTCGTCGGATTGACTTCATTCCACCACCAAAAGTTGCAGCTCTCGAAGGAGGTTCAGATGAACCTACAGTGCAGTTCCAAAGATGAGATCTTCTAGTTCACGCAAGTCCATCTTTACTTCTGCAGTTGCAGCTTCAAATTCAACAGTTTCCGGCTTCAAACTAGGGTGGTCGATATCTTGTAAACCGTTCGTCGGATTGACTTCATTCCACCACCAAAAGTTGCGGCTTTCAAAGGAGGTTCAGATGAACCTACAGTTCAGTTCCAAAGAGGAGATCTTCTAGGCCACTCAAGTCAATCTTTACTTCTACAGTTGCAGCTTCAAATTCAACAGCTTCCAGCTTCACATGTGTGAGAGAGAGAAACCCATTTCAGCGCAATAGAGAAGAGACCCATATCTGCGCAGTAGAGAGAGAGAGATGTGATGAGATGAGTGAGTCCAAATGAGGAAAAGTCCTCTTATATTTATACACAACATTGGTGGGTGAATAGATGCGACTGTTGGGCTTCTGAGCCTACATGAGTTGTAGGTCGGCTTGATAATAATTCCATAATCAAAATAAATTCATATCTCCATGAATACTTATCGGAATCGGATGATCTTTATATCAATATTACACCTCTCGACGAGAGGAATCTAATAAAAATATTATCAGACATGAATAAGATGACCCACATGAAGTTTTGCCCTGGTTGCCAATTTTAACAAGAAAACCTACAGGATGTACTAGAAACCTATAGGATCTACAGGATGATCCTGTAGGAATTACATGAAACCTACAGGATACAACTGAGAGCTATTTGTAAGGTGTTGGAGGTGTTGGGAAGCTTAGGGAAGGTGTGTGATGGGTGGAATGAAGTGTCAGAAGGTGTAGGATCACTCAGGAGTCAATATCTAAGGTGATAGATGGCTAGATTCACTCAATGTGCTTGGGAGAATTTCAATGAAAAATGATGAAAAAATAGTGAGGGTGATGGTGAAAGCAAGGGATGGCTAAGGTGGATGAAGTGGAAGGGGGTTGCTGGCTATGAAGTATTGGTCTCCTCCTGAAGCACCTACTCTACATAAAACATGTGTGTCTTCCAAAAAACTATGCAACAAGATACATTTTCATAAACTAGAAAAGCATAACTAATGAATTCACTGCCTATATTATGCATGAAGAAAGTTGCTGAAGGGAATGAAAGCATGAGTGAGATATTATTGTAGAAATGGAGATGGAAAAATATGACAATGAAATCTGCCTTGCAACATTAACCAAATACTGAATTAAAGACAACAAACTCCAAAGCTCATAAAAGAACTAGAAATCTGTGTTTTTGGGGCTGCTGAAGGGTCCCTTCCTCAAGTCATGGTCCCAGAGGGAGGAAGTGAGGCTGAGACACCTGCTAACAACCTTGTGGTGATCCTTTTTCTCCTTGATAACCTGCTACTTGAAAGAAGGCACAAATGGAAGCAAACTATCACACAACCAATCTAATCTACACTACTTGTAATGGAAATGCATCTAATAAGAAAATTAACAATTAAGCTATGAATCTACACTAAGAATACATGTACAATAAAGAGGAGCCTTGGCTGCTAGGTTTGGGCCCTAACCCAAGAGCTTCATCCCTCTGAGTTAACACAGTTTTGGCTCAAAACAAAACTCATTCTTATTACCAAAACAACAAATTACATCAAAAGAACTGTCACAAGTCTTGCAGCTTGAAAATAGAGTAGAGTTTTACAATGAAAATCTGAATCCTACTGAGGTCCTAGGCCTCTCTACTTATACATCTAAAGTCCCCAACGACTTCCTTAAAATTGTGGAGGCTTGGCTCCCAAACTCGAGATAAACTGGTGCTTTGTCGCTCACTTGCTCGGCTTCCTTCTAGTCCTCATGATTTGGTTGTTTGCACTCTGAGCTGATGGAGGGATATTCGAATGGAGGGGTAGTAAATGAGGAGGATTTACCTCCTATAATCCCTCTCCCTTGTCCCATTCGAGTTTTGACCTTGGCATTTGCCAAAATTCCTTGATTTTCTCCTTTAATCCTACATTAAATGCACATTAGACCACAAAGCATAATATCCAACTCTAACTCACCTCATAAACAAAATATAATCAAAAGTATGCAATAAGTTATGAGAATAGTTGGTTTGACTAAGCTAGGAGGTGACTTAAGGCCCATATAATTACCCAATGATAAGGCTCATCACCAAATTTACTTTATCAACCTGGGGTTTCTTACAAACTTGGAGGTGACTATGTTATATGCACAGTAGATGCAATAGTCTACTCTTGTCACTTTTCAACTGGGGCGATAAACCACTAGGGTTTTCAAGCCAGTCTTCTACTGACTAGAAGGAGTCTGACTACTAACAGTGAATGTACAACTAATCTTTAATGCAGGAAAGTAAATTCTTGCCTATTTAAGAAATGTAAGTGTTGAATGGAAAGTTCTATCAAACGCCATGAAATAATCTAGCTAAGAAATGATGCACATTACTTGCATAAAATAACTAATCTAACCTTGCATTCTATCATCTGGCTATTTATACTAAGTGGACATGGGAACTTATCCTATCACTCTATGAATGATGTATGCATGCACTAGCTATATTATGTTGAAATGGCAAAAAAATAGTCTTTTCATTTTTTATTTAGAAATGTAAATGCTAAGTTAAAAAATTTGATCTTTGCAGGGGAGAAAGGCATGGAAGAGATGGTCTAAAATGGCACTGAGAAGCATGGAAGTCAACTGGAGGACCTATTCTACGCTCAAAATATCATTTCTACTCAAAATAGGTTTAAACAAATTGTTACAAGAAATCTTGTAGCTGCTACAAGAACTGTTATAGGATGTCCTGATTTTCTACAGGATGTTAATTAAAGGCCATAGGAAGGTATGGTAGGTGAAATGAAGTGTTGGAAAGATGTTAGATGGTGAAATAGGGTGTATGGAAGGTGCACATTACCCAAGGCTCAACCCAACACTTCAGGATGGTTGGATTTGCCCAAGGTGGTTGTCCACGGTGGCTACAAAACATAAATTTGGATTAGGGGTTGGTAGGTCTTGGCAGAAGGTGGGGAAGACTTGGATGAGGCTGTTGGGATGGGTTCCTTCCTAGAGATCAAAAATCCCTGCAAAAAAACATGTTCTTCTCTTCAATTATGCATAACTTCATATAAATAGGGAAAATATGAGTTGAATTTTGAGAAAACTAATTTATTGATGGCTAATGACTAGATCTATGAAATGAAATGCCTTCTTAAACTAGAGAAAACTTAAGAAACAAAATGGAAACTGTAGGTGCTTCCAATAAATCACAAACAATGATCTATTCAACAATGAACCCTAAGTTATGCAATGATCAAAAGATAAATCTATTTTTTGGGTTGTGAGAGTGGGGCCCTCAAACCATGATCCCATGAGGGAGATGAGGAAGAGGCCACTATCACAAGATTTTCTAAAGTATTCTTTCTCACAACTATACCACTAATCTACTTCTTCAAGTAATGGAAACAAGACTAAACAATCATTCAAATACTTGGTAAACCAAACAAAGAAGAAATAACTTCAGCAGTTAATTATGATTTTAATCTAAGAATACATGTACAAAAAGAGGAACCTTTGCTACTAGGGTTAGGCCCTAACCCAAGAGTTTCAGCCCTCTAAGTCAATTCAGTGTTGGACCAATGTAAACCTTCTCATTATCATCAAAATATCAAATACAACATAAGATTAACAGTCGCAATGTTTCAGCTCTAAATTACCTCTTGGCTATATCAAAAAATCAAATGCTAATGAGACCCTTCGCCTTGTTATTTATACAAACTAAAGCTACCAAAAACTTCCTAAAAATTAGGGAGAATTGGCTCCCAAACTCGAGAATGACTTGTCTTCACTGTCACTGGCTTGGATGCTAATGAACTCGGTTGGATTGCATTCTTGTAACTCTGAGATGATGAGATATGGTGGAGGAATCTTCAAATGATTTGAGGAGTTAAGGAAGGAGACAAATCTCCTAAAATCTCTCTTGCTTGTCCACTTCGAGTTCCTACACTTAAATTAGCCCAAAACTGCTCCAATTCCTCTCATTAATGCATATTAGGCCACATGACATAACATCTCATCTTTACCCTTCTCACTAAGAAAAATATAATAAATTATGTAAGTAAATGTGAGAAAAATTGATTTTGATAAGATGGAGAGTGGCATTAAGACCCATATTGTTTACCTATTGATGAGCCTCATCAATAGTGACTATGATAATCAAACATACCTGAACTATTTGTTACATCAAATCTAAGGAATTTTTGGAATTCCTAGAATTGGTTAGGTGGAGGAGAGTTACCCCTGAAACCCCTGTACAATCCTATAGCTGAACATTTACATACAAGGTGGAGGTGGGACATACCTTTAGAATCCATGCTCTGGTCATTGGGATAGTATTCACAAGTGAGGGGGGTGGCAACTACATTATTTTTATTTTGTCAATGGTTGGGAGGAGAATTATGAACCTTATCCCAATTCCCATTTTGAGTCACAAGTTAGATGGTTTACCACCATGGTAAATATCATATAGACCTATGGTACAATAAAAACATGTAGACCTTTGGGACAATACTGCTCCTAGGAAACAAAGGTTGAATGTTCCCATAAGCTTGGGCCACCAGATGACAAATAATGACTTGACATATTAAAATAATCTCATGTAAATCACTTGCATGGTTTATTTACTCAATTTGGTGTCATGGTGCATGGTTTTGATGCTTGAAACAAAAGGTTCTCGATGAACCTTTTTCCTGGTACCTTCTTGCATGGGTCCTGGTACTCCTTCATAGTACCTTCTTAATCGTACTGATGACCATCCTGTAGCATGAGTCTCTTCTCCTCATGGAAATTTTATAGAGCAGACTAGAGTGACAGTTATGCACCATCTCACAGTCATAAAAACTACAATCCAATTATTATGGTCCAACAGTTAGGTAGGTATGTTTGGTCCTCATAAGTCTCGTGGTACATTGGGAATCAATTCACTGTAGTAACCACCTCTCTTGATGGGAGAAAGGGCTAAAAAAAATCATTCTCTTAACCACACAATCATTCTTGGGTTAACGTACTAACCATCCCTAGTTATGTAAAGGGGTTATGTTACATCTGATATATTAGAAACCAAATAAGCCATGATAATTTACATTCTGGAACAAAAGTGTGCATTCTATGCAGTCATGTCTTGAAGATAAAAATTGAATAAAAACTCAAAATAAATCACCTATGTGTTCATTAAGTGAAAGGTTAAGATCTGAACCATTAATCCCTATAATCGCATCAACCTGGGTACACACTTGTATTCTTATTTAAAATAACCTTCAACAAATATCCAATCAACTACAAACCACCAAATCAGCTACCACACACCCATGTTAATTGATTCTGAAATTTATATTCAGTGAAATCTTGTTCAAGTCAAATTCTATATGTGATCATTCCAGATATTAACTAAGTGCTATACCAGATATACACACCTTTCCTGGCTCAATTAACACTTTAATTTAAAGACTTATGCATTGGTAACATGAGAGTATATTACTATCACTTATTTATGGTGTATATAACCTGAGTTTTATAGATCTAGATCTTTGAAGATATACAAGGAATTCATGTCAAAAACTATATCATGAGATCTTTGAACCTTTAGATTGCTCAAAGCCTAATCATATCTCACCCTTGCGCACTAGTGAAATCACCTGTTATAAATTGTAACTCATAAACTTCCACGCCTAAATAGATTGAACTCCTTGAATATTTATAGTTTCTCCTCCTTGTGATTACTAGAGGAAAATCCATGGATTTTGTTGATGGAAATGTTGAAAATATTAATTGAACATTGAACATCCTTGCTTGCATGAATTCCATGGAAAATTCGATGGTTTTTCCCATGATTTTTTAATTTATACACCTATAGGCATTGTCACGGGGACAACATAGTCTCCCAGATAATATCATTGCACAGATAACATGAGTTCCCAATGAAGTTTAACATCTTTGATCTATGATGGTTTTCTTCCCAGCGAAGATAGTCAAACTTGAAGAAAATCTTAGATCATCTACCCATAACTCTTTCATACTACTTCATCACTTCACCAGAAATCTCCAGAGCCTATCCAACCTTCTGTAAACATCATAATACATCATCATAATGTATCACCTTACCAGGCAACTCTACATACTCCTGCAATTCCTCTTTAACATCAAATCATCATTACAAGCTCCTACACAACATCCTATGCAACCATATGACAATCATGCACAAGCATAGTGATGTATTGAAATAAATGCCAACCTGACAAGCATCATGATGCCAAGAGTATTCTTAGAAAATTTTAGATGGAATGGAAGTGTTATGTAGCTTTCTTTTTTTTTTTTTTTGCTAAGGCAAGAGTGGATCCTTCTATTCAATTAAAAAAGGAGAAATATTGTACAAAGGCGACCGGGGCGGTGAGGCCCACCAATAGGACAGGCCTACCCCAATTCATGGTCTCAAAAATGACAAATCGGACCCAAGGACTCGAGCCCACCAAAACAAACTTGCAGTCCAAAACTGATCGTTGGATCTTGAGCTGAAGATCCAACGGATGAAAACCATATCGGGTGGCCAACAAGCACACCTTTTAACAAATAAATTGGACCCGATGAACCCAATAGACCATAATCTACAATCCTATCAGATCACTTTAACCATCTGAAATCCACCATTTGCGCGCAATCCCGGAGAGGTCTTGTGAATAGCTCGAAACATAACCTCTGATGCGGACCCACCAACTTGCACGCAAAATCCTAGCCATAGATTAACCTCGCTAGATCCAACGGTTACGGATCATATCGCGTGGACTAAGAGCACCGATAGTTAGCACGCGATGAAGGCAGTAATTCCACCCCACCCTTAGCCACGTGTCGCGTGGTGAGTGGAATCACTCCCAAATGTGAAAAACCGCTTCTAGCTTGATGAGCATGTGATATGCCGGAAACCACCACAAGGGCAGTAAAGTTGTTCACAGGAATAAAAGCTGTGGTTTTGCGTTTACTGAGAAAATCTGGGTTTCAGCTCATGGGCCAAAGGGAGATGAAGATCCCTCCATCCAGCCATCCCCCTGAGACATCTGGTTTGCCATTACCTGCGTTAATGAGGCTGACATAGACCTGCAACCTAAAAAGGATCTTACTTATGTCAAAACACTTCATAAAGAAACCAGAATAACTAGACCCCGTCACTGTGGCTCTGTGTCAGCAAATACTGTCTCTTGATTTTCCTGATGTTGTTGTCGGTCACTGAGGGCCCTGGATGAACATCCCTCCTTCAACCTGTCATCTATTATCTCCTCCCACCAGCAGCATAAATCGATATGCTTATTTCGTACCCCCTCATTGGCAAGCCAGTCTACAACTTTGTTGGCTTCCCTACGAACAAGCACCAACCTGAGGGTTCTCAGCATTCTTAGGTGTGCTTAGATTCTTTAGTAGACTTGTAGAAGCCGCCAATGTTCTGAGATTTTCTCAGGAGCAGTGCCAGCATTTATCCTCTTTACTGAGTTAATGACCAGTTCTGAATCAGCCTCAATGATGACATTTTGAATGTTGTACTTTAGCAGTATTTCCAGGCATAATTCCATCGCCATGAGCTCAGCCATATTGTTAGTTGCTTTGCCTAGATAACTGTGGAAGATGACCTGTATGTTTCCTTCCTCATCCCTAAAAAACCCTCCATAATGAGCTTCTCCCGGATTCCCTTTTGAAGCCCCGTCTATGTTGAATTTTAAAAAACCATGAGAAGGGGGTTGCCAAGAAGACTTTTCTGTTGAGGTTTTCTTGATAATCTACATAGAACCCTGAGGGGAAATAGCCTTGAGCTCTAACTTCTCCAATATTCTGGCCTCTCTTTGTCCAATGGGTTTACCTGTAGCTACTCCTCCCAAGATATCAGTTTCTTTGAGTTGTTTAAGGACTAGTTTGAGGATGTTGCTCACCGGACTCACTTTCTCCTTGAAAATCCTATTGTTGCGTTCCTTCCAAACATTCCAGATTAAGAATCCTGGAGTCAGCATCCAGGCGGAGTTTATGATCTCATTATCCGAGAAATTTTTCCTCCAATTCTTCAAAGTAGTGATGATGTCATTAACATCTCTGTCTGTCTGCTCAAAGACTTCTCCAACCCAATTCCAAAGTGTTGTGGTGAAAGTGCATCTATTCAAGAGATGATTTGTAGTTTCTTCCTTTTGTCTACATAAGTGACATCTTGAGGGGCCAACAAAGCCTCTTTTTTTAAGATTATCCCATGTCAGAATCTTGCCCTGGTGAACCAGCCACTTGAACAGTTTGATTTTCATCCAATGAGGATTTTCCCAGATTTCTTTCCACGTCTTATCTGTGTTTGAAAGGTTAAACCCTGCATCTATCCTTTTGGCTTCCTTGAGATTGAAGAGACCTGCCTTGTTCTTTCCCCATCTTAGTTGATCATCCAAGTCTGAGTTTAAGATTTGTCTCTTGTCTAAAAGACCTTTAAGGGATATAGCTTGAGTATGCAGCATGCCCATTTCCCTGTAATCTGGAAATTTCCATGTTCTTCATTTCCAATTGTTCCTTGATTGGTCCCAGTAGTCACTTACCCACCTTAATCCTTTGTTCATGGTATCAATGTGAATTTCTGCTAGTTCTTCACTTCGGAGATTGTCCTCCTGCTGCCAATTATCCTCCTAGAACCAAGCCAAGTTTCCATTTCTAATCTCCTAGAAACTGTGATTTTAGACTAGGGCCCTATTCTCCCATGCCCTATTCCAAATTGTAGAACCTTTTACTTGTCCCGTCATTCTGATTAGATTCTTCTCCTGCCATTCACTAACATATTTTTGCTTCCAAAGTTTTGCCCAGGGGGCTTGTATTTCTTTTAGCCATCTCCACCAGATTTTGGCTCCAAGAACTCTATTAAGAATTCTTGGGTCATGCAGACCCAAGCCACCATGGGACTTAGGTTTGCACACTCTGTCCCATGCCACAAGGGCCCATTTCTTATTTTCTTCACCTTTCCCCCAGAGAAAGTCTCTCTGAATGTTTCTTATATTAGTAACTACACCGGTTGGTGCTGGAATGGCAAATAGCATATAGATAGGGATACTTTGGAGGATAGCCTTAGTGAGAACCAGTCTCCCTACTAGATTTAGTGCTCTATTTGTCCATTTTCTAATCTTGTCTTTTAGCTTATTAAGAACAGGCTCCCAGATATCTTTTTGAAGTGGTTGGTCAGTGAGAGGAACTCCCAGGTACTTCGTAGATAGTGACTCCCTTTGAAAGCCCAAAATTTTGGAAAGATTTCTTTGTAATGAAATATCCGTATTGAAAAAGAAAATCTTTGATTTAATAAGACTTACCTCTGTGCCTGTTGCCCTAGAAAACTCACTCAGAATCTGTTTGAATGCTTTGGCTTCCTTGACAGTGGGTGTGCCTTGAAGCATGGTATCATCTACAAATTGCTGATGTGTCACCATGTCCCCACCTTGAGTGAGTCTCAGACCCTGAATTCTCCCTTCCTCCTTAGCAGCTCTGATAGCACTCCCTAACCCTTCCATCATTAGAATGAAAAGGAAAGGAGAAAGAGGATCTCCTTATCTGAGACCTCTAAAAGGCTTGAAGGTTCTTAAAGGAGATCCATTGAGAAGAATTGAACAAATGGTAGTGGTAACTAGCGCCATAACCCATTTAATCCAATTGTGATCAAAGCCATATGCTTTTAATATTGCTCTTATGTACGACCAGCTAAGCTTGTCATATGCCTTTGCTATGTCCAGCTGCATAATCATTCCTACCTATTTGTTGGTAATGAGTGAATGAACCATTTCATGAGCTTGAATTATATTATCTAGAATTTGTCTTCCTTCCACATAGCCTGTTTGCTCCTCTGACACTAGGGTTGGGAGGAGAGGTTTGAGCCGGTTAGCAATGACTTTGGATATAATTTTGTATATCACATTGCATAATGCTATAGGTCTAAATCTGTCTGGAGAGGTGTCCTTTTCTTGTTTGGGGATTAAGGCTATGAAATATTCGTTGAGTGCCTTTAAGACTATCTTAAATCTTTGAGAGTCTTCCACTACCTCCAGGATGTCCTGTTTCACTATCCTCCAACAGGCTTTGAAAAAGTCTACATTAAAGCCATCCAGGCCTGGTGCTTTCCCATTTTGCATCTCTTTCATGGCTTCCTCTATTTCTTCCTCTGTTACTGGTCTGTTGAGGTTGAAATTATCTTCTCTAGTGACCAATTTAGGGATGTACTGAGTAAATCTTTTCGTGGACTGGTATCTGTCTTCCAAGGTTTCCTCAGCAATTTTCTGAAAATGCTGGAGTAGAACCTTCTCCATCTCTTCATGAGTGTTTCTCTCTATTCCATGTTGGTCTATAAGTTTCACAATTCTATTGTTGTTTCTATGAGCTATGGTGGATCTGTGAAAGAATTTGGTGTTTCTCTCCCCTTCTTTAATCCATTGTACTCTAGATTTTTGTCTCCAGAATATTTCCTCTTGAAGGCATCTGTTGTCCCACTCCTGCTGGAGTGACTCTGCCATCTCTTTCCTTTCTTCTGTGTAGCCTTCAGTGATAAGAATCTGGTTTATTTCCTTTAGTTTCTTTTCCACTTCTTCCTTAGCTTTGAAGATGTTACCAAATTATTTTTTGTTCCACTCTTTCAGTCTGCCTTTAATTTTTTTGAGCCTACTGTGTAGAAGGAACATTTGTGTACCTTGAAGGTGAAGCTCTTCCTTCCACCATTCTTCAATGGTGGTGAGGAAATCTGAATGTTTGAGCTAAGCGTTCTCAAACCTGAAGGGGGTGTTCCTTGGTTTTCCAAAGAGGGAAGCTTCCAATTGGATAGGCCAGTGATCTGAACCTCCAAAAGGTAGAATGAGTGCAGTAGTGTTGCCTCCCCTGAGAAGAAGTTCCTCTGAAACCATAAATCTGTCCAATTTGGAGGCTACTTGGGTAGGTCCCCCTCTTTTTTTATTCCAAGTGAAGATTCCATTGCTTGTTTCCATATCAACTAATTTCATATTGGTGATGAAGTTCTGGAAGGAAACTGAGTCTCTGCCAAGTGTTCTAGTTCCTCCTTTCTTCTCCATGAGTGATTTTGTTATGTTAAAATATCCTCCAAGAATCTAGGGAAGAGCTGGGTATCTCTTCTTCATATCCTCCAGTGTTGTGAGGAGTCGAAGTTTATCCTCCATTGGTCATGGACCATAGACATTGGTGATCATCTAACATTGTCTGTCACCCACTGGTTGGAAAATTAGTGAAAGGTGATGTCTGGATGCCTCCGCATCAATCGCACCAAATTTTTGTGGATCCCATAGAGTGAGAATTCCACCAGCAGATTTATTTGGCTTAACTTCAAGGTATTCATATCTATTTAACCATTTGCTATGTTTTTCGTGGATTCTTTCCACAGAGCATTTTGTTTCTTGTATGAATACTATGTCAGGTTTTTCCTCTTTGATTCTTTTACCTAGATTCTTCTGTTTTCTTCTGCTCCTAAGTCCTATAATGTTCCAAGTTGTAATTTTCATTGAGGTGGGGTTTTAAAGGAGTAACTGGAAAGGTCTTTCATCCTTCCTGAGTCAATCATGAGTTTTCCACACTCTAGTAGTATTTCTTTCTGTCTTTTTCTTCCCCTCCTCTTCCCTGGATTCTTTGTTAGTTTTCCTGTTATTAATCCTATTAAGTAAGTCCCTTTGCTTTCCTTGTTGTCATGTCCCCTTTTGACTCCTGCAGCAGTTTGGTTTGACTTGTTCAGGAATATCTGTTGGACCTTGTCCACATCCTCCTGAGGGATGGAGTTTATTCCCAAGTTTCCTCCCTGTTCTAGAAACTTTTCCAGCTCTAGGTTTTCCCTTTCTAGGATCTCCTGTAAGTCTTGATCCTCTGTGCCACTTTCACTTTGAGACATTTCCTGGTCTTTTTCTATTTCCATGTTACTCAAAGGATCCATTGTGTGTTCGTTCTGTTCCTGAGTGAACTCCATGTTGGTCCCTCTTTCTTTCCCCCTTGTTGTCTTCTTCTTTGTACTCTCGTGATCCCCTCCATCTGCCTCTTGTTCTCCTAAGATCTCAAACCTGTTGTAACTTTTAGTTTTATCATTCCCAATAGGGTTCTTTTGTGTCTTCCTTCCCCCTCCTTTTCCTCTTCCTTCTACTCTAGTGAAACCTGTCTGGTCTTTCCCTTTGCTAGTATTTAGGTTTTCCTCCTTTCTATTAAGAGGACAGTCTCTGGATAGGTGCCCATGCTCATGACACTTGTGACATCTGAACGGGATATGTTCATAGTCAACTGTTTGAACCCATTCCTCATCATAGACTTCTAGAATGACCTCATCTGGGAGGGCTCCTAATAGGTCCATCTCCACACATATACGGGCATAGGATGTATATTTTCCCCTTAGAGTTGCCTCTGAGATTTTTAAGAAATGACCTAATTTATTGCCTATAGCTTTTAAAGATTCTGGCATCCAATAATCTAAAGGTAAGGAGTATATTCTAATCCATACCAGTACCGAAGTGAAGGTTTCTCGTTCTAGCACAAATTTCATTGTCCACAACCGCATATAGAGTCCAGCGGCTACAAAGATGTATGGCCCTCCTTCAAAAATCCTGTCTCTATCTTCCATGTTCGTAAACACCACAGTAAAAAAACCTTTGGATCCAAGATGTATATTTAACTCCCCCTTTGGTTTCTAATTTTATTTTATCCAGGTGTACAACGCTTTCTCTGATGGCCAGATTCCCATAAATTTGCATATGATGGCATAGTTTTCCATGTGATCCCTGTGCGCTTGCAGAGCTCGATCATTCAGAATAACCCGAGGTTTAGTAGTGGTTTTGGGTTTACAGGGCCCCATCTTGGCTCTGTTTTCTGACCCCTAACCTTTGTCTTCCTCTTTTTCCTCCTGACAGTCTTCTTCATGGGTCCCTTGCTCTGCATGGGTTTTGCTGCCTTCCGCCTTCTGCATTTCAGTGTTTTTTGTCTTGCTCTCCAAGGGTTGTGGAGGTTTGTTCTTTTTCCCTCCTCGTCCTCTGTTTTCTACCATATTACTGTAGGAGCGAGCAGAGCTTCCTCCTCCCTATGTCTCCATGGGTGCTTGTTGCCCTCCATCCCTCGCTTAGTGAAACCCTAGAACCAGAGCTCTGCCTCCGATTTATTGTGTAGGTAAGAATCCCTCAATTAAGTGTAATGTAGCTTTCATCCCCCACTAAAATCCATCTTTTTTTTTCTTTTTTTTTTAATGTGATCAAAACATTATGTGAAGTTTTCCCTCTTTATTATTTTCATTTATATCTAAAAAATGTACTACATATTTATGAAGTTTGTAATTTTTTGTTAATAAATGGAGATATTTTTTTATTTAGTACCTCACACATTTTTTACCATCTTCAATAAATTTGCTGCAAAATTATTATATGTGCTTTTAATAATCCCATCAAATTTTCTTTTTTCAATTTCTAAATATCTAGGATTTCCCCTCTTTAATTTTTCCAACATTTATCAATCTTTGCAGGTTCTACTCTACTAATTCAAACCAAACTTAATGTTGTGTAGTTGGGAAAAAAGTTTTGTGCTACATAAGGCTTTCAAAATTTTGATATCTCTCTCTTAAGTACCTATATTTGATTAATCAACACAAGAAATACCTCAAATGAAGTCTGTATGGGAAAATTATGCCAACTAGAAGTTGACCTTCATGTTTTTTCCACCATGATTCAAGAGGGTGCCATGTTAGCGCCATTACTCATAGAAAAGGGGCTATCCATGTGAGTGTGGTGAAGAAGACTCTAGAAGGGTCAATATGGTAATTATAGTTAAGAGTTGAAGGAGTCAAACTTAACCACTAGTAGGATATCAAGTTGTGTCATAACCACACCACTAGGAGAAAAATGGGTTCTGTTTTATTCAAGTGAATTTTGTTCCATAGATGAGTAAAGTAGTTGTGAATGCATATAGAGACAATAAACATAGATATTTTATGCTTTGTAGTATCCCATGGGCCATAGGTCTCACTCCTTTGTACTTGCATCCAATTCCATTCAAAGAAAGAGTTACCAGACCATCCTAACCTTCTGGTTGGGTTTTCTATCATAAGGGTTTCCTAGAGCATAACTTGTGTAATTTTGGTTTGTGAGTGTTCATTTTTTCACTGATATTTATTTTCCTTATTTCATATATTGCATGCATAAGTAGAAACAATAATTTAATAATGTTAGGATTCTAAATAAATTTAACCCTCATAGTATAGATTTCATATTTTTAATGCATTTTATTAAATTTATGGCGATGAATGGACCATTGGAATATAAACAACAATTTATGGATGATATAATGGAATAATGGTGCCCCCTCTTATGTTGTTTAAGATATATCATATTCTAATCCTATCTACCAAAAACAATTCACAACTTAAAATCACTTTGCACCTCTTTCGAGGGGATTTTAAACTTTGATGTAAAGGGAGGCTTATAAATAAATTAAATGTCAATATAATAATATAAAATATAATTGTTTACACCACTTTCAAAACATATAGGGACATTTGGAATAAGTAGAAGAAGAATTTGGTTATTTATAAGAAAGAAGATTTTCTTGAGTTTGGAATTGAAGGGAAGAAATAGCATATAAAATGAAGTTCTTGTGAAAAAAGTAAGAATTAGAAAAAAATTGTTAGCTAAGGTTGTAGAGATGTTAGTGGGAAAACCAAGGGAAACGATGGCATGACTGGTTTGGAACATGAGACTAGTGGATCCATCACTTTGATACAATCTTGTATTGTGGCCTCTCTTTCTCCCTAGATATGGAAAATGTAGTGAGGTCTTCTCGAGAAATTTTAGATGGAATGGATGTGTTTCATAGCTCCACCCCCCCCCCCCCCAACTAAAATTCATGTGATTTTTTTTTATATTTATGTGATCAATAAATTATGTGAATTTTTCCCACTTGTTTATTTGTTTATATATCTCAAAAATGTATTACATATTAATCAAATTTGCAATTGTTTGTTGATAAATGGATATATTTTGTTATTTAGTGTCTCACACATTTTTTATCGTCTTGAATAAATTTTCTTAAAAACTAATATCTACACTTTTATAAATCCTATCACATTTTATTTTTCCAATTCTTAAATATCTAGTATTGCCTCTCTTTACTTTTTCCAACATTTATGAATCTTTACTTTTCTATTTTACTAGTTCAAACCAAATTTAATGTTGTGTAGTTGGGGAAAAAGGTGTGTGGTAGGTAGGGTTTTGAAAATTTTGATATCTCTCTCTTTCATACCTTTCGTGGTTCTTGTTTTGAAAATTAGAACTTCAAACAACCTCTATTTTTCATTTTGAGCTCATTGAAAAAGCTATACCAAGATATTCACTTAAATATGGAATTTTCAAGTCTGAATAGTGAATTTATTGTTGCTAAGGTGACAATGAGTAGCAAACTTTATAGAAGTTAATGGATTAAACCATTGGTCCAAGAGTTAGCTTGAAACCTACAATAAAATTCAGATCACTTGGTATCATTCCTCACTCAAGGGGAACTTCTTAGGAGATAACATCTAAATTGGAATTTTTGTTAGGGAGACAGATTTTCTTCCTAGGGAGGAATGACAATGAATGATACTTTTGTTATTCATGGTGCTAAGGTGAAAACAAGTAGAAAGCTTTGTATAAGTTAATGGATTAAACCATTGGTCCAAGAGTTAGCTAGAAACCTACAATAAAATTCAGATCACTTGGTATCATTCCTCACTCAAGGGGAACATCTTAGGATATAACATCTAAACTGGAACCATTTTTAGGGAGACGTATTTTCTTCCTAGGAAGGAATGACAATGAATGATACTTTTGTTATTCATGGCAGAGGAGGATATATTATTTTATAATACTTGTTATAGGTTTATTAATTATAATTTTCAATGAAATAATATACTTTAGCTCACCTAGAGACTTCATCATATAAAGTTGGAGAATGGTGGAAGACACATAACTTCCTAGTTTGATCATATACTCGATAGACACTTATTTAAGCCTAGGGAAAGGTTTTACATATGAAGAAACAATATTTTTGAAGCATACTTTCTTTAACATGGACTCCAATTTCTAGTTTTCCATTAGGTCCAAGCTAGATTCAAATCAATCTATATGGTTCATTGTGCAAGATAACGTGATATATGTTTAATAAGAATTTGAGGGGTTGAATAGATATTCATTGAAAATACCATTGAGTTTATTATGCAAGGAATTTGAGGGAGTTTTATTTTAATCTCGTACGCCAAAGATGTAATATAATTAGCACTAAAGACCTTATGAGTGAAACTTGATGGTGTAATGGACATTTTCATGCAAAATTCAACTATTAATATCCCCTATGATGGGCCATCACTTCAAACTATATTTTTTTATTATTTATATCTTGGTAAAGTTGAAATACTACCTAAGTTTCAAAGATTGAGGTGGAACACAAAGCTTGGAAAATTTTGCTATGGGTTTTTTCTATTTGATAATATTTCTCTTGAATTGGGAAATCATTTGAAAACTCTTGGAAAGAAAAATATAAGCTTGGGCATAAGAATCACATGCATGTATTTTCATAAGCCAAGATGGCCTAGAACTAGAATAAAAAAACCAACAATAATCTTTTATTGCATTCAGTTCTGTTGGATTTCAACATTAAAATTTACCAAGTGTTGTTAGTGGATTTTTTTTAAATAATTGTTATAAAGAGACTGCAAAAAAAATTGTTGTTGAAGTCACACCCCTACTTTGTTCATAAATTTTCAACCTTACTACATTACAACCCTTAATCAAACCTACTACAATTTTGCAACACAAAATGGCTTGGATCCTAGACAAAATAGCCCATACTTCCTTACTACTGTAAACATGATAGTAAACGCCTAAATTTCTAATTATGCATTGATGAATTGAAACCAGTGGAGTGCATAATGGGTAGAAATATCCTACTAGACTATGCTTGTAGGTTGAGATGGTTGTTTAGTTGATTCCATATATTTGTCAAATTGATTCGCCATTTCTTTTACCCTTTAGTTTGCGTTGCATAAGCGAAATGCCATCTTTTGATATGATACTATTGACTAAGCCAATTTACAAAAACTTTGAATGAAAGTTTAGATAAAACCACATTCTTCCTCAATTAATACAATCTAATTCTTAAATTCCATAAAAAAAACCCAATACTTCAACACCATTTGTGATGAAATTGGTTGTTCCATAGCATGTAATTTAGAAAGAAAATTGAAGATAGAAGATTTATTAAAATGTATGTTACTATGATGGATTTTAAGAGCTTGAAGACTTTCCTGGAGATTCCATAAGTTTATCTAGCACCCAATTGGATTAAAATTTTCAATGAAAGGAAATTATCCACTATCCCTATTGACCATATTTTCTTATGGCAACCACCAATGAAAATGTCTCTATGGTTGATTATTGTCAAACTAGAAAATGCCATCGAATTCCCTTGCTAAATTATTCAAGGAGCACTAGAGACCTTGTGGCCTTGGATAATGCTAGGAAGGAGGTTCTCTTGGAAATACCCTCACTTCTAATAGATTTTGAAACAAAAATCCAATTATCTATGAGTTGGTAAAGATGTGTGGGCATACCATGAAGCTTTAGGTCTTATTAAAGAAGTCTTATGCAACAATGGAATTAATGGTGCAAGAATGGGACTTGAATTCTACAACATTGATCTTAAATTTATTTTCTTAGCAATTCTTCTTTCATCTTGCACTCTCTCCACAATTTTATTGAAAGTCATTTTGTTTTAAGTCAACAAGTAGAATGATTTTGCAACAAATTCCAGGGAACTTAATCTCTAGACACAGTTAATTCAAGGAATTAGTGTCACATTATAGCACACTTGTTCACATATCTTGATGAAATTCTCATTTCATGAAATGTTTCCATCAAAAATCACTTATTCATGGGTTGACCTCCATGATCCTTATTTGACCTGCAAAAAATAATAGCATTTTCTCTATAACACATAGTAATATTATGGAGGAAAGGAGCTATTAGGACTTTCTTTCTCCAATAAAACATCAAAATTATTGCAAATAATGCATATAAAAAATATCTCATAAAGGATTCATTAAAGAAATTTTCATTGTTATCTGTTAAGGAGTGGTGGCCAGCTTAGACCACTCAATAATATTTTGATGAAAAATTATCCATATGATGTCCAACTAAAGTGATTACAAAAATCTTGTTAAAAAAAAGTTAAATGTATTTGAAATTATATATAAAAAATGTTGAGAAGCAGGGTGCAAAGAATAATTGTTTTATATTTCCAACCTAAATCAGTGTTCATAGTTTTTGGCATAGCCTTTTCATTTCATGATGGATCAACTTGATTCCAATAGAAGATGAAAGTAGATTCATTTAGGTATCTCTAATAGAAATAGGTTTTCAAGTTGATTTGAAATTACATATCAAACTTGCTAAGAAATGGGTTTCATGAAAGAACTCATTTTGATTTCCACCCTAGACCAACAATTATAGTTTTTTACATAAATTTTTCATCTGATAATTAATTTAATTGATTAAAATTGGATAAAAAAAATATATTCATATAATTATCTCTAGAAATATGTTTTAAAAAAATGAAGAATTTATAGGTCATATATTCCATTGAACAACCTAGGAAACATAGTTTCAACAATGCAAATTTAGAATAGGAAGTTAGTATTTAGGGCATAAATTTCTCATATTATATCAAAATTAATGATTCTAGTCATATTTTAAACTATATTCATATGCTAATATACCATAGAAACGTGTTTTAAATATATATCCCTTTGGTCTTCCAAAAATAAATTGTCCCAGCTCTATTCTCAATGAGGTTATTTCCATAATAATTTGATAAACAAGTTGTTTATTCCAAACGAGGATATAGGTTTGTGTGGATTTTTATAGGTTTATCTTTTCTATGTAATTCATCCACATACCAAAAAATTTAAATACCTGGTTCCTAATTTTTTTAGTATGATATTCACAAAATGCCAAAGAAACGCCTATAGGCAAGCCATAAATACTTGCTATGGAATTAGAAAATGATATATCTCTTAAACCATGATACGAGTATTATAATTTTTTTGCAGATATGTTGTTTTAATGTTATTCTCTCCTTTACAAAAGATATAATTGACTAGATCATAATTTGCAAGATATGAATACAATATTGTAGGAAAATTATTATGTTTATTCCCAAAACTTCAAGAATTTTGATTTACAAATGTCATGAAATTCCTTCCACAGTTCAGTAATTTAACAATGAGAAGCATACCTCCTTGAATTGATTGTTTCTCTCTTTATGGGGTATCGACTGAAAAAATAAAAAAAATAAATCCTTCATTTTCTTTGTTTTTGTAGTGATTCTTGAAATGACTTCGCCTTGACTCTTCCTCTAGTGAAATCCTTATACACTAACACCATCTTCCTCTTACCCCTCATTCCTCTCCTCCTCAAGGTCAAGTTTCTCTCCCTTGCATAAAAGGGAACATTGACCTTATAACAAAAATATTTCTTAAGAAAAATGTCAAAACTGTCTTTAAACCCCATAAAACTTTGAAGAAGATGTTTCGGTCCGCCAAATATAAGTATAATCCCATGTTGAATTCAGGGGTTTACCAAATCCTCTGTTCATATGGAATATCATACATTGGCCAAATTGGTTGTCCCTTCAAAGCTCACATTAAAGAGCATATGACTGATACTAATCATCTTCGGTTATCGAAGTCTCCTTCTTTTAATTCGAAACATCTTATCTTCTTTGCTCAAACCAAAATCCTCTCCTGCGTTCCTTTTTACAATTCTAGAATCATTAGAGAGGCCCCATAAATATAGAAACACCATAATAACTTTAACAGAGAAGATGGTTATAATTTAAGCCAATCCTGGCAATTGGTTATCCACAATTTGACTCATTAGTTCCCTCCTCGTTACCCCTTTCTTTTACTCTTTCATCTTCTTCGCCTTTTCCTCCTATAATCTATCATTTATCCAAGAGAATGTTTTTTTCATATTATAATAAATTTCCAAATATTTTCTAGTTTTCTCTTAATTTCGTTCTTCTTTAATTAATTGACTATTAAATTCTCCCCCGTTAATAAATTATATCATTTACCATTATCCCTTAAATTCCTTTTAACCCCCTCCTTATTTCTATTTTTAATCTCTTTCTTTTAATTAATTAAATATTATATATATTTTTTATCCTTTAACTTTACCTATTGTATCATTTACCCTTGTCCCTTAATTTCCCCTTAACCCTCCTAATTTCTATATTTTAATTTTCTTTCCTTTAATTAATTAATCATTCATTATATATTTAATAATTTGATTTGAGATATTCGTCAACACACACACACAGATATATTTATTGATTCCTTTTCTTATTATTATATTATTATTTTTCAACGACTATTATATTATTATATTATTATTATTATTCATGTGTTATTTTATTTAATTATTGTAATAGTATTCTTTAATGGATAATTTCATAAGCTTTTGCTTATTAAAACATTCAAATTTCAGGTCTCTGATGATGGGTGGAGTGATGAGCCCCAATTTTTGGTACAATTTGGGCTCATATTGGCCTACTTACCTTGTTCAACCATTCATCTTTTACCACTTATGCATTCATTTCTTAGTATATTCGTGTTGTTTGTAGGAAGAAGGGCAGGCATTATATCTATGTGACTAATACATGATGATTTCAGGTTCTTGGCATTAAAGAGAGCCAAAGACCATGCAAAAGGAGACAAGGAGACAACAAAGGTGACATTGCGGGTTCATAGGGAGGTTGTCCACAGTCTTGATGACCCTCCTCGTGATTTTCACCTTAACTCTGAGCTCTAACAGCTCTCCCCACCGAGCTTAAAGGCAGCCAACACGTTCTACAGGATCAGCAGTTTTACAGCAGTTTGACTTTCAGTTGGACAGCCAAGCTCCACGAATGGAGGAAGCCAGCTTGATCTTCATTTTGTATAAATATGAAGGCCATAGCCTTTGTTAGGGGCTTTTTGAACTTTTGGACTGATGTTGTAATTTTTGAGCATAGCTCGGTGTTTGTTTTTGTAAGCCAGTTTTGGCATGACATTAGACTTTTGATTATGAATAAAGGCAAGCAGATTTGGATCTAATTCTGAGCTTTTAAGGGAGCTATAGCTCTCAGGTTAGGGCCCAACCTAAGAGCAATAGATCTCCTCTTCTTGTAGTGTTATTTACCTTTCTTTCCAGCATTTTGTTTCCTTGTTTTGATATGCATTTCAAAGAACACAGTTTGCTGATTTGATTCCTTTAATAAGATTGAGTAGGATTAGCTTATGGTTAAATTACTTTCAGCTGCTTAGATTAGGATAGGAGGTTTGTAATCCACTGGAGCTCCAAGAAAAGGTTGTTAGTGCCTCCACTGCCATCTTTGTTTAGGGATTGGGGTGCAGTCTATACCAACCACCAAAAAAACGCAGTCTTTTCTACTTTTATGCAAGTTGCAACACAGTCGGTTTAATCGTGGATCCTTTCATGCATTTTGCTCTTGAGCCATACTTCGTCACTACAATTCCATGCACGACTTTTCTTCATGATTTACATCGTTGTTCATTGGTTTAATAGCACAGGTAGCACTGGTTCATGAATTCTCGTTTTTGGTGCAAGACATAAGTAATTTGTTTTATTTACACTGCTCCATATCAGTCCACTTCCTTCTTCTTCTTCTTAACCTCTCCTCAAGCCACCTACTCGACCTCTATTCAGCTCGTTCACCTTCCAACTCTTCCATTGCCCACGTAGCTTCATCTTTTTGACCTTTCGTTGATCCCATCCTTCTATCCACCAAGCACTTCGTGCACTCTTTCTCCATCCTGGTTCTCTGCCCCTGAGTCATCACAAGCTCCATCTCCACCTTACCTATCCACCCATACTGTTCCATCACTTCACCATCACCCAAAACTTCCACTTACAGCACATCCTGTAGAAGTTAGCAGACTTCCTGTAGAATTCCTTAGTTTCATGTAGGATCCCCTGCAGACATCCTGTAGAAGCCTGCAAACTTGGTTGCCGAGCATTTGAATGTTGTAGACTTCTGCGGACTGATGCTAGGGACCCTCTGGAACCTCTCCTAGCCCTCCTGACCTTTCCCAAGCTTTCTCTCCCTTCGCACCACCTCTGCACAGCCAAACCCTAATAAGAAACAAATTCATAATCACTCCATCCACTTAAGCAAAAATACAAAAACAATGTTCTTTTTCATAGAAGTAGTTTGAGTTCATGCATTTCACATCACTAGAAGTAATGGCATCACTTTTAGACATTTGCACTTTCACTATTGCATCATAGAGGTCAAACTAGTCAGATTAGGGTTTACTAGGGTTTCATGTTTTGATTGGCTTTCAGTTCATTTTTGCAAAGTAGATTGATTTCCTCTGAGATAGCCTTCATCCATCATTTAGAAAGCTTCTTCTGAGAGCATATAGAAGTTGGCTTGAGCCCTAGTGGACTTGTGCCAGCTGACCAAGTGACAGCTGCGACAAGAGCTAGTACTTGTGCATACAGCACCGTCGCTTCCAAGTTTGTACGAACTACCGGGTTGATAAAATTAGAGATAGGAAGCCCCAGGAGTTGTAGCATTATTGCTACAATACTAGAGCCCACCATCTTTTTGGCGCCGTTGCCGGGGAAGCGTCAGAGTATTAGTAATTGTTGCTTTTCTTCTATTTTCCACTACAATCTTCTGCTAAGTAGTTTATTTCATTTCCATTCTGCAAAAGTAGCATAGACATTTCCTGCTTTCATAGATTAGTATTTCCTGCTTTCATAGATTAGCATTTCCTGCTTTCGTAGATTAGCCTTTCATTTCTGCAAGCGTAGACTAGTGTTTCAATTCTGCAAGCGTAGACTAGCATTTCCATTCCTGCAATTTCATTTGAGAAAAGTAGATTAGTTCTTTCCTGCTTTCAGTTTAATTCTGCATCTTTATAGTTAGTTGTAGATCAATCTATTTCAGTTTTGTAGGTACCAAAGGAAAAAAAGCAAAAACAATCAAAAAAAAAGAAAGTCTTTTCCATTTCATGCCTCGTAGGAACCGAGATAAATCAGACAAATTCCTACCCAACACCCCCACCACATCACTGAGTCACCCTTCTCTCTTCTTTGGTGACAGTGACCCAGAAGAACCTATAGGTGAACATCCCGAGATATACAAAGATCCTATAGTAGAAGAAGAGTTAGAGACCACTCCATCTGAAGCTATGGCTGACAATAGAAGAGAAGATGAGAGAATAGAAGGTGCCTTCCCCATCCGAGAGACCAATGGAGAGATGAAAATGAAGAACATTAGCCCCTCCGCCTTACCTCACTTCCATGGACTGACTACTGAAGATCCTGATACCTTCCTGTTTGAGTTTGCTGTCCTTTGTAGAACCTATGACTATACTGAAGATGAGCAAAAGCTGAAACTCTTCCCTTCAACTCTTAAGGATGCAGCATTACGCTGGTTCATGGGTTTACCTGGGAATAGTATCACCACTTGGGGTCAGATGCAGCAAGCTTTCAATACCAAGTACAGGGATTATTGTAGGTCTAAGGAAACCAAGGGAGAAATCTTTCGGATGACCATGGGAAATGATGAGTCCTTAGAGGATTATGAGGAGAGGTTCCAACTTAGCTATAAGCGGGCCAGGTGCACACTTGACCCTGAATCCCTCAAGTTGGTCCTGCTCCGAGGAGTCCCTGAAGACCTCTTAGATACCCTTCACATGTTAGCTGGGGGGGACATTTACCAACTGCCTTATGAGGACATCAAGACTATGTTTCGAAACCACTCCAGGGCAGCTCGGAAACGAGGTAGGGGAAACCTCCTCTCAACTAGTGTCCCTTTCTCCAAATATGAGCTTGCAAATCAATTAAAATATCTCAAGAGTGAGGTGAGACAGACCATTGCCATGCAGCTGGACACATTCAGAATCCAGCAGAAGAAAGAAGAAGCTGAGAGAGCCTTGGCTGTCTTCTGCCCTAGGTGCACAAGGAGACACCCTAAGAACGAATGCCCATTGCATTCGGTTGAAGTATGTTTCATTTGTGAGGAGGACCATCCCACAAATCAGTGTCCAACCTTACTTGGGTTTAAATCCATGTACCAAGGGACAGAAGCTCCCACTGAACCTCTCTATTACCTCAACCAAAGGAGGCCACAAGGATCTAGACCTTATCAGCAGGGAATGCAAGGGGCACCTCAAGCTTATTACAGCCCCAACCAATCGACTCCTATGCCTTCCTAGGGTCCCCCTGCTCATCCTTCCTGGTCCATGCCTCCTCCATGGTCTTATCCACCTCAGTACCCTACTCAACCTACTTCTCATTCATATCATTCACATGCCCAGCCACAGCCTTAGTGGAATGCACCTCAGTCGGGGTGGAGGTCCCAGTACAATACTCCTCCCGCCATTTTGCCTCCACCACCAGTTCAACCTCAGCCATTACCTCCTGCTCCTCCAAGGCAACCTCAAATGCCTGCTCAACCGAACCCGAACCCCAACAATAGATAGGCCCAGCAGGTATACACTGGGGAAACCTCATGCCCTACCTATGCTGTGGAGATCCAGGAGATCAATCTTCAATCTGGAAAGACTCTACCAGATCGCCAACCTCCTCCCCCAGAGGATGAGGAAGATAAATAGGAAAGTGAACCGAAGGCTATTCCACCCTTTCCTGAGAGACTGACAGCCACCACACAACCCAACCCAGAAGAGGATGAGCTTCTGGGTGAGCTCAAGCAGTTGTGTGTAAAAATACCACTTCTCCAAGCCATCAAGGATGTGCCAATATACAACAAACTGGTTAAGGAAAAGTGTTTCAAACACCCAGGCAGGCGGAAGAAAGATGCTTCAACCATCAATGTCATAGGACAACTGTCTGACCTTATGTTAGGACAAGTCATCTGCCCAAAGTACCTAGATCCTGGAAGTCCTGTAGTAGATGTCCACATCAATGGCACCATCATACCTCACACCTTGATCGATCTGGGGGCTGCCATTAATGTGATGACCAGGGATACCATGCTCAAACTCAATCTTCAGGGTTCCTTGAGGAAGACCTCGACAGTACTGCAATTAGCAGATCGCTCCACTGTGACTCCCGAAGGGATTGTGGAGGATGTCTTGGTCTCTATCGACTCTTGGGAATACCCTGCAGATTTCTTGGTTCTGCAACCCAAGGCAAAGCTTACTGGATATCCTCTCATTTTGGGAAGGCCTTGGTTAGCCACTGCAGATGCTTACATAAGTTGTCGTGCAGGAAATATGACCATCAAAAATGGTCCTATGTCCAAACAGCTAGTCCTATACCCTCCTGCCCAACCCTCCTTAGAGCATGACTTACCACTCTGGTTAGAGGAAGGAGAGGAAGACGAGGTGTACTCAGCACCTCTGTGCACCTCAGAGACCACTAGAAGAGACCCCCCAACCGAGGATGACTTGATTGAGACCTTGATCCAGAATCCACCTTCCAGTGCACTATCCTTAGAGAAATTGGTGGAGAACGCCCAAGCTAGCACCTTAGTGGATCTTTGTACAACCAACCCCGTCACTCCCAGAGTCAAGAATGTGGAGTTCGGCCCTAAGAGAGCGTTGAAGATCAGCTCCTTCCTATCTCCTTCCCAGGAAAAGGAGCTGTGTAGCCTGTTGGCCAGTCACCTAGATGCTTTTGCTTGGAGCTATAAGGAGATGAAAGGAGTCCATCCTTCAGTTTGTACCCGTCACATATACATCAAAGAGGATTGTAAGCCAGTTAGGCAACCCCAAAGGAGAATGAATCCAGCTCTTAAGGACATTGTCAAGGAAGAATTGCAAAAATTGTTGGATGCCGGATTCATCTACCCCATCTCAGATAGTGAATGGGTGTCCCCTCTGGTGTTGGTTCCCAAGAAAAATGGGAAATGGAGAATCTGTGTGGACTACCGAGAACTGAACAAAGCTACCAAGAAAGACCATTTCCCTCTACCTTTCATAGATCAAGTGTTGGATGGACTGGCAGGAAAGAAGTTCTTCTCTTTCTTGGATGGGTTTAGCGGGTACAACCAAATCCAAATCAGCCCGGAAGACCAAGATAAGACCACCTTCACTTGTCCTTGGGGCACCTTTGCCTACCGAGTCCTTCCCTTTGGGCTATGCAATGCTCCTGCTACTTTCCAGAGAGCTGTCTTAAGCATCTTCTCGGAGCTGGTCCATGATGCAGTGGAAATCTATATGGATGACTTTACTCCTTATGGGGCCAACTTCCAGGAAGCATTGTCCAATCTGGGAAAAGTCCTAACCAAATGCATTGAGATGAACTTGTCCCTTAGTCCTGAAAAATGTGAATTCCTAATCACTGAAGGGACCGTGCTAGGCCATACCATTTCTTGCCAAGGGTTGCAGGTGGATCCTAACAAAATTGCTCTCATCAAGAAGGTTCCACCTCCTCAAAAGGTAAGGGATGTTCGGAGTTTCTTGGGATTAGCAGGATACTACCAGAGATTCATTAAAGATTTCAGCAAGCTAGCCTCGCCATTGTTTGGCCTGTTGGCAAAAGATGTGGAGTTTAAATGGACTGACGATTGTCAGAGGGCTTTAAATGAATTGAAGGACAAGTTGGTGTCAGCCCCAATCCTGAGAGGTCCAAACTGGGTCCTACCTTTCCACATCCACACTGATGCCTCGAATAAAGCCATAGGTGCAGCTTTAGGACAAGTTGAGCAAAAACTTCCATATGCCATTTACTTTGTTAGCAAAAACTTGTCCAAAGCTGAGCTGAATTACACTGTAACCGAGAAAGAATTCTTGGTTGTGGTCCATGCACTGAACAAGTTCCGACATTATATTACTGGCTATCAAACCTTTGTACATACAGACCATGCTGCAATTAGATATTTAATGAATAAACCAGATGGGAATGCTCGTATTATTAGATGGTTACTTTTATTGCAGCAGTTTGATTTGACCATTGTTGACAAACCAGGTAGAGAAAATGTTGTTGCTGACTTTTTATCTAGATTGGATTTGTCTGTAGATGAGGATGGAACGGTGGATGACCAGATGCCCGATGAACATCTGTTTGCTATTTCAGTACTCTCTCCATGGTTTGCTGATATAGCAAACTACCTTGTTTCAGCACAGTTCCCTCTGCACCTATCTTCCAGAGAGAAGAGCAGAATCATCAGAAAAAGTGCCTCATTTACTTGGATCGGGGGCAATCTGTTCAAGCTTGGCCCCGATCAGATCTTAAGGCATTGTGTAAGGGAGGAGGAAGTCTTTGATATCCTCCTCACTTGTCATGATGGGCCTTGTGGAGGACATTTTGCAGCAAAGAGAACTGCCTTCAAAATCCTGCAGGCAGGCTACTATTGGCCCACACTTCATCAAGATGTCAGAAGATATGTCAGCCAGTGTGACCAATGCCAAAGAATGGGGAAACCGACCCAAAGGGATGAGATGCCTCTCCAACCTCAGGTGACTCTTGAGCCATTTAAGAAGTGGGGTATGGACTTTGTGGGCCCAATCAACCCTCCTTCGAGGCAAAGGTCTTACATCATTGTGTGCACTGACTACCTGACAAAGTGGGCAGAGACCAAAGCAATCAAAGCAGCAACCGAAGAAAAGGTGGCCGAGTTCCTAAGAGAAAACATCTTCTATAAGTTTGGCTATCCAAGAGAGTTGGTCACCGATCAAGGGAGCCAGTTCACCTCCAACCTGGTTGAAGATCTACTAGCTCATCACAAGATCAAGCATAGGACTTCCACCCCCTATCACCCTCAAGCAAATGGGCAGGTGGAAGTCACCAATAGAGCATTAGAAGGGATCTTGACTAGGGTGGTGAGCAGCAGCAGAAAGGACTGGGCAGATCGCCTGGTTGAAGCCACATGGGCTTACAACACCACTTGGAAGACCACCACCGGCTTCACACCTTATGAGCTGGTCTATGGGAAGAAAGCTTTGCTGTCCATTGAGTTTGAATACAACACTTTGAGGATGGCAGCTCAGCTGGACCTAGATCTCAGCCATGCACAACAAGAAAGGCTATTGCAGCTGAATGGCCTGGATGAGCACCGAATGCAGGCCCTCCTTCACTCAGAAGTGGTTCAACTTCAGAGAAAGGTGTTGCATGATCAACATCTCCATGACAAGCAATTTCAGCCGAGAGATTGGGCTTTGTTCTATGACTCCAGATACAAAGATTTCAAGGGGAAGCTGAGAACCAGATGGCTAGGGCCATATTCAATGGAAAAATGTCATGACAATGGATCTGTTCTTATTCGGACCATTGATGAGGAAGCCATCCCCATGCTTTTCAATGGGCATCGATTGAAGATCTACAGGAAGCCTCCCTCAAGACAAGAGTTCATCAAAACTATGGAGAAGGCAGTGTTGGTCATAGAGAAGGGTTCTGCCTCTGCTTTGGGCATACCCTGAAGAATCTAAAAAAAAAAAAATAATAATAATAAATATCCTTGGGTGAAAACCTTTCTAAGGCACCCAAGGCAGGTGGTAGGGGTGAAAACCTCATGGAGGCACCCCTATTGTCCTTTCAAAAAAAAAGATTGGAAAAAGATCCTTGAGTGAAAACCTCTTTGAGGCGCTTAAGGCAGATGGCAAGGGTGAAAACCTCAATGAGGCGCCCCTGTTATCTTTCAAAAAAAAGAAGAAAAAAAGAAAAAGAAAAAAACAAGGTCAGCAGATGCATTATGTAAAATTGCATGCAGGTGTTCTATGGAGGAGAGGAAGCCTCTCAACTCAAAGCCAAGGGTCCTCATCATGCAGTCAGGACACCTCACCATCACCTCCTCCAAGAATACTCATTTCCTCCAAGGTATGTGCAATTTTATTACAGCTTGAGTCTTCTACAGGAAGAGGCAGATTTTCTACAGGAAAATGCAGAGTTTCTACAGGAAGATGCAGATCTTCTACAGGAAGGTGCAGACTCTCTACAAGAATGCATCCTTTCTACAGGAAGCGCTGTATTTCTACAGGAAGCTTCCTGTAGAAGCTCAGAACGGGCCAGAATTCATTTCATGAGGAGATCTAACGGCTAAGGATCGGTTTGGATGCATGCACGCCACGATTGTCAACCATGCACATTGCTGTTATCTTGTTCCACCATCCTTGTCGACATGCAACAAAGTTACCTGCACCAGCAAAGCAGAATGATGAGTCTCGAGAAAAAGCAAATTGTAAATGGAAAAAGCGCTAGAGATCTCACACCATATTCATCACAGTCAGCCAGAAGCTTCGAGAGCATGATCGTGAGGCCATCCATCGTCGTGCAGCATGCACCCAAGGAGGAAGAACTGTTCCAATACATCCCACGGGAGTCCTGTAACAGTTAAGCCTGCTAGAGTGGATACCATTCACAGCACAGGCCATATGCAATGAAACATGGGCGCATGCAACTGAAGCATCCCATCCATCGACGGCAGCTTGTGAACATGGACCTCCGGGCCTGTGTAAGTTCGCCAGCAGCAGGTAAATCGACTCATCAGCGTCCAAAGAGCCGAAACATCGTGTGCAGCCGCGCAGGTAAGGGTCTCGACCCTTCCTTCCATCAGATTGCATGAATGTTACTTTGATTGATTGCTAAGTGTAAAGGTGAATGGGTTGAGCGGCCATATGGCCATTTGGCCGGCCACATCAGCCAGTTAATGGTCTAGTTGGATGAGAGGGTGGCAGCCATGACAAAAAGAATAGCAGCACGCACGTGAGAGCAATCCCGTCGAAAAAAACCGAGTTTAACCGAAGAGGCGGCGGCAGATCTGCGGGAATTGATACGGCAGCAAGTGAGCGCAGTTGAATGATGGGGTGACGTCACCCAACGGTCCGGCGGGGACAGCTCACCCCCGCGCCGCGGATTCCGCCGAATTCAAAATCTAATTGGCTAGATTGCATTCATGCATTTATCAACCACCGGTTTGAACTCGAGCGGCTATCCTGATCCTTCTGCAGTGTGATACGCCGAGCCTTTGGCTATCAGAACAATTGAGAAGCACACCCAAGGTGCAGACCGACTGCAGTCTCTCCCGAAAATCGCGCGCTGCATTCTACAGGAACGCTGTCATTCTACAGGAACGCTGCATTCTACAGGAACGCTGTCATCCTACAGGAACGCAGTTTTCTACAGGAAAGCGGGTGCCTCACGTAAAAAGGTGGCCAATTAAAAGAGGTAACCCTGAACTCTTCATGCAACTGGTTATTAAAGGTGGCAGAATTGTCATCCACAGTCTGGTCATAAAAAAACGGTGAAATTGTTGTCTGTTGTGCCTATACTGTCATTCTACAGGATGTCGAGTAATTAAACTGTGTTAAGTTCCTCAGGGATAAGTTTGTGGGTTATGTGCATGACATTCTACGCTCTGTCTCAGTAAACCAAAATCTCTTCCACAATCACCACCTCTGGTTAAGAAAACTGTTTTAGCATGCCGGGTGGGTTTATAAGATGAGAACCCACTGATTCAACCAAATTAAGGGAAAACCAGGAAGTGGTAGAGCTCTTCACATGGGTTCAATGGATATCTTTTTGTGACAAGTTGTAGGGTTACGATGATGAAGTGGCAGAAGAATTTTTGCAGGCTCTGAAGCCGAAATCCAAGACACTGGCCACAGTGAACTTCAGGGGTCTAAGCCTCAAGCTAACCCCGCAATATATCAGTCGAATTACTGAACTTCTGATGGGTTTGCCATGGGATAAGGAGGAAAGGAAGTTGAGCCAACAGGCCAAGAAAGAATTCTTTCCACCTGAGGAGGAATTCTCGGAGGACAAAAATGGGGTGCGAAGAACCAGCTTGCTGCCACCATGGAATGAAGTCAGCCTGCAAATCATGAAGTATATAACCTGTGAAGGTAGTTTTAGCATCGTGTACGCATATCACTTTCGGTTTCTCACTGAATTGAGGCACCGGATTGATCTTCCTGTAGAACAAAAACTGAGCATTCCTTATTTCCTGCTACAGTCCCTAATTGAGTGTGCCACCAAGTTAAAAGAAAGCATACCAGATCAGGTAGCCCACCATGGGTTGATCAAACTTCTTGTGGAGGATGCGCTTCATTCATATAAGGTTCCCCTCTCATGGGAATCATTCCGGAATTTGACAAGAGATGGAGACATAAAAATGTTGATTGAAGAAACGGGTTCCTCCAGCAGTGAGGAACAAGAAGCAGTGGCTGAGGGAAAGAGAGAAAAAGGCCAGAAGACCCCGACCACAGTGAAGAAGAAAGAACAAAAGAAGAAGCATGAGGAAAAGGATGACAAAGAAAAAGGTGGCACACCCATCTTGTCAGCAAGAGAAAAGAGGTTGAAGAGCAGAACGGACAAAGCTGAGGTGGTCCACATCAGCCCAAGTACCTCGTTAGCACCTGCAACCAAACCAAAAAGCAAAACCCATGCAGCTAAGCAAGCAAAGGTGGTGACACCCGTGTCTACAGGAAAGCAGAAACAGGCTTCTACAGGAAGCCCGAAAATAGAGACAGGGGCTTCTACAGGAAGCCCGAAATTGGCAAAAGGGGCTTCTACAGGAAGCCTGAAAATCATTGAAAAAGAGGCTTCTACAGGAAGCCCGAAAATTACCAAAGCAGGGGCTTCTACAGGAAGCCCCAGAGTGGCTAAAACAGGGTCTTCTACAGGAAGCCCAAAATTGGTAAAGAAAGGATCTTCTACAGAAGGCCCGGAAGTGGGTAAAGTAGGGTCTTCTACAGGAAGCCCGAAATCTGAAAAGAAGGGGCCCTCTACAAGGAGCCCTGAGAAAGAAAAACGCAAGAAAGAGAAGGTTGGTATTCTCGAAAAGGATGCAGCAGCTGCGCTGGCCGCCCTCAGTACACCTCCAAAGCCGAAGGAGAAGAGAGAGAGGGAGATCCCTCTACCTTTTGAAGCCAGGAGAAGTAAGAGAATAAACACGGGCAAGCCGCAGCCTCCACCCAGCAGCCAAACCATTTTAGGGGGTGTCCCTACTTCACCCAATGAAAGATCCCCCTCTAAAACATCAGCCACCCCCGAGAGAAGAAGCCCAAAAATAACTTCCTAGACACGAAGGATAGGCCAATTGGCTTCCGAAGCCCGGCTCAAGGAAACAGGAAAGGGGGAGGAAGCGCCACCCTCGTCACCGCCAGGGGCAGAAAAGGCAGGGCCACCAAGAACAGGAAAGGAAGAGCATGCTCCGGGCTCTAGTTATTGGCCAAGGACGAGGAGCCGGAGCAAAGTTGCTCAAGGATGAGAAAATAGTTTAGCTGGGGGGTGATGATGAGCCCCAATTTTTGGTACAATTTGGGCTCATATTGGCCTACTTACCTTGTTCAACCATTCATCTTTTACCACTTATGCATTCATTTCTTAGTATATTCATGTTGTTTGTAGGAAGAAGGGCAAGCATTATATCTATGTGACTAATACATGATGATTTCAGGTTCTTGGCATTAAAGAGAGCAAAAGACCACACAAAAGGAGACAAGGAGACAGCAAAGGTGACATTGCGGGTTCATAGGGAGGTTGTCCACAGTCTTGATGACCCTCCTCGTGATTTTCACCTTAACTCCGAGCTCTAACAGCTCTCCCCACCGAGCTTAAAGGCAGCCAACACGTTCTACAGGATCAGCAGTTTTACAGCAGTTTGACTTTCAATTGGACAGCCAAGCTCCACGAATGGAGGAAGCCAGCTTGATCTTCATTTTTTATAAATATGAAGGCCGTAGCCTTTGTTAGGGGCTTTTTGAACTTTTGGACTGATGTTGTAATTTTTGAGCATAGCTCGGTGTTTGTTTTTGTAAGCTAGTTTTGGCATGACATTAGACTTTTGATTATGAATAAAGGCAAGCAGATTTGGATCTAATTCTGAGATTTTAAGGGAGCTATAGCTCTCAGGTTAGGGCCCAACCTGAGAGCAATAGATCTCCTCTTCTTGTAGTGTTATTTACCTTTCTTTCCAGCATTTTGTTTCCTTGTTTTGATATGCATTTCAAAGAACACAGTTTGCTGATTTGATTCCTTTAATAAGATTGAGTAGGATTAGCTTATGGTTAAATTACTTTCAGCTGCTTAGATTAGGATAGGAGGTTTGTAATCCACTGGAGCTCCAAGAAAAGGTTGTTAGTGCCTCCACTGCCATCTCTGTTTAGGGATTGGGGTGCAGTCTATACCAACCACCAAAAAAATGCAGTCTTTTCTACTTTTATGCAAGCTGCAACACAGTCGGTTTAATCGTGGATCCTTTCATGCATTTTTCTCTTGAGCCATACTTCGTCACTACAATTCCATGCACGACTTTTCTTCATGATTTACATCGTTTTTCATTGGTTTAATAGCACAGGTAGCACTGGTTCATGAATTCTCGTTTTTGGTGCAAGACATAAGTAATTTGTTTTATTTACACTACTCCATATCAGTCCACTTCCTTCTTCTTCTTCTTAACCTCTCCTCAAGCCACCTACTCGACCTCTGTTCAGCTCGTTCACCTTCCAACTCTTCCATTGCCCACGTAGCTTCATCTTTTTGACCTTTCGTTGATCCCATCCTTCTATCCACCAACCACTTCGTGCACTCTTTCTCCATCCTGGTTCTCTGCCCCTGAGTCATCACAAGCTCCATCTCCACCTTACCTATCCACCCATACTGTTCCATCACTTCACCATCACCCAAAATTTCCACTTACAGCACATCCTGTAGAAGTTAGCAGACTTCCTGTAGAATTCCTTAGTTTCCTGTAGGATCCCCTGCGGACATCCTGTAGAAGCCTGCAAACTTGGTTGCCTAGCATCTGAACATTGTAGACTTCTACGGACTGATGCTAGGGACCCTCTGGAACCTCTCCTAGCCCTCTTGACCTTTCCCAAGCTTTCTCTCCCTTCGCACCACCTCTGCACAGCCAAACCCTAATAAGAAACAAATTCATAATCACTCCATCCACTTAAGCAAAAATACAAAAACAATGTTCTTTTTCATAGAAGTAGTTTGAGTTCATGCATTTCACATCACTAGAAGTAATGGCATCACTTTTAGACATTTGCACTTTCACTATTGCATCATAGAGGTCAAACTAGTCAGATTAGGGTTTACTAGGGTTTCATGTTTTGATTGGCTTTCAATTCATTTTTGCAAAGTAGATTGATTTCCTCTGAGATAGCCTTCGTCCATCATTTAGAAAGCTTCTTCTGAGAGCATATAGAAGTTGGCTTGAGCCCTAGCGGACTTGTGCCAGCTGACCAAGTGACAGCTGCGACAAGAGCTAGTACTTGTGCATACAGCACCGTCGCTTCCAAGTTTGTACGAACTACCGGGTTGATAAAATTAGAGATAGGAAGCCCCAGGAGTTGTAGCATTATTGCTACAATACTGGAGCCCACCATGGAGTGTCCACCCAAAACGTTGGACAGGATTAAATATGCCCAACACAGTGGAAAAAATTACTCTCAAATTTTGAAGAAATTTCTATGTAATTCCCAATGTATTTGCCATGAGCTAGGAGCATATTTATATAATATAAATAGTATTTTGGGTTTAAAAAACTTTATTTATTATTTTTTTAATATGTATTTTCTAATTATTATTATTATTATTATTTTAGTTAATACATTTTAGTTTTTTATTTCTCTCTCTCTCAATTGCTTTAATATTTTATTTTTCAATCATTTTTATTGATTTTTTTCCATTGAAAAAGGATTTATTTAAACTAGTTAATTTGAATTTTCTTTAAAAAAAATAATTAAAAAATAAAATAAAATATGTGTTATGCTTTTGTTTTTTTCTAGTAAAATAAAGGTGTTTTTTGATTTTGTTCACACATTTGATGATTTTATAAACCATAGTTTAAAAAAATGTTACAATTTTAAAGCCTCATTGAAAAGAGGATAATGTTGTCTTAGGCTAGGATCTCAAATGAGATATAATTTAACCTTAAAATAAATAAATTACTCCTACTAGAACCACTCTCTAATTTAGGTGTTATGATATTTGGTCTTTAATGTGGGAATTTTAACCCTAAAAAGGGTTGATGTTGCATCATCACTTTTACATTTCATGGTGTTTTTCATGTCTTTCATAAATATGACACTTGGTTTCTAATGTCATGGTTGAAAAACGCTGGATTTTTAACCTTGAGGTGAAAAAATGGTGCATTTTGGGGTGTTTTGTTCAATTTTTTTTATTTGAAAATTTGGAATTTTTAGGGCTAGAGCTCTCATTTTCAGGTCACATTTCTTATTAAGTTGGTAAGTTTGTTACACACACACACACACACATATATGTATTTTCTAGGGCCAAGCTTCACTTGCAAAGTCAATACGTTGATTTAGTAATAACAAGCCACTTTCCCAATGGTTTTCCTAAAAATTCTACCTACAAACTATGGTCATTCGAATGCTTCTTGCTTTATATTATTTTCAGTCTCTCAGATTCACTTTAAGTGGGTGCTTCAACAGGTCTCCATGGGTAGATAAGTTACTCTTCATTTTCCTTACGTGTTTCTTTGATTAGGTGGAATTTTGAATGTTTCCATGTTTACTCCTTTTCACCCACTTTACAGGGTTGAGGCTATACTCCCTATTGAGTGCAAGATCCCTACCATATGTATATTCATCGATCTTCCCCCATATACTTCGCCAGTAGAGAAATGGATCATCCAACTAGAACACATTGATAAAAGTTGACGAGAGTCTCTCCAGCATAATGAAGACCACAAAAAGTGGACCAAAGCCTCGTTTGATCGCTATGTTACTCCATTCTCATTCAATAAGGGGGAGTTAGTACTCTTGTATGAAATCTCTAACCTAGCCCTGAGACCTAGAAAGTTTGAAACCTTAGGGAATGGGCCCTACATTGTTAAACATTATCTTTTGAAAGGTGCTTACATGTTGGCAGAGCCTGATGGGACTTGTCTCAAATACCTTGTCAATATGATCTACCTCAAGAAATTTCATCACAGGCCTTACGATGTAACTATGTACCATGATTTATTTTTATGATCACCTCATCAACAGTGTACTCTAAACTATACTTTCATCATGTGTCACTAATGGAACATCCACCGACTTACCACCATGGGTTCATTGATGATGCTTCTCGATGGCCACAGAATCTCCCTGTAGTAGCCCAGGCCATTTAATCTCATGATAAGACTATTCTTCATTAGAATGGTGGTTGCATTGGGTCAACCACAAATAATCAAGCTGAATACGAAGTCAGCATAGGCATTTTGGCTAATTCCTCGCAGTTAGGTATTCGTCATTTGCATGTGTTCCTTGATTTGCAGCTTGTTGTATTGCAATTGAATCAATCCTTCAATTTTTATGACCCTTTTCCTTTCTGGAAATACCTACATGCACAAATATTAGTAGGTGGTTTTTATCATTTCACATTTTCACATATATCAAGGATTCAAAATCATGTTGTTGATCACATATATAATCAAATCATAGACTGGAAAGTGTTACATACAAGTCATCATCGATACACATAAGCACAAATAAAATGAACCATCGCATCAAGAAATAAAATACATCACATGTTGATGTATTCTTATTTCTTGATGTGATGGTTCATTTTATTTGTGCTTATGTGTCTCAGTGATGACTTACATGTAACACTTGTATAAAATAGGGTTTATATACATTGACTAGCCATCACCAGAAAAAATGTATCATCTATAAGAAAGAGGGGAGCATCCTCATAATGAGTGCTTCCCCTGGTACATCATAAATACATCTAAGATTGAGGTATATTGCACTCTGCACCACCTGTTGGAGGCTCTCCTACTCCCTCTACCTTGGAACCAAAATAGGGCATGTGTATCCACTGCAACAACGACTTGATGGAGAACCAAATGCCACTCCATGTCCAATATCATCATCCTCTCAATGAAATCCTCCTTAAGCATCACCAAGCTAACCTCAGGTAATCTAAGAAGAAGGTTTTTCAACCTCTATTTCACATCCAACTCCCTTTTCTCAGCAGCACGAGCACGATCCCAGAGCCTCTGTATCTCCTCTTGGAGACCCACCACCTCTCCCCCATCTCTGGGAGAACCTATCTCGAGACGTGCCCATCGGCTCAATCGATCCTCAGGGACCCCATCATGAGGTCATCAATGTCCCGCTACAGCAACCCCTGCCAAAGGTTGTCTCTAACCACTGCCATAAGCACCATCTAGTCTGTCTTGGGGCACCTATGAAGACCCATATCTACAAAAGCACCATGTACAATGCCAGTATTAGGTACATCGTATAAAGTACATATATGAAAAAAAGTAAATTCAAAAAAATAATATGTATGCACATACCTACAAGTCCCCAAGCATCGCCTAGGGGAAGCCCCATGTCCAGGTCACCCTAAAAGTCTATTCTCATGTACGGGAACTACAGGATCAACTAAGGGTTGGACATAAGCCAACCACTAGCAGTTTCAGTCCAATATTTCCCACCTCTCCACCACCATATCTGGGCATCAACATAGCCCATATCCTAATCTGTGGATCCCTTGGAGGAGTCGGGTCCACTCGAATAAGTGGGTGCAACATGGTCACTTGCTCGTATATAATGTTGCAAAGGGTGCTTCCATACTGAAAGCCACATATGTCTCATGGCACCACCTACAAAATTTGGGTGGTCATCCTCTAATTTACCATGCTAGCCCAGTTAAAGAAGGTATTGATATGCATACTCTTGTAATCAGGTGCAGGATAGTGGTTCCATAAATGCAAACAATCATCGTCATTTCTTCTTGTGTAGCTAAATCCTGTATGGACTCGATCATGATGTTGTCACCATCATAAGGGTAAACTCCACACCACTACATGGCTCACTCAGCCAGTCTCGGCACACCATGTGGGAGCTATGTAGGAAGCACCTCCCCTCAAGGCACTAGTCCAGTGAAAGTATACATCCACCTCCACCATGAAAGGGACGTCGGTCCCCTATATATCGAAGACATGTCTTGCTGGCTCCCACCTCTTGATAACAAACCATAGAAAGTCCTCCTGTGATCTCAGTAATGGGTTCTAAAAGAACTTTAGTAACCCCCATCTAGCTAAGGTTGTGTGTGCTTGGGTAACTGCACCCACTACATCGCGGAGGTCCCCTTAATCCCTCTCCCTTCATAGCACCATCTTGCATATTTGACCCCCATGAGGTCAGTAAAAGAAAGAAAATAAAAAAAGGGAGGCCAAAACACCAAATTTTCAAAATTTGGTACCCCACAGGATTGTTTGTGAAACGGTCGTGCAGGCCTTGTGCATGTATCCCTTACACTCGTGACATTCACCCTAGTTCACAATCCCCCCTCATAGGGGTTCTCAATCTTGTATTCCACGCAGTTGCGACCATTTTGCAATTGTTTTTTTCGAAGGCATGATACCATTGTGGTTCATCCCCCCAACCCGTGAGGAATCGTGCGATTTTGAGCTAGTCACCTACGAGGGTTAGGGATCCTTTTCCTAAAAGGGTCGTACAGGGCACCCTACACATCCTACTTACCCTATAACTATTGAATTGACAAAGATGGTTTGATGATGACTAACCTGTCTCTCCTTGCTCGATGAATAGACACTTTGGTTGACCGCAAAGAAAAAAATGATTGTTGGGCTCCACAACAAGTGCCACATCAGCAAGTACCAATGAGGTGGAAATGTGGGCCCCATTTCCCTTATATGTACCATATTTTACATTCTTCCAGAGGCCTGTATGGGAGCCCATGAGCTCCTTTCATTGAACCTTCAGTGGTGTTTGGATCATAACACAATCATCTACACCAGGGTACCCTACTTTCAATTTGTCAAAATTTTTCATTTTTGGGTCTGTTTCACATTCAAAGTACCTTCCAAGTATGCCTTTCTATGATTTCAATAGATCTTCTTCAAACATTTCTAGTTTACATATTTTATATGAACATTTACTTCACTTCGGGTATTGGCTTTTAAGTTTTAGTTAATTGGAAACTTTCATATTGAACTTAGTCCCCTGGTACACCAATCGACAGTTAAGGTATCATTCTTCACTAGCATGATAGGTTTTTCTGTAAACTTTTCATATCCTAACATTATATGTATGAAATTAACCATAAGTCTCATCATCTCCACCACATTTACCGTCACCTTCCACTCATACTTTGTAAACGTTCACATTGGTTGATAGAGCTTCACTCACATGGATTACCCCATTTTATTTTTATAGTTTTCCTGACACTATTGGTATCCATGATCATTTTCATAGGCTTGAAACAAGCCTCATCTCACTTCTTCTATTTTCTACTTATCGTGCTCCTGTCGATCCACCATTAGTTTTGGATTATGATGAATACTCCATTGCATTTTGCACTTGGCCTACCATCCATCCACGTTGCATTAGATTATCTGCATCATTACCTCTGCTTCATCCACCTCACATTGAGACTAGCCAATGGGGCCCCCACCCTCTGTAGACACCCACCTACATCATTCAACAAGCCAACATACTCTTAGGGCAACCAACTTCTTGTTTGAACATCCATAACTACTTTTAAATTCTTTATGAAATCGCACAAATATTTTTTTTGGAAAAGGATTCTCACCCATATTTTTGTGTTAATTATTGGGAAGCAATCCCCAGTAACCCTTGGTTGGAGCTTTATTTTTACTCACCCACACCCACATCGTTGATCACCATTTATTCACCCATCCACCATGACAGTTAGAACATACATATGCCTCCCCTAGATGTCCTACCAACCCGAGGGGCATACACCTTACCACTCTTGTTTTGATTGTTGCCACTTGCATTACATCTCCAACATTAGTAATTTATCCATATCCTTCCAATATTGTTAATCCTCATTATCATGCCTTTGACCCATCATGTTACAACACTTGCTTCAACATCATACGAATTTCTTGAAATCATGTTTCGAGCGGTTGGAACTTCTTTTTTGTCGACATCAACACCCATCTTATAGAATCAAAGTAGTACCTTAGTTGGTCCCCCAACTTTTATGGATCCCCCCCACTTTCTGGGATAGTCTTGGGTGGAAAAATGGAAACCCTCATTTCCCATTGATTTCATTGCCCCCCTTGATGTTTGACACCAACATAAGTTTTCACATCGAAGGTGTATTGTACTTTATGATCATTTTAGTTCTCTCATTCAGTCAAGTACCCATGTATTCAGCCACATCTCCTTCAACAGTTCTTTGTATTTGATGCATGGGGGCACCCAGTTCAGCATATTTGTCGGAGATGACCCTGAGGGTGAAAGAAATTATCTTCTTTAGCTAGAAACATTCCAAACACTTCAATGCTAACTTGATATTATTTTCATGTGTGTTTGTAATATTTTAGTCATAGTCATCATAATGAGCATGGGATATGCATGCCCCATATAGATACTTTTTTATTTGTATTTCTTTAGAGCATGGTTTTCTTTCAGTTCTCAGTCAAGTTCATTTCTCCTAATCATCTTCGTACCAAATTTATCTCTCTCAATAAGTTGATAACAATCATCATTAGAATAAGAAAATGTGATTTATTTTGTTTATATGTTGACTCCTAACCTCACACATTAGGGGGAAGTTTCTATTATGAAAAAATGGAACACCCATTTGTACACAGCAAAAGGAACTCAGAGTTAGTAAGAATCATGTACAAAGGACACATTTGGATCTAGAAACATTATGAAAGGAGAAAAAAAAAATGGTTTCCTGAACTTGACTTTAAAAAAAACCCTCGCAAGTGTGCCATAGACATTTGTTCACAACCTTGCATATGTTTCTTTGATAGCCATGAGGGTCACTAGAAGCCTAGTTAGCTCCTCAGGACGTGAAATTTCTTGAAAAAAACTCAAGCTCTTGACATAATGGGTTGACCATTCGAGACTTGATCCCCAAGAAGCCTTATTGCAGGAGGGTCATAGCTCTCATCTCATTTATGAGTAAAACAACCTCACTGATGAGTCAAATGAGGGAAGGAGTGTTCAAAATTTCTATAAATGCAATAGCAAGGAGAATAAAATACAAGAAGAAGTTGTGCATTTTTATGCTACCAAAATTTCTCTGAAGTAATTAATCATACCAAGGCTAGGATAGTTCCACCATTTCAGAGAGTTTTCTTTGCTTCTATGAGAGAGAAAGTGCTTAAAAAGAGATTGAGAAGGGGAAATCCTTGTTGAAGAGTTATTCAGAACCATTGCTCAATCAAATCACTTCAAGTTTCTTTGATATTCATTTGTAACTCTTCCACTACCAACAATCAATAAAGAGGATCTTTTTCCCACTCCTTTGTTGAGTTGTTTTGCTTGATTGACTTGCTTTTGGTTGTTTAGTTTAGTTTAGCTTAGTTTTTTGTTTATGTATTTTTTCCACTTAACTCAATGCTTTATTAGTCCATGTTTAATCACTAACTCCATTCATTGTTTGTGTATTTCCTTGTAGGAAGTAACCAACTAAAAGGAAATTGGATTTGGGACTCATATGCTACCAAACACACCATACACAAAGAAATTTTGATTGATTCTTCTCGATTGACCATGGCCCCATGTAACATCGTCTTCCAACTATTAGACTATTCTTGAAGAAGCCTGCTCTAGTACCAATTGTTGGAAATAATAAGAGGGGGGTGAATCTATATTTCATTACTTTTGACAAATTTTCACTTAATTAATCTTGAAACTAAATTCATATCACATAATAAAACATCCATAATGTATGAACACATAGATTAACTTGTAAATAAAAATTTGAAGAAGAAATACTTGAAAGCAATCTTTAATTTATTACAATATCTTGTGAGGACACCAATCACTTATACTCATGAACTTACAAAGTTGCAGGCTCCAACCTATCAAGAATATGAGGAAACTAATCTTCAGTGAGTGTCAACTTATAGTAATTGCAATCTCCAACCTAAACTCAGCCTTCAATACACCATAACATGGACTTGAAATCAATCTTGAACTTGGCCTTCAAACCAAGCCTGCACTAGATCTTCAAATAACAAAACTCACCCCTAAAACTTGGCCTTTAAAAAATAAAACTCATCCCATGAAACTTGGTCTTCAATTCATAGTACTCATTCATGAAAATTGGCCTTCACAAGGATTTAACTTGACCTTCAAATCAGAACTACAATTCAACCTTAAGGTAGGCCTGAAACTTAGCCTCTATAGGGATAGAATTTGGCACTCAAGATAGGCCTGAAGGGTCTCAGTAGTTAATATCCAGGCCACAAGGAGTAATATATTTATGATTTGGTTGTTATATCTCTTTGTAAGGTTTTTCTGAATATATTATTCTAATCGTAATGATTTCTTTCCAATATGGTGAACTTACTATGGTTATTTATAAGTCTTAAAATTACCATATTTTGACATGCTCCTTTCCTTATTTCTAATCCCTTTTCATATACATGTAACCCTATGTTATCATATTTTAATGCTTGTATGTGAGAATATTTATGTTATGTACCTATAATACTAGTGATTCCCCCATTACTATTGTCATTGTATCCCTTATTGTTATTGTTGTGCCCCTATTGTCCCCATATTTTTATTATTGTGCCCCATAGAAGCCCACTATTGTTATTTTTGTGCCCTTATATTATTATTGTTAGGTCGGATTTGGTTATATTGTGACCCCTTAGACTCCTATATATAGAAAGGAGGTTTTTTCATTTGTATCATCCAAGAATTGTTCATTTGTGTAATGTAAAGGAGGTTTCCCCCTCGAAGAGGCTGATTTCTAAGTCGTTGATCTATCTTTTCTATCTTTTTGTGAGCTGGTTTCATAACATTTGGTATCAGAGCTTGGATTCTAGGGTTTCGCTACTCCAAATAGGTCATCATGGTATTTTTGCTATAACTTCTTTTATGTGATGTTTCAGAAGTGAAAAAACAAACCCATTTGAGCCAAAATCTCTTTGCACCTCAAGTCCAAATTTCAGATCTTGTCTCGCTATATTTTCAGAGATATGATCCGAGGAAGTTAACGTTTTCACAGGATCTTGAATTATATCTCAAATAGGTGACTTGGGGAAAATCGTCATAATTGTTTTTCTGAGCATTAGATTGAAAATTCGCAAGAACTTACAGAAAGAGGACGGCCTGTAGTTTTCTGTGTATCCGTTTTAGGTCCTAAGGTCAAAACAGTGACACGTCGAACTTCATACAAGCTCACTCTACTGAACCAGTCTATAATCAAGTCATCGTGGGAGATTTGGCATAACTCTTCATTGGAGAATTCAATCTTGATCAGATGTGCAGGGTTAGAAAAAGTGCTCGGAGGGTTATCGCAGGAAGCAATTACAGACTTTGGAGATCCACAATTACAAAGTTACTATAGATTCAATATCAAGCTCCTACAAAGTGAAAAAAGGTGTGTAGTTTTTTAAATTTTTGCATAAGTTTGGTTTAAAAAATTAGTTTGAAGGAATTCAAAGGGCATAGTGAAGCATTATTATCATTAATTGATGCCCGAAGAAAGAAAATGGAAACACCTAGTAAGCAACTTGAAATCTCTAACATGACTTATGAAGAAGAGGAAGAAATGTAACATGATATATCAAAATTAAGAGACCAAGTGCAACATAATTCACTCACACAAAAAGTAACAAAAGCTAAGATGGATGGTTTAAAGAAAGACGTAGAAGTTAATATGTATGGCATGGAAGCTAACATGGATGGTTTAAAGAAAGGTGTAGAAGCTAAGATGAATGACACGGAAGCTAAGATGGATGGAGTGGAAGCTAAGATGGATGGCGCGGAAGCTAAGATGGATGATTTAAAGAAAGGCGTGGAAGCTAAGATGGAAGATTTGAAGACAGATTTGACAAAGTTTCTACAAGAAATGCTTACTAATGGCGAAAGGGTAGTAAAGGAAATTCATGATGAGAACAAAATAAATGTTAATCATTATTTTATAGACTCTTACATTGGACCAAAGAACCACCTTATTCCAAAGATCAATATGAGGAAGTTTGATGGCAAGGATCCTATAACATGGATACTACAGATGGAGCAATTTTTCGATCTCCATAATGTGAAAAACACATAAAAGGTACACATTGCAACTTTATATTTAGAACCAAATTAGTTTGTATGGTATCGATGGCTTTGATCTCGTAAACAAATTTTCACTTGGGCTATTTTTACAGATGAAATGATAGCACATTATGAGGATACAAAAAGCAACACCTTTTTTAGCCAATTGATAAATCTCAAACAAAAGGGTTCAATGATGGAGCACATTGAGGACTTCCAAAAATTGAATATAAGGGTAAAAGATATTCCAGAGGAGCATAGGATTGATGTCTTCATAGGGAATTTAAAGGATAACATCCAACATGAGGTTCGCCTTTGGGAACCTGATTCATTGGAGAAAGCATTCAGGTTGGCAAGAAAAATGGAAAGAAAAATTATGGAAACAAGGAATCCTACAACTCACAATCATAAAGATGAAAGTGTTGTTGCCCCTATCCATTCACAACCTACAAGGTTGACACCACAACAATTGGAAAAAAAGAGAGCGAAAGGGCTTTGTTACAGTTGTGATAGAAAATACACTAAAGGTCATAAGTGTGCTAAGAAGAAATTATTTTACATAGATTGTGAAGAGGAGGAAGAAAAGGAACAAGAAACGTCAAAAGAAAAGGATATACACCAAGAAATGAATCCGACCATATCTTGTAATGCATTGGCTAGAATTACCACTCCTCAACCTATCAAGATAGAAGGGCATATCAACAAGAAAAAGGTAATAGTGTTGATTGATTCGGGAAGTACCCATAATTTTATTCATTGTAAGATAGCCAAGGAATTGAATTGCTTCCTATATCCAACACCAGAGTGTCAAGTGATGGTTGCAAGTGGAGGAACCATAAATTGCTCAAGAAAGTGCCATAATATCAAGCTATCCATGGGAGAATATGTATTGAATAGCCCAACTCTTTCCATTCCAATGGGTGGTGTTGATGTTGTACTAGGAGTCCAATGGCTACAATCCTTGGGAACAATAGCTTTTAATTTTCAAGAACTTTTCATGAAATTTTCTTCGGAAGGAAAGGAAGTTGAATTAAGGGGTATCGCAAGGAAACCAGGAAAGATAATAAGCTCTAACAGAATGACAAAGATACTAAATAAAGAACAACGAGGCATAATTGCACAATTATGTTCACTAGAGGTTCCCACTTGAAATCATCTATTTCTCTAGATCTCCAAAAATTCTTGGAAAATAATTCCAAGGTATTTAAGACTCCCAAAGGCCTCTCACCTATTCGTGATCATGATCATGCTATTCATTTGATTCCAGGAAGTGTTCCTCCAAACATCAGGCCTTACATATATCCTTATGCCCAAAACAGTGAAATTGAATGTATGGTTGCATAAATTCTAGAGGCTAGTATAATTCAACCTAGTCAAAGTTCTTTCTCTGTTCCAATAGTATTGGTTCACAAGAAGGATGGATCATGGCACATGTGTCCAGATTATAGGGAGCTCAACAAGCTCACTGTTAAAGATAATTTTCCCATTCCTGTCATTGATGAATTATTGGATGAATTGCATGGATCAATTTACTTCACCAATTTGGATCTTCATTTAGGATATCATCAAAGAAAAATGAAGACTGAAGACATTCCATAAATAGCATTTAGAACTCATGAGGGTCATTATGAATTTTTGGTCATGCCTTTGGCCTTACCAATGCACCTTCTACATTTCAAGGTATGACGAATTCCATTTTCAAACCCTTCCTTAGAAAAATTGCGTTAGTATTTTTTGATGATATACTAATCTACAGCAAGTCTTGGAAGGATCATGATCAACATGTTGACAGGGTGCTCAAACTATCGGAGGAGAAACAATTATATGCAGAAAGCTCCAAATGTCTCTTTGGAGTACAAGAGGTGGAATATCTCGGTCATATTTTATATCATGAAGGTGTTAAGGTAGACCCTACAAAAATTAAAAGAATTAAGGAATGGAAAATCTCCACATCCATAAAGCATCTGCGAGGATTTCTTGGGTTGGTAGGGTATTATCGCAATTTTGTTAAGAATTATGGGAGAATAGAAGCACCTATAACAACATTATTGAAGAAATATGAATTTTCATGGACTCCAGAAGCAACGAAGGCCTTTGAACATCTTAAAGAGACAATATTCCAAGCACCGATCTTAGCTACACCAAACTTCACAAAAACATTATTGTGGAATGGGATGCCTCGGGAAATGGAATTGGTGATGTTTTAATGCAAGAAGAAAGACCCATTGCTTTCGAAAGTCGTCCAATCAAAGGAAAGTATTTACACAAAGCTATTTATGAGAAGGAAATGTTGGCAATACTACATGCAGTGAAGAAATGGAGACCCTACCTAATGGGAAGACACTTCAAGGTAAAAACAGATCATGATAGTCTTAAATATTTTTTAGAACAAAGATTATCTTCAGAAGAGTAGCAAAAATGGGTCACAAAGATGTTGGGTTATGACTTTGAAATCATCTACAAGAAAGGGAAGCAAAATGTTGTGGCAAATGCACTCTCAAGAAAAGATGAGGATGTGGAAGCATTTCTTTGTGCCATTTCTATTATCCAACCATATTGGATAAATGAAGCAAGTGATTAATGGAAGAATGATGAAGAAGTATGGGCACTCATTCAGAAGTTACAACAAGATCCCAGTACATCTGATACATTTAGCTGGAAAAATGATTCTTTATGGTACAAAGATCGATTATACCTATGTAAGAATTCCCAACTCAAACAAAAGATTCTTAGGGAATTGCATGCCTCTCCCTTAGGAGGGCACTCAGGATTTCTAAAAACTTACCACAGGGTTAGGAAGGAATTTTTTTGGGATGGCTTTAAATCGTATATTCAAAAGTTTGTGGTGGAATGTTTGGTTTTCCAACAAAATAAAGTTGAAACAATTAAGACCCCAGGTCTATTACAACCTTTATCCATTCCAAGCCAACATTGGGAGGAGGTTTCAATGTATTTTATCATAGGTTTACCCAAGTCCGAAGGAAAGAGTGTTATCATGGTGGTAGTTGACAGACTTACCAAGTATGCACACTTTTGTGCATTATCTCGTCCATTTAAAGCGAGTACAGTTTCTACTACATTTATGGAAACAATTCAAAACCTACATGCAAACCTAAAGAATATTGTAAGCGACAGAGATCCCATTTTCATTGGTTGGAAAAAATTATTTTATTGTCTTGGTACTCAGTTAGCTCGTAACTCATCTTATCATCCTTAATCCGATGGGAAAACTAATATAGCAAACAAATGTTTGGAGGGATATCTTCGTTGCTTTGTATCTGATAAACAAACACAATGGGTCAAATGGTTGCCTCTGGCTAAATGGTGGTATAACACTTCCTTCCATACTGCAAATAAAATGACCCCATTTATGGCACTTTATGAATATCATCCAACATCCATCACATCATATTTAAGAGAAAATTATAAGGTTCAAGCAGTGGAAGATCACATCGAGCATCAACAACAAGTTCTCTAACTCTTAAAGGATAACCTCACCTTGGCACAGAATAGAATGAAACAGCAAGAAGATCAACATCACAGTGAAATAAGTTTTGATTTAGGTGATTGGGTATTCCTACAGCTACAACCATATAAAAAAATGTCCCTCAAGAAATCTAAGAAGAATAATAAATTATCACCAAAGTACTATGGTCCCTACAAGGTGTTGCAAAAGATAGGTACTATGGCATACAAATCGGAGCTTCTTGTAGCTTCCCGAGTGCACCCAATTTTCCATGTTTAATGCTTAAAGAAGGTTATAAGTGACAAGCTCTCAGTTCAAACAATATTGCCAAAACTTGATGAGGAAGGAAAAATCATATTGGAACTTGAAGCAATCAAAGAAACAAGAACTCGAGAGCTACGAAATCGATCAATTTTAGAGCATCTCATCAAGTGGAATAACTTACCCGTTGAATATTCCACATGGGAGGATGAGAATTTTATACAGAAGCATCCAGAACTACACAAGCATTGAGGACAACACTTTTTTGAAGTAGAGGGGTATGTTAGGTCCCTCTAATACTAGTGATTCCCCCATTACTATTGACATTGTATCCCTTATTGTTATTGTTGTGCCCATTTTGTCCCCATATTGTTATTATTGTGCCCCATAGAAGCCCACTATTGTTATTTTTGTGGCCTTCTATTATTATTGTTTGGATTTGATTATATTGTGACCCCTTAGACTCCTATATATAGAAAGGAGGTTTTGTCATTTGTATCATCCAAGAATTGTTCATTTGTGTAATGTAAAGGAGGCTGCCCCCTCGAAGAGGCTGATTTCTAAGTCGTTGATCTATCTTTTCTATCTTTTTGTGAGCTAGTTTCATAACAATTGAGGTGTTTCCAATTACATTTCTTAGAATTTCATTGAATTGTGATTAGCCTTAGAGAAATTTAGTGTATTATGTATTTACTTTGAAGTAATTTTTCACATGTAAATAATTTTCTATAGGAATGGGTCCACACGCTACGAGGTTGAAGAGACTTGAGTTAATGGTGTATATAATTTTTATATCAATGTATTGCAAATATAGCATGCCACAGAGGAGGATATATACCACCACCAATCATGTAGCCACTTGAGGAAGATAGTACAACAAATATTTCATACTTCCTATTATTGGAAGGAAAATTTCTATGTGCCAACGTGTACATATTTATTTGTATTATAGAATTGAAGGCCTCCCATGCATAACCCATAAATCTAGGAGTTCAACATCATTAGTAACTATTTTTTAACATATTTTGAGAAAGTTTTTTGTAACCCACATGGCTAATTTCAAATTTGATAATTAGTTGGGCTTTAGTATGAATATTGGAACTATTTATGAGTTGTTGTAGCCACTTTAGAATATCCTATCTTCAATTGGATATATATTTAGATAGTTGTTGTAACCACTTGAGAAATTTCTCAATTGGATCTATGTTTTTAACCTCTAAATTGAAAAGAATTGTTGACAGTAGCATCATTTTTTTTTCGAGGTTAAAATTGCAACTAGTTTAAGTAGTGTTCTTAATAATTAGTAGTATTGCAACCAAAATCTTAAAATCATCCCTAGAATAAAAAATCGGTGCTCCTAGTAGCAACGTCTTTTTCTTACGGGGCTAAAAATACTATTTTTTTTTAATCACGACCTTGAAAATCAATATCCTTTGAACAAAAATTATAAAACTAACCTTGGAATAAAAAGGAGGTGCAACCAACATTGCCATTATTTTTTGAAGTGGTAAACTCATTACAACCTTGCATCAATGGGAGAAAAAAGGGGGATCGCACATTCAATATTAGTTCCAAGAACATTTAGAATACCTTATACATAAATTAAATCTATTAGAGATAAAGCCTTCTACTAACAAATTCACGTGGAGAAATAATCGGATTGGACCAGGCCATATTGTTACTTGCTTGAATAGATTTTAAATTTTGTTCATTGTTATCACAAAAAATATTGGTCAGTTCTACAATCCTCCCTTAGATAAAATTGAATCAAAATTAAATCACTCTTGACATCTAAGAAGACATCGACTTCAGACCACTACCCTTTCACTATTGTCTAATTTGGGAAAACTCGCCAAACTTCAATGATCCGGTGTATAAGGTTTGAAGCAAGTGGGTATTGGGAACCCTAGTTACGATATGGGAGAAAATGATCGAGAACTTGAAGCTTGCATTAAAATAACAGGCTTGATACCAACAATAAAAAAGACAAGGAAATATATACATACATTAGAAAGAAAGAATGGAAATTATACAGTATAAGATGAAGAATGGGTTCACAACACATAATCTGTGACAAGAAGAAAGAGAAGAGTTTGCAACCTATCATAAAGCTATCAAAGAGTATAAGAGATTTGGAATTTAAAATCCTTGAGAAATTGGTTAAAATCCAAAGATATGAACACAAATTATTTTCACAAGAAAGAAAAACATCAAGTCAGTAAAAACAATATTAAAGAGATTGTTACAAGAGGTATACAAATTTCAGATTTTGCATCACTCAAGGAGGAGGTGATCCTTCACTTTAGCGATTTGTATAGTGCCACAAACCCTATCATCCCTATAGTGGAACACTGAATGCTAGAACTTATTCCTGAGTCTATTTCATAGGAAGACAATGAGTGTTGACAAAACACCCACTAAAGAGGAAATCTACCAAGCTGTTTTTCCCTTCAATCTAGAAAAATCACTAGGACCATATCGATTCTCAACCCATTTTACCAAAAATTTTGGGAGGCAATAAAACAATATTTTTTCATAATGGTGGGTTATACTCTAAATAAAAATTGTATGGCGAGAGCAATTAATTCTTCCTTTCTAGCCTTGATCCTGAAATATATAAACCATTTTTCCTATTCAATATTCCAGTTGATATCACTATGTAATGTCTCTTATAAAGTGATCTCAAAGATTTTGGCCAAAAGGATTAAGCCTATTCTACCCAAAATTATCTCATAAAATTAGGGAGGATTCGTGGATGAGAGACAAATATTTTTTAATATCATCCCACTTCAAGAGGAAATCGACTTCAGCCAAAATGGAGATGACAAAGGCATGATCATCAAACTAGATATGGAAAATTCCTTTGATAGAGCAAGTCATGAATTCCTCTTCAAATTATTGGAAAAAATTGGCTTTAATGCTAAATTTGCTCAATGGGTTTATTTATATATGAAAACTTTATAGATCACCCCTTTGGTTAATGAAAGAGTGGCTAGTTTCTTCTAAGCCTCCCTAGGGTTACATCATGGCTAACCTTTATCTCATTTCTTATATATTATCTTGTAATATTCTCTTAGTAGGAGCCTGGGATATGAACGGAGATGTGTGATCCTTCCAAGAATTAGATTTTCTAGGGGCATCCGAAGCATCAATCACTCTCAATTTGTTGATGATACACTCTTGTTAGGGGGTTCCTCCACAATAATAACTAGAAGGTTTAAAAAAAGTTGGATTCTTGTCTTAGAGCCTTTGGAGGTTAAGCAAACTCAAGGAAATCTTATATTTATGCATAGAATGTATCTAAGGAAGAAAAGACAAATTGGAAGAATTTTGGGTTTTCAAATAGTTGAATCATGGTCCTAGGGAGGTAACTCAATTGGTGATTGAAGTAATGTGAGTCTTCAGAAAATTAAGAGATTTGAGGTTCAAATCCTCTAGTTGTGATCCGATTTATGGAGAGGAGGATAGGTCGTAGACCCCAAAGGTTTACTAGTAGTTATGTGTTAGGCAGGTTGTTGGGTTCCTCTAAGATACAAAAAAAAAATATTTGAATCATGGAAGGAATTAAAATATCTAGGAATTCTAATATGCCTCAAACCACATTCATCTCAAGGATGGGAAGGAGTCATAGAAAAAATTTCCTCTTGGGGAGCTTGATGGCTCAACCTTGTTGGGCATGTTGTTCTTATCAAGGAAGTTCTCTTTGATATCCCTTTATACAATTTCTTATCTCTCCTTTTCTCCATAGAGCATCCTTTCAACTTTAGCAAAAAAAAACTTGTAAATTAGTATGGAAGGTGGTAAGAAAAGTTCCAAAAAAACCCATTTTCTTAAATAGGCTCTGGTGAAGGCCCCTAAAATTCATGTGTATTTTGGAATATGGGATACATTGATAATGAATGAGGAAAAAGGATAAAAAGTAGTTTGGAGATTTATCACCCAAGAAGAAGACTAGTGGAAAGCGGCCTTGAAGTGAAAATATGTTCAAGGAGAAAGAGCTCGATGCCAAGAATCCATCCAAATAATGAAAGGGTGTTCCTCAATTTGTAAATTATTTGTTTTAACATCCCCTTTCATCTTATTAGGGCTATATTAGATTCTAGGAGACAATAATAGTATTAATCTATACATTGATAAGATTATGGACCAATTGACTCTTGAGTGATTTCCTTAATTCCTTCCCCTCTAAGAGTATTTTCGTGCTGAAAGGAAACTTACATTGACTAACATATCCAATTGGGATGAGGATGGAAATTGGAATGAATTGGAACTTAAGAAATGTTCCACCCAATCTCCAATGGTTGGTTTCCAAGCTCCATGAACGACTGATAGGTTGTGCGCCTTGGTGATCTAGGAGGATCATAAAAGGCCAAATTTTCGAAGTCGTCAAAAATCACGAAACCTATCTCAAATCGAAGAGGTCGTTGTTTGAATCCAACAATGAAAGCAACACCTCAATATGATATCATATGTGAAAGTTATGGTCTGTTGAATTTTTTTAGAAAAAACTAAAAATTTTGTAGGCAAAACCAATAGGGATGACATGTGGCGCTGATTTCAACAGTAAGGATGATGATCTCAGCAAAGTGATGTGGCAGTATAGTCTGAAGGGAGCCAATTAGGAGGCGCAACATGGCAATGACATAAACATGACATCAACAACCCAGTCAGTGACCTAGTCATCAATACAAGTGAATCAGAATGTGCCACAAGGTGCCCAATCAATAGTCAATCCATTTCTTAATGAGGCACATTTTTCACCTTTGCGCCGGACTGAAGTGACCAAATTTTCACCTACTTAATTTTCTCAAGAACCCCTTAAATATTGATGAACAATTTTGGTAGTCTTATCAAAATTCAAAATATATTAAAAACAAATCGGGTCATCTGGTCGGCGATCAAACCCAGTCGACCGAACCCCAACCACTATGCAATACATATATGATAATACATCGGCGGGACCACCAGCCGGACATGGAGGTGATATTATAATAATAAAACAAAACATAAGTGGGGGTCGTGGGGTTTGAACCCTCGACCTCCCACCAACCAACTCTTTAATTATTGACCACCGATCATCAGGCCAACGAACCTTGGTTGGAAACTCCCCCAATGAAATGTATATAATCCATTCCAAACACTGAGACCAAGGAGGAGTCTGCATGGTGGATTTTTGAGAAACACGCTTGTGGAACTGTGAAGTGTCGGAACTATGTTCCTAGGGGACCTGCCCGGGCATGGAATTCGAGAAATATTGGAGGGAATATTCTATAGATTCCCTGGAATATTCCATAGAGAATCTAAAAGGAATCTAAGAGATTCCCCATAGCTCTAGAGGTCACTATTACATTATTAGGCCAACCTTATAGCCATTTTTCATGATTTTTCGCCAAGAATCCAACCATGTAGTATGTTTCTTCAAAAGAGCTATGCATTTCCAGGCCATCCCTAGAAGTGGAAGTATAAGGTGTAAATTTGAATTGTATGTTTATTTTATTTTATTGAAAATTAATGAAATAGGCCTCCCCACATTGACCAGGACCCAGAGACGTAACCCACATTGGGTGAACTCCATTATCAACTTGTTTGTACCTTTGTTTTTCATGGTTTCATTTTAAATTTCTTCTTCTTTTATGTGTATGCATTCATGGTTACAGGCTGTTTAAAATGAAATTCTATAGGTATCCTTGATGTGAAAATATCTGGATCAAGTTTGGTATCAGAGCGGCTCTTCTGTTGATGTGAATTGCAAGTGTATGATAACCAGGGAAAAGCTCCAAATGGGTGAAGGAAAACTTAATTCCTTTTATCCAGAAGCGGGGTATACAACACGAAGATGGAAAATGGTAAATGAAGATGCTCGATTGTAGGAAGAGAAAAATTTTTGCAAGGCCTTTTACATCATGGTCTACAAGGTTGAAAAATTGTTTACGGATTATGAGAAGACAATGGCGAAGAAAGAGAAGAAATAACAAGATGATCATGCCTCAGTAAATAAAGGAGGAGGAGAAGAGACTCCTGAAACCCCATCTCCATCTATTAGTGAATGCTCCACTTCTTTCTCATCTTCTCATCATTCTAAAAGTAAAAAATCTCATAAAAATCCCTTTTCTAAGTTAGATGTCAAGATTGATTTTCCTATGTTTAATGGAGAATATAATGCAGAAAAGTTAGATAACTAGGTCACATAGGTTGAAGTATATTTCCGCATACAATGAATCGAAGAGTATGATCCAAGATGCAGTTAGCATCTCTTCACCTGAGTGGTACCACTCTCATATGGTGGGAAAGAAAAATGCAGAAAAGTGGTAAGAGTAATCATAAACTTCTTTCATCTTGGTTCGAATTTTTTTTTGCTTTAAGAGGAAAGCTTTACCCATTGGGCTACAAACAGAGGGCCATGATGGAATGGCAACATTTGAAACAAAGTAAAGGTCAAAATGTTCAAAATTTTACAGAGGAGTTTAGGAAACAAGCATTAGCATTGAATGTTCCATTAGACTCTCCTGAGATGTTGATGAAATAGATTGGATTGTTTCATAGTTATTTGTGTCATTAATTATTATTATTTGAACCTGAAACTCTTAATGAGGCTAGTATGAAAGCCATTCACCTTGAAATCAGGGGAAAATATGAATAGGGGGACTATGCAAAGGGGCAACAATAACAAGGAAAAATGAAGCAAAGCCCTCTTGTACTCATTGTGAGAAAGAAGGGCATGATGAGGAACATTGTTGGAAAATGCATCTAGAATTCATAGCAAAGAGGAATGGCCAAAAAGAGAAGTAGAATATGGTCACTATCGTAAAATAAGACTAAGAATCTGAATCGGAGGATGAGGAGAAGATCAAAACTCTCGGAATTGTAGGTGATGGACCTATTGTCTTGTATTCTGATTTAGGCGATGAGAATAATATTTCAACAGATGTTGTGCCAAAGATGAGAATGGAACCAAAGACTACATGACTCCAAGAACTCGAAGAGATCAAACAAAGAATTCAAGTGGAGAATGTTTAACTAAGGAGACTCCTACAAAAATCAGAGGAGGAGAAACAGAGGTTACAACATCAGTTACAAGCCAAGGAGGAGGCCTTCGAAAAGTTGCACTATAACAAACCTGAGGTAAAAATTGATTCTTCAATTTCATGTTCTCTTTATGATGATGATTTCACTTCTTTTGAAAAACATACTACAAGAATAGGATCAAAATTGATGAATAAAATGGGGTATCAAAGAAAGGGCCTCCACATTAATGGCTAGGGCATTGTGAATCCCATCAAAGTGGAGGAATTGCCTCACTACGTAGGACTTGGTTATGTCATAAGGGAGGATGGATAATGCTCCAAGACAACCAGTGACCAGTCAATGAAGGATAATGGGATCACATCACAACATGCCAGCGATAGTGAGGATTCCACAAGAAGTTCTTCTCATCAAGGACGCACCAAAAATAAGCAATCAAAGAAGGTCTGGAATGTCTGGAGGAAGAAGAATTGTAGTCACTGCAACAAGGATGAACATCATAGAGCCACATGTCAGGTACACCATGACCAGAAAGCACCTATGAAAGAGCCAGTCAATGAAGCTTTTGTACAAGAGAATCAACTCCAAAATGAAGACCCATTCACATTTTTTAGTGACAGATGGTTGTATTAGATATAGTAGCTTGTCATGGCCACATTTTGTAAATCACATGTTGCGAAATAATTGTCAAAGTGATGAAGTGTTTACCATCACTTATGAATTCAACATGATGTTTTTTTTGGCCATTTTAGTTGATAAGTTGGGATTGGTTTCCACTATAATTATGATGTAAACTTGACCAATAAGTGTGGTATAAACTCTTGGAAAGTATGAGGTTGTTTGGGCCTTGATTGATCTTGTATTAAAGACATGTATTTTACAAAGAATGTACTATAGTTTTGCATAGAATGTAGGTGTTGGGTCATCACTTATGGCTATGAACTACAAAGGTGAAGGAGAAAGAAGTGTGTCTTGGTAGGGCACTTGTCATGTAGATGAGGGAGTACAACAGATTGCAGATTGTGTTCATGATTTGGAGGACCAAAAGCTTCTTAGTGGGGAGGAATGATCCAGGAAGATCCTAAAAGGCCAAATTTTTGAATTCCTCAAAACTCAGTGAAACCTATATCAATTCAAAGATCTCGTCGTTCTAAATCAAACAATGTGAACAACACCTCAGTCCAACACCGTATGTGAAAGTTATGGCCCGCTGAAATTTTTGAGAAATAACTAATAAATATACAGGCGGGACCCACAAGGATGACACATAGCATTGATGCCCACAATACGGATGTTTACGTCATTCATACAAATACTGACATCAACAAAGTGATGTGGAAGTACGATCGGCAGGGATCCAATCAAGAGGTGACACGTGGCAGGTGACGTCAACAACCTAGTCATCAATGTATGCGAATCAGAATGTGCCACATGTTTCCATTTAGCAGTCGATCATTTTCTTAATGGGGTAACATTTTTCACATTTTCGGTGGACTGAAGCGACCAAATTTTCACTTACTTATTTTCCCGGTAACCCTTAAAATCCCAATGAACAGTTTTGGCGGTTTGATTAAAGTTCAAAATATATTAAAAAAAATCAATTCGATTGGACGGTCTTCAAATGCAACCAACCAGGCCCAATCACTATATAATACATATATGATAATACGCCGATGTGAGTTGAATTCGCCTAGCAGGACCACCGACTGGATCGTCGACAACATAAGAGAGGTGGTATTATAATAAAAAAAAAAAACAAAAGTGGGGGTTGTGGGGTTTGAACCCCTCACCTCCCACCAACCAACTCTTTCATTACTGACCACTAACCATTGGGCCAATGTCCCTTGGTTGGAAACTTTGCCAACGAAATGTAAATAAGGTACTCCAAACACTGAGAGGGAGGAGGAGGTCGTGTGGTGGATTTTGGAGAAACGTGCCAATGGAATTGTGAAGTGTCAAAACTATGTGCCCAAGGGACCTACCCGGGCATGAAATTCAAGAAATATTCCAAGAAATATTTTATAGATTCCCTAAAATATTCCATAGAGAATCTGTAGGGAATCTAAAAGATTCCCTAGAGCTCTAGAGGTCACCAACATAGAATTGGGCCAACTTTATAGTCATTTTTCCTGATTTTTCGCTAGGAATCCAATAGTGCAGTTTGTTTCTTTAGAAGAGCTATGTATTTTTAGGCCATCCCCAAAAGTAGAGGTATATGGTGTAAATTTGAATTGTATGCATTTTTTATTTCGCTGAAGATTAATGAAAGAGGCCTCCCCACACTGAGCAGGGATCGAAGGCATAACCCACACTGGGTGAACTCCATTATCAACTTGTGTATGCCTTTGTTTTTCATGGTTGCCTTTTAAATTTCTGCTTCTTTTATGTATATGCATTCATGGTTACATGTTATTTAAAATGAAATTTTGTTTGCATCCTTGAAGTGAAAGGATCTAGATCACTTGGAGAAAGGAGGATGGAGATCAAATCGATTGCAATGTTTCAGATTATTCAATCAAGGAAAACTATGTGTATTTTCTCTTTCAATCCTGTGTGTCTCCAAAGCTCAAAATTTGGAAAAAAAATATGGAAGACTAATGTTAATCCTAAGGTGAATTCCTTAAGTTGGTTCCTTGCACATAAGAAAATCTTGATAGCTGAGAACCTTAGAAAGAGAGGCATCCATGGCTCACCAAGACGCTCTCTCAGCAAGAAGTAAGTGGAAGATATCTCTCATATATTTTGGAATATGAGTATACAAAAAAGGTAAGGATGGAAGCAACATCTCCTCTCCATAGGAGTGTTAAATGGACCTCTACTTTGCAAGAATTCTTCTTCTCTTGGGAAAAATTACAAATTCAATGTTATATCAAAGCCTCTTCTCAAAATGTATTGGGAATATCTTCCCAATATTTATATGTTGGAAATTTGGCATATCAGGAACAATCCAATCTTTAATAACAAGCTTACTCCTTCCCAAAGAACTACAATTAAAGCATTATCATTGTGTGTTTAATTTGAATCTCAAAAGTAGGATCATAGTTCCCCTATGAAAGATTTGGATCATCAAGAGAAAGTATGGATCAATAAATTTGTAGGTGTGTATAACAACCCATAAATTATTGGTTGGAATCAACAAAAGATGGGAGAATGCTAGAAACTTAGAAAGGCAGATGTAGAATTTAGAACCTAGAAGGATAGAAAACAAGGATGGTTTCATTATTTTGATGGGGCATCCAAACAAAATATAGGAGGTGGAAGGGCTCTTTATGTCCCTGAGGATGAAAAAGTGTTCGAGTACTCATGGGGACTTGGTCTTATAACAAATAATCAAGAAGAATGGTATTTATCAGGGTCTTTTGATTTCCAAAGAAAATAAGGTGGAAGAGCTCACAATCCTAGGAGACTCCCTCCTTATTTTGTAGCATTTGTTAAAGGTTTAATGTCAAAGGAAAAATCTCTAGAAAATATGATGAAAAATCATGGACAATGGTAAAAGGAATTTCATCAATACCATTTTTTCACGTATTATGGGACCATATAAACAAAGAAGTAGAAAAACTCTTTAATGATGGATGCAAATTGAAAGCAAGAGAATTATGCATCAATGGGAGAATTAGGCCATCAATTATCCTTTAATGGAGCCTCCTCGGGATTCCAACAATTTTATAGTCATCCAGGACTTTATTATCAATCAATAGTTTTATGTTTTATAAATGTTATTTTCCACTATGGAAATTCTATAAGGTATACATCTACAAAAACCCCATTTTTGTTGCTCTACACCATGCTACTTAGGAAAGTTTAGAATGCCTCTTGGATAAGAGAAAAATGATAGAAACTTTGAAGAAGTTGCTATGTAATTGTTGATATATTTTCCACACGTCGGGAGCCGATTTATATGATATAAATACCTTTTCCAGTTCAAAATCTTTATTTTTTTTAATATATATTTTTTAACTATTGTTTTTTTCACTTTTTTTTAAGTTAAAGCATTTTAGTTTTATATTTATTTCTCTCTAAATTACTTTTCTTTTTTTGTTTATAAATCATTTTTATTGGTTTTTTTTCAAAAAAGGTATTTTTTAACTATTTAATTTCACTTTTTTTAATTTCCATTAAAAAAATGTCCTTTTAATATATTTTCTATTTCTTAAGTTATTTTTGTTTATGTTAATTTTGAATTTTATTTATTTAATTTTGTTTTTCCAAAACAAATTAATTTTTGAAGTATATATATATATATATATATATATATTCCAATTGTTTGAGTTCTCATAGATTCCATGAGGTTTGATTTGTGGCTTGAGAAACCATGACCTAGGGGCATCTAAGCTGTCAAAATCACATGAGGATTATACCCAGCTAGTCCAAGCCACGCTAGCCCTTAATATGGCTGGATTTTTTCCCATAGAGTTTTGAACTAGTGACCTTCACATCACAAAGTGACTTAATTGGATACACCCCACCACCGTCTATTTTACGACCCATGGGAAAATTATTTTAAATATAAGTTTTATTTATTTACTTATTTAATTTATTTTGATTTATTTTGTTTTCGTTTTTTATATTTTATTATTTTTAATGTATATTTTATTTTTTTAACTTTATTTTTATTTTATTTTTTAATATAGTTTTTTTGAAACATTTCATAATAGAACACCTCATTATCTGTTGGCTCTACTACTTTATTTGGATTGCTTGACCTTATTGTGTTTCTTGGTTTTGGTACCTTATTTGGGAAAGCTTGCCCATAGTGTATTTTGCAACCATGAAATTATCCTTACAAGCTTATTAATAGAACAAATATTATGCCATTATTAAAAAAATACCAGATACAAAAGAAGAACAAATGTGAGAATTTGGAATAAGTCATACCATTATTAGAATTATAACATGAATTCTAGTTAGCACCGACTTTTTCTTTGGGGGCCAAAATTACTATATTTTTAAATCACAGTCTGGAAATCAGTGTCCTTTAAAACAAAATATCTAAAGTCAACCTTGGAATAAAAAGGAGGTGCAATCAGTAGTGTCAGTTTTATTTTTTAAAGCTTAGAAGTACCACAGTTTTTTAAATTGTGCCCTAAAATTAAAAGGAAATACACCTTATCATACCCTACTTAGATAGAGTAGATATGGAAGAATTGTATAATTTATAGTCTCAAAATTAAAGGCAATGCAAACCTTATCATAGCCTTCTAATAGAAGGTGTTGTTTCCCCCATTAACAAGGAAGAATATGATTAGCACTTAATGTACAAGAGAAATATCAATAATGTGGATGAAAAGAGGCTCCACAAAATTGCTTCAAACTTCGACCTCCGACCGAAATCACTTTCGACTCAACAACATATGGCATAAAGATGCCAAGTCTTGGATAAATCACTGGGGAAATTAGGAAGAGGTTATTTTGCATGATACGAATAATATTAAATTTTTTATTTCATATAAAAATCTAAATAGAATTAGTGGTGTGACAAAAAATTAGGGAAGAAAAGAAAGTTGAGATATTACAAGGTAGTTTCCAACTCTAATCAAGAAGATGAAAAGTATCTCATTGTTTTGACTAAAGAAGAAAGACAACATTGTTAAAATAAAAATAAAAAACTCTCATGAGTTGCACAGTGAAATCAGGGGTTGGAAAAATCTTAAAATTCCATGGAATGGATGAGTCTACATGTTAGTGACACTAGGATGATTTAATATGAAAAAAAGTCTCTTAAAATTTACAGACAAAAAATAATCTTGCATTGAACTTCACCTTCACAATATAAAGTTATACGTAAAAACTATAATGACACAAACCATCTCAACAATGGATATCATCAAAGATACTATGGTATTCAAACTCTGGAATATCGTATTATAGTTAGCAGGACTGTGATCTAAAAAAGGAAAATTTATCCCTAAACCCAATATTGTTGGGTGGAATTAGTACTCATAAAATATTAAGGACATCATTGTATTACATTTGCATTGTAAATGCCTCAGTAAAGTGGTAAAAAGATTAAACAATTTGAACAATTAAGATATTAGAAGTAGACATACAAGTAAAAGAAACACTAGTTTCTATGAAATATTGAACAAATTGTGCGTTTGAAAAATGAAAAATTGATATGGTGACACCATTGATATATTTTTCATGGGCGTGGCATGAGTATAGTGAGACCATTTCATTCTTTTATGATTATAAGTGTAGTGACATGCAATTGATATAAACAAACAGGAGAAGAGAAAATGGGCATTTATATAGTCAGAAACAAAAGTGTAGATCCCAACGAAAGGTGGGAAAATAAATTATGCGGGAAAGTGTGGGTATTATGCCTTATTTCCTCTTGTATCAAATCAGACCATAAGCATTCCAAATTCAGTAATTTCTCCCTCATGTTCATTGAATCTTGATTGATATGCCAGCTCTTGGGAAGGCCTAGAAGGGCTAGGCTTACCAAGTCCTCTTTTGCACATTAACACCAACCCCACCAAGTTCATCACGACATTGTGTGAACCTACTCAGATACTACAGAATAGTGTCATTCTTCTGCCTCTTGATGTTTCAAATTTTATCCTTGAGCGCTAGCTTCTTATGGTCACTACTATTCTCGAACAATTTTTTCAGTGCTTTCCACATTGCGAACAAAGTTTATTTCCATGGATATTTGAGACAATTTGATACCATACTCCCTCCAATATTATTCTCCTCGCATTGTTTACATATTTCTTCCACTGAGAAAGGCTACGGGAATTAGATGCTGGTGGTTTTGGAACATTTGTCTTGATGTATTCTAGAAAGCCATTGTCATCCAATACTACCTCCATGCGATCCTTCCATGTGATGAAATTAGAGGTGCCTTCCAAGGCATACTCTGGCATCAACTCATTGAAGGCCATATTCTCAGCTTTGAAGATATCTTGTTGCACTGAACTTCAAATTCGATCCTCTTGAGAAACAAATTTGAAATTCCTTCTCTAATATGAATCCTGATATGATACCATGTAGAAATTATGGTGTAGATTTGAAATTTCTCATGAAGTTTTAATAAAAATCACAAGACACAAACCTAATCTATGGCTCTACAAAACGCAATTCAAAATCTAGAAATACTCCATCAATTGTCTTTAATAATAATCTTACTCCTCCCTAAAGTGCTTGAATTAAACCATTATCATTGTGTGTCGATTTGAAGATGAAAATTAGGAATGTAGTTCCCATATGAAAGAGTTGGATCAACTAGAGCATGTATGGCTCCATAAATTGGTGGATATGGATAATAGCCCACAAATTATTAATTGGAATAAAAAAACATGGGAGAATTCTAGAAGCTTAGAATGACATATGTAGAATGAGAAACCTAGAAGAATAGTAGACAAGGATAGATTTTCTATTTTGATGTGGCATCCAAATGAAATCCAGGAGTGGTAGGAGGGGGAAGGGCTCTTTATGACCCTAAGGATGAAAAAATGTTCAGGTACCCATGGGGACTTGATCATGACAATTAATCAAGTAGAGACTAACGGTCTTTATAAGGGTCTCTTGATTTCCAAAGAAAACCAGGTGAAACAATTCACAACCTTGGGAGACTCCCTCCTTAATTTGTGATGTTTAGTTAAAGGTTCAATTCCAAAGGGAAAATATATAGAACATATCATGAAAAAAGCACGGAAAATGGTAAAATAAACTTCATCAATAACATACTTTTATGTATTACGAGACTATGAAAAAGAATCAGAGAAGCTCACTAACGATAAATTCATATTCATCACATGCTCAATTGGAAGTATAGCATTGAGAAGAGGATAAATGGGAGGAGACATCATTATGGGTTTGAAAACAATTGTAAATTAGTAGACCTTTGGCTTCTGGATCCATCATTTTATTGTCAACGTTTTCAACCAACAAGTGTGGTTCATGATCAGGAAGATATGATGAACCACACCTACTTGTTGACAACAAAATGCTTGTGTGGTGCATCCAGAAGAAATGTCTCAAAATAATATTATTCAAAACACTGATATTAAAATAATTAATTTTAATTCTCTATCTGAAACATGAAAGTTTAAATTTAACGAAACAAAAAAAGATTAAATGAAGGTTCCATCTCATGAATGACATCTGACACCTCAATCAAGGTTCCATAACCAAGTTTTCCTATTAAACTAGAAACAAGAAGTGAACCTGCTTGAGAAAAATAATATAAAATTAGTACAATCATTCCTATTGACTATAGAGTCTTAACGCTTAGGGCATATCCCATCATTTTATTACATTTACATTCTAAATGCCTCAAAGATGGAACAATTTGAACAACTAAGGCATTAAAAGTAGAGTGATACAACTAAAAGAAACACACTATAGAAGAGAAATGAAGTGGAGTGAGTTGTTAATATTAGTTTCTATCCATCGTGCCTTTGAAAAATGGCAATGGCAAATTAATATAGCGACACCATTTCAAGTTTTCATCACAAATTAATGTAGTGACACCATTTCAAGTTTTGAGGAGCTGGAAACATGGAAAAAGTTCATCTCAATTCAATTTAATATTGACACCATCATCACAATTTAATTTAATTTAATTTAATATTTTCCATGAGGAGTAGCTTATTCGATGAAAGAAATTAGGCATCATCTTTCTAAGTTTCACTCGCAACAAAGTCATTGACTTATTGAGAATTTGATCTAGTTCTTTTTTTAGAGGTCATTTTTAGTGCTAGCTTTTATACTTATTTTGAAAAGTGGTGACGTAATATCACTCTTTTTCATTTTAGGGTTAAAATAACAACATTTGCTAACCATGGCATTAAAAACCAAATATCTTGACTAAAAAAGACATAAAAAGGAACTCAAAATGCAAAAGTGGTGATGTAGCATCACCCTTTTTTAAGGTTAAAATTCCAGCATTTTCGGCCATGGCATTAACGTCCAAATATTATGACTACAAAAATCTTTAAAAGTGGACACTTAAATTTTGCCTACCTTTTTCCTTTTCTTTTTCAAATGTTTGTTTTCTAAGCTTGTTCAATTTTATTTTATTTTATTGTATTTTTGGGGTTCAAATTACAATTAACTAGCATTATGGCATTCATGATTGGTACCATTGAAAATAAAAATAAAAATAAAAACATAAAATCAATTCTAAATTTAATAGTATTACATGATTTTTTTTAAATTATTAATTGATTTTTCAATAATGTATATTAAAAAAATTGAGAAAAAAGTTGTAAATAAACTTTTTTCAACGAAAAAAACAATTAAAGAAGAGGAGGAAGAAAACAAAAAATACTTCCTTTCTATTATTAAAGAAAGAGTGAAAATAAATAAATAAAAAACAACATATTTTCTCCTTAACAATTAATGGAAAAAACAATTACTCCTTTTTTTTTAATAAATAAAAAGTTCAAAGTTCAAAATAATAATAATAAATTAAAAATTAAAACAAATAAAAAAATAAAGTACATAACTTAGAAAATAAGACATCAAAAAATAAAAATAAAAACATTATTAAAATAATTAAAAAAACTTATGAAAATATAAATTATTATTACTACTATTTTTACCAAAAAGAGTATTTATATTATATAATTATATTCCTAGTTCACCACAAATACATCAAGCATTACAGAGCTAATTCATCAAAATTTTCTAATTTTTTTCTCCTTTCCAATAGGAATATATAATTTTCTTAAGGAGAATATATTTGAGCAACAAAAAAGGGGTTTTTGTCGGCGAATACCTTACAAAATGTACCCAACCAGACACAAAATTTACAACTCATATGCTACTAGGGAATTTTTTAACAAATTTCATCCACCATTAGGGAATTATAACAGGCCTTATTTGGCCATCGATCTTTAATTCTCTTATCTTCAATTTACACCTCTCATTAGCATGCTTTTCTACTTCTCTGTTGAAGTCTCTTGGGACATGGAAATATGTTTTGGATGGGATATCTTTCGCAATTTTCCCAATTCCTTTCATGATGTTTTCCATAGATTTCTCCTTTGGCAAGGAGCCTTTGACCAAATGATGTAGGATTTGGAGAGAATCCCCCATAACCATAAGTGTGTCCACCTTTGTTCTTTGGCTAAAAAAAATCCTAAGTAGAGAACCTATATCTCTTCTTGATTATTTGTCATATGACCAAGAATCCATGAGTACTCGAACATTTGTCCTCCTCCCACCCCTTGAAAAATAAATTATAAATAAATAAATATATATATATATATATATATATATATATATATATATATATATATATATATATATAACAACATAGAAATTAAAAAAACAAATGAAACACAAAACAATACTGGGGTGGTTGATATATATATATATATAACAACATAGAAATTAAGAAAACAAATGAAACACAAAACAATACTAGGGTGGTATATATATATATATATATATATATATATATATATATATATAGATATATATAACAACATAGAAATTAAAAAAACAAATGAAACACAAAACAATACTAGGGTGGTTGCAACAAGATCTATGAGTTGGCATCACCCTTAGAAAAATGATAAATCCATGCTACCATTAGAAAATGATACAATACCAAAGTAGAAAAGAGTGGAATCTTATTTGGAAGAGGAACAATTCCTCTCCCATAAAATCTCCAAATTGGGGCCTTCCTTTCCAAGTTTAGTTGACGAGATGTCAGAGGAAGAGAAGAAAACAGAATTAGAAATGGACCAATAAAGAGGTAAGGCATGAAAAAAATAGAGAAGGATAAGGAAATGGGAACATATGCAATCTTAGATCCAAAACTAAAGGGATATTGAATCTCAAGAAAAGGAGGAAACTCAACCCCTTAACAAGCGGCTACTCATACAACAAGTACGTAATGAGGGGCCTCTCTTGGAATTGCTAGGGATTGAGGTCAGAAAAAGGATGGAGGAAGTGAAATATTTGATCAAGAAAAAGAGACCCTTAGTTCTCCTTGATATGAAACCAACTCACAAAAAGATAGAAATAGAGATAAACGCCTTATAATTCAGCCTCTTCGAGGGGGCAACCTCCTTTACATTACACAAATGAAGAATTCTTGGACGATACAAAATGACAAGACCTCCTTTCTATATATAGGAGTCTAAGGGGTCATAATATAATCAGAGCCGACATAACAATAATAATGTAAGGGCACAATAATAACAATAGTGGGCTTCTATGGGGCACAATAATAAAAATATGGGGACTACATGGACACAACAATTTAATAAGGTGGTTGTACTAATAACAATAAGGGGTTACACTAGTAGTATAGGGACCTAACATGCCCCTCTCCTTCAAAAAGTGTTGTCCTCAAAACTTGAGTAGTTCTTGATGCTTTTGTATAAAATTCTTGTCCTCCCATGTGGAATCTTCAGTGGGTAAGTTCTTCCACTTGATGAGATACTCTGAAATTAATCGATTCCGTACCTGTCGGTTTCTTGTTTCTATGACTTCCCCAAGTTCCAATATGATTTTCCTTCCTCATCAAGTTCTGGCAATATTGTTTGAACTGGGATCTTATGCAACTTTTGAATGAGTGGACACACGTCTTTGTCCTTCTTCCATTCATCCCTTGCTTCGTTTATCCAATCTGGTTGGATAATAGAAATAACACAAAACAATGCTTCCACATCCTCATCCTTTCTTGAGAGTGCATCTGCAACAACATTTTGCTTCCCTTTTTTGTAGATGATTTCAAAGTCATAACCCAACATATTTGTGACCCATTTTTTATGTTCTTCTAAAGATAATCTTTGTTCTAAAAAGTATTTAAGACTATCATGATCCATTTTTACCTTGAAGTGTCTTCCCATTAGGTAAGGTCACCATTTCTTAAGTGCATGTAGTATTGCCAACATTTCCTTCTCATAAATAGCTTGCTTGAGATGTAGCCGTAAAAATACCCAATCACCTACATCAAAACTTCCTTCACTGTGATGTTGATATGTCTATTGTTTCATTTGATTCTGCACCAAAGTGGCGTTGTTCTTTAAAAGTTGGAGAACTTGTTGTTAATGCTCGATGTGATCTTTCATTGCTTGAATCTTTTTCTTCTTGATATGTCCTTCTCTCTTGAGAGTTTGAGGAGTGGTACTTTCTTCCAATGCATTACAAGATATGGTCGAATTCATTTCTTGATGCTCGATGTGATCTTTCACTTCTTGAACATTTTTCTTCTTGATATGTCCTTCTATCTTGATAATTTGACGAGTGGTAATTCCTGCCAATGCATTACAAGATATGATAAAATTAAGTTCTTCTTTCTTGATGTGATCTTTCACTTCTTGAACCTTTTTCTTCTTGATATGTCTTTCTATCTTGAGAGTTTGAGGATTGGTAATTCTTGCCAATGCTTTACAAGATATGGTCGGATTCATTTCTTCTTTCTCTGGGGTTGGTTACTGGTGTATATCCTCTTCTTTTGATGTTTCTTGATCCTTTTCTTCCTCCTCTTCATAATCCATGTAGAATAATTTCTTCTCAGCACACTTATGACCTTTAGTGTATTTGCTATCACATTTGTAACAAAGCCCTTTTTCTCTTTTTTCTTCCAATTGTCGTGGTGTAAACCTTATAGGTTGTGGAAGGCTAGGAGAAAAAACACTTCCATAATTATAGTCATGAGTGGTGGGATTCCTTGTTTCCATAATTTTTCTTTCAATTTTTCTTGCCAACCTGAATGCCTTCTCCAATGAATCAGGTTCCCAAAGACGAACCTCATGTTGAATGTTATCCTTTAAACTCCCTATGAAGACATCAATCATTTAATTCTGTGGAATATCATTTACTCTTATATTCAATTTTTGAAAGTCCTCAATGTGCTTTGCCATTGAACACTTTTGTTTGAGATTTATCAATTGGTTAAAGAATGTGTTTCTCTTTGTATCCTCACAATGTGTTATCATTTCCTCCATGAAAATTGAGCACGTAACAAGTGGTTTACAAGAACAAAGCCCATTATACTATAAAAATTGATACGGTTCTAAATATGAAGAGGCAATATGCACCTTTTGTAACAGTTTCACCTCAAGTAGATCAAAATATTGCTCCATCTGTAGTATCCAATTTAATAGATCCTTGCCATCAAACTTCCTCATATCGCCTTTACTTGATTTTAGGAGCTCTATCTTGAAACGACTATAACTCTTTACTTTCAAATCTCCAAGTTCTGAAATTACATCCTATATTAGCCCTTTGAGTCCTCTTTCTAACCCCTCAAGTCTGCCCAAGATTGGATTCTGCAAGGAAGAGTTATGTCAAATCTCCCACGATGACCTGATTATAGACTGGTTCAGTAGAGCGAACTTGTATGAAGTGCCATGTGTCACTGTTTCAACCTTAGGACATGAAACAGATACATAGAAAACTATAATTCGTCCTCTTTCTGTAATGTCTTACGAAATTTCAATCTGATTCTCGCAGAGAAAGTTATGACAATTTTCCCAAGGTCACCTGTTTGGAATGTAATTCGGGAGTCTGCCAAAACCCTAATTTCCTCAGATCATAGCTCCGAAAATGTAGCGACACAAGATCTGAAATTAGGACCCAAGGTCTAGAACGATTTCTTCTCAAATGGGTTTTGTTTTTAGCTTCTGAAACTTCATAGTGAAAATTTTATAGCGAAAATACCACAATGACCTATTTGCGATGGAATTCTGGAGCTCACAAAAACCCTAACTTCCTCACATCATATCTCTGAAAATATAGCGTGACAAGATCTGAAATTCGGACCGGAGGTGTAGAACAATTTCTTCTAAAATGGGTTTTTTTTGTAGCTTCTGAAACTTTGTAGCGAAAAAATTACAGCGAAAATTCCATGATGACCTATTTGGAGCAGTGAAATCCTAGAATCCAAAGCTCTCATACCAAATGTTATGAAACTAGCTCACAAAAATATAGAAAAGAGAGATAAACGCCTTAGAATTCAGCTTCTTCGAGGGGGCAACCTCCTTTACATTACACAAATGAAAAATTCTTGGATGATACAAAATGACAATACGTCCTTTCTATATACAGGAGTCTAAGGGGTCATAATATAATCAGAGCCGATATAACAATAATAATGTAAGGGCACAATAATAACAATAGTGGGCTTCTATGGGGCACAATAATAACAATATGGGGACTACATGGGCACAACAATTTACTAAGGGGGTTGTACTAGTAACAATAAGGGGTGACACTAGTAGTATAGGGACCTAACACTCCTGCACTAGGAGACAAAATTGGATGATCAAGAGGTCCTCCAAAATCAACAAAATATTTGGAATGGAAGTGGTTCTTTAGATTAGTGCAAGAGGATCTAAAGGCGGGATGTCCACCATGTGGTCTTAATATTCACTTAGATTGCTAGAATCTAATTCGAAATATCACTTGGTTCTTATGACATTCGTATCCTTTGGATTGGGTACTAGTTCCCATGTTCCATTATTTTCAATTTGGTTCATCTCTTATTCCATTGCTTTTATTGAGCGAGGATCCCTACTTGCTCGAGTGAAGTTTTCTAGTTCTACTATGGACAACAAGGCAATATCATTCCTCTTTTATGTGTTTGACATTTTTCGTTGAGTTTGTATTCCTTCATCCACATCCCCTATGATTTTGTCTTCTGGATGATGTTTTTGTACAAAATTTAACTTTGACGATATTTGAGATGGTTCCTCCTTTTGATTTTCCAACTCCTGTTCTTTTGCAACACCTTCCTTTGGATATACAAGAATAGGGTATTTTGCATTAGTTTGAAATACTTCTTTTCTAGGAAGATCCTAATCTATATTTAATCAATGTTTTCAATTATATTCTGCAATCAATTGTTGTAGGATTTGTAGCCCTTGCTTCTTAATGAGTATCCAAGGAAAATTCCTTCGTCAACGCATGAATCAAATTTTCCTAGTGAATCGTCATTAATCTTCATAAAGGATTTTCTTCCAAATATTCTGAATTTTTTCATAGAGTCATGCCTTCCTTTCCATAATTCATATATAGTTTTATCATTGTTTATCTGGAGTTGAGCTCTATTCATGATATAGACTACTGCCCCAACTCCCTCCCTCCAAAATTTTGCTTGTAAATCAGCTTCCAAGAAGATTGTTCCTGCAATTTCTTGTACAAATATTTTTTTTCTTTCTACTACTCCATTTTGTTGTGGAGTCCTAGCAACATAAAGTTCCCTTTTAATTCCATATTTTCACAAAATTCATTGAATTCTCTCAAGGTAAACTCCCAACCTCTATCCATTCTTAAGCATTTGATATTCAGCTCACTTTATTTTTCAACTTTTTCTTTGAAAGTCTTAAAACAATCTAGTGCTTCTGATTTATATCTTATGAAAAATACCCACGTCATTCTAGTATAATCATCTATAAATAAAATAAAGTAACTTTATCCTTGTAGAGATGGAGTTTTGGTTGGACCGTGCAAATCTGCATGAATGATTACCAGAGGCTTTGATGTCAATCATTCCTTTGATTTGAAGTTGGTCCTAGTTTTCTTTCCATGTTGACATGGTGCAAAAACAACATTTGTTGGTTTTGATATTTTGGGGATGTCTCTTACTCCTTGATTTTTCTATTCATCACCATGTTATTAGACCTTAAGCGTCTCAAATTCTTGTGCGACAACAAACTTTCATTTTCTTAAGTCATGTCACATCTTTCTTCTTGAATTTCACTAAGAATTTATACACTATATGATGTTCTAACTCCTCATCTACCAGTTTTCCTGAATATGATATATTTATCTCACATTCCTTTGAAAAAAAGATGAGATCATGTCCCTGATCACATATTTGGTTGACACTCAGAATATTATGCTTGAGCCCTTCAACATATAAAGAATTTTGTGCTTTCCCCTTTCCATTGATGAGGCTCATTGTGTCTTTCCCAACAATTTTAGCAGATCCATTGTCTCCAAAAGTCACATTTCCATCATTTTCTATGCTTATAGAGATGAACTTTTTCTGGTCACTTGTCATGTTCCTAGAGCATCCACTATCTACAAACCATTGATTTTTCTTTTTCTAAGAACATAAAGCTAGACTACAATTCTCAAAGGTAGATTATCCAATTTTCTTTCTCAAAACTTTCTCTCTTTTCTCTAAAGGACAATTTTGTGCTATATGGCCTGGATTATTGAATTTGTAATATTCTAGACTATACTTTGAAAGAGAAGAAAATGAGCTATAAGCCCCATAAGCCTCACAATGTTTTGCCAGATGGAAATTTTTTTTACAAAAGAAATAGTGACCAAGGAAAATAATTTGATACCTATTAGGATAACTTTTCCTTGATAAGATATACCTTTCAAGAAGGGTTTGCTTCTCAATCCTTTGATGAACTTTGTTTCCTACAAGGTTAGAATGATAAGATCCTTTAAGGACATCAAAAAAATTCTAGGCTTTTCTTCATGATGAACATTGGTTTCTTCCTTTGAATTGGAAGTTTCACCTATATATGAAAGTCCATATTTGTCATTTATTGGCCTTTGAGACATTAAGTAGTACTCAATTCTGACCTTCTAGAATGAAAAATTTGTTCACTCAAATTGGGGGGCCTTACCATCTTTACTGGATGTAGTGATTCAAAAATCCTTCTTCCAACTATTAGGTTGATCTTGAAGAAGTTGGTTATAATATCAATTGTTGGAAATACTGAGAGCGTGGGGTGAATAAATATTCCACACACAAACCCAACTAGCCTGCACACTCTATAAAATGAACAACCAAGTTACCAATTTAAAATCTATAAACATGAAAAGTTATTAAATATACATAGATTAATTTCATTGAACTTCATCTTCACAATATGAATTCATGCCTACAAACTATGTTGCCATAAGCTATCTTAGTAATCAATCTTCTAAAGGATGTTATGGCATCCAAATCCAAGAGTGGTATGTTACATTAAGGGATGCACCACTATATTTTCCATGAGAAGCATCTTATTGGATGAAAGAAATTAGGCATCATCTTTCCTTCCAAGTCCAAGTTTTAGTCGCAACAATGTTACTGACTTATTAAGAACTTGATCGAGTTCCTTTTTTTAGAGGTCACATTTAGTGCTAGTTTTTATACTTATTTTGAAAAGTGGTGACATAATATCACCCTTTTTTCATTTTAGGGTTACAATTCCAACATTTGCTAACCATGGCATTAAAGACCAAATATCTTGACTAAGAAAGACATTAAAAGGAACCCAAAATGCAAAAGTGGTGATGTAGCATCACCCTTTTTTAACGTTAAAATTCCAACATTTTTCAGCCATGGATTTAACGTCCAAATATTATGACTACAAAAAATCTTAAAAGTGGACACTCAAAATTTGTCTACCTTTTTCTTTTTCAAATGTTTGTTTTCTAAGCTTGTTCAACTTTTATTTTCTTTTATTGTATTTTGGGGGTTCAAATTACAATTAACTAAGATTATGGCATTCATGATTGGTACCATTGAAAATAAAAATAAAAACATAAAATTAGTTCTAATTTTAATAGTATTACATCATTTTTTTTAATTATAAACTGATTTTTTTAATAATGTATATTAAAAATTTTGACCAAAAAATTGTAAATAAACAACATAGAAATTAAAAAAACAAATGAAACGCAAAAAAATACTAGGGTGGTTGCAACAAGATCTATGAGTTGGCATCGCCCTTAGAAAAATGATAAATCCATGTTGCCATTAGAAAATGATACAATATCAAAGTAGAAAAGAGTGGCATCTTCCTCGGAAGAGGAACAATTCCTCCCCAATAAAAGCTCCAAATTGGGACCTTCCTTTCCAAGCTTAGTTGACGAGATGTGAGAGGAAGAGAAGAAAAAATAATTAGAAATGGACCAATAAAGAGGTAAGGCATGAAATAAATAGAGAAGGATTCCCCTTGGCTTTCCCGCTATCACCTCTACTCTCTTGGTCATCCAATCCATTCATCCCATGGTTTCCACCTGGCTTTCCCGCTATCACATCTACTCTCTTGGCCAACGAAATTTTCCTAACCCTTACTCCTTTCGCAAAAACTTCATTTTATACACTATTTCCTCCCTTCAATCCCAACTCACAATACAAGCTTATAGCAAAGTGATGGATACCCTAGTTTCGTGTTCCAATCCATTCATTCCATGGTTTCCCCTGGCTTTCCCGCTATCACCTCTACTATCTTGGCCAACAAAATTTTCCTAACCCTTACTCCTTTCGCAAAAACTTCATTTTATACGCTATTCCCTCCCTTCAATCCCAGCGCAATCAACAATTCTTTCTTATAAATAACCAAATTCTTCTTCTTCTTCCCAATGTCCATATACATTTTGAAAGTCGAGGAAATGGCTAAATTTTCTATTTCCACATTCACATTTAATCTATTTTTAGCCTTCCTTTACATCAAGAAATGATTAAAGAAAATAAAGAAATGAGAAATTAAAATCAAATAAATAAAACAAGTGAAATTCATATACAAAACTAAAAACATAACAAAATTTAATCTATTTGTGTACATGATAACTACCTAAAGGAAAACTAAGTGAAGTATCTCTTCATAATTTGGCCATTGTGCTTACCCTTCTCTTCATGTGGCTTTCCCCCCTTTAGAACAAGGTATTCGACTTGGAATTCATTTTATTTTGCATATTTCTTATCAAACCACCTCTCTAATATTGGTGAACAATGAATTTCTTCTTTGATTTCTCTCTTCCTTCTTCTATTTTGAGTAGGGATCAATTATTCTTTGGTTTATTAAGAAATTATGCCCACGTAAGGTTTGAGATAGTTGGAGAGACAGAAATAATATCTCTTGAGTGAGGAAGGCTTCCTTTCCATTGGCAAAAAAATAAGGACGCAAATTGAATTCTTGTTGGTGGATTTAGCTACACCATTACCCTAAGGACAATAGTTCGTTGAACACCATAAGATGATCCCCTTATCTAAATCCAACCCAATCAACTTTACAGAACAACAATATATAGCATTATCAAAGACAAGATTGGTTGGGATGTTGATCCTAGAAATCAACTATTTCTCTAGAGAATGAATCACAACCTCTTCATTTTCCTTATTTAGTTGCACACCCTCAGTCTATTGTGTGAAGTAGTCCATTGCAGTCATGATATATATGGTGTCCAAAGGAATGTGAATAGATTTCATCGACAACATCTATAACCCATTGTTCAAAGTGTTCTTCAATAGTTATAAAATGAAATGGGTCTAAGTCTAGTTTTTTCTCCCTACTAGAAATTTTTTTATATGTTTTTCACTTTCAAACATAATCATGGACTTATTTGAACATTGTTGGCCAATAATATCTAGATCTCAATACTTAATGGGTTATTGTTTCACCAAAAAAATGTCCTCCACTGGGTCCATAACATAATTCTGCGAGGACTTTATTTTCATCTTGCTTCTCAAGAAAACTAAGATATACAACATCATAGTTTTTGTTGAATAGGAGTTCATTTATGAGTTAGTATAACTAAGAAGAACATAGCAAGTTCACCATCCTAGACAGAAGGCATTGCAACCAGATTAATATTTTCAAACAAGCATTACAAAGAGATACATAAACGAAATAAGAAGATGGCTCTAAACTAGATAATAATTGCCTAGTCCTTCATAAGATATCATGCAACCATGATCAAGGTTGTAGTAATGGTAGGTCTCTCAATATTTTCCCTTGTTAAGAATTATTGAGCTAACATCCAATAATATTTAAGGCAATAAAATTGCAAAACGTCATGACACCTCACCACTTATGTTTTACTCAAACATTCTTAAAACAATATGGTAATAGTGGTGAATATGTATATAACTCAACTTCAAGTGACATTTAAAGTATTCAAAGTGATAAATGTAATAAGACATATGGGCTAAGGAAGAAAAATTTAATGTTTAGGACATGTGGGATAAGGAAGAACCATTTAGGGTATAGGCCATCATAAGGCTACAGAACATGTCAAGGGCATACACATTTATAGTGAAGGTGTGCATTTTTCATTGAGAAGGTGTTGGTATTCCTCCTTACTATGCAAAGATGCAATATCATGGACTCGACATGCATTTTCAACTTGAGGCATGCATTTTCCTAAATACCTTGTTTTCATGTAATTTCATGAGCTCAACATCCTATTACCAACATAAATCATCTTTTTTTTCTTCCTAGGGCATCCATTTTTCATCATGCCCTACTTTCATGCATGTATATATATATATATATATATATACATTAATTATTTCCCTTTATCCATTTTTTTACATTTACAAGGTAGTTTGTTATGATGCATGCCATACCAACATCATTGTCTCATAATGGATTACCATTCATTTTCAATCTTCTTCTCATGAAGACTATTCATACGGCTAAGGAAGCATCAATTAGGGTGTATATCATTAGAAGTTTGCACATTATGTCAAGGCATACATTTTTATATTGCATGAATGTATTTATGTTTAGCAAGGCTTACATACTCTTCCTTAGGATTTTAAAATTTCTTATGGTGACCTGCTAGATAGTGTCGAAATATTCATCAATACAAATTCAAATTTGATTGTATCCTTGAGGATAACCAATAGCGTGGTCAAAACCAGGCCTATGTTTCTCATAGCCATTTGTAGTTTATGTAGTGTTCCACCACTATGTTGACAACTGATATATTAGATTGAGTAATGAAAAGAGATTCAACCAATTTCCATTGGGATCACAATGGATTTCAATGTTTCTAACTAAGTGCACTTATGGACTATAGAGCAAATAGAGTAGTTACAATATATGTCAACCAATTCCATGAAAAAGAAAAAATGTGACATTCTTTGAAAATGAACTAACAAAGCAAAGAAATGATTAAAGAAAATAAAGAAATGAGAAATTCAAATCAAGTAAATAAAAAAAGTGAAATTTAGATACAAAAATAAAAATAGAACAAAATTTAATCTATTTGTGTACACGATAACTACCTAAAGGAAAACTAAGTGAAGTATCTCTTCATAATTTGGCCATTGATGGGAAGTGGGTCTACATTTCCTTCTAGGTTTCGCATTCTATATGTGTCAAGGCCAAGATTTTCAACTAGCTAAAAGTAAGGAACACAACATGACTCTAGGAAAGTGCCATAATATCAAGTTATCCATGGGGTAATATGTATTGAATAGTCTAATGCTCTCCATTCCAATGGGTGGTTTTGATGTTGTACTAGGAGTCTAATGCTTACAATCTTTGGGGATGATAGCTTTTAATTTTCAAGAAATTTTCTTGAATTTTTTTTGGGAAGGAAAGGAACTTGGATTAAGGGGCGTCGCAGGGAAACCAAGAAATATAATAAACTCTAATGGCATGAAAATTCTTCTAAAGAAATAACAACGATTAATTGCATAATTATAGGTTTAAACATCAAAATAATCTGTTTCTCCATATCTCCAAAAAGTCTCGGGCAATCATTCCAAGGTATTTGAGACTCCCAAAGGCCTCCCACTTATTCGTGACCATGATCATGCTATTCATTTGATTCCAAGAAGAATTCCTCCAAACATCAGGCCTTACAGATATCCCTATGCCCAAAGGAGCGAAATTGAATGTATGGTTGCAGAAATGTTAGAGGTTGGTAAAATTCAACCAAGTCAAAGTGCTTTCTCTACTCCAGTAGTATTGGTGCATGAGAAGGATGGATCATGGCACATGTGTCCATATTATAGGGAGATCAACAATCTCACTATTAAAGATAAATTTCCCATTTCTATCATTGATGAATTACATGGAGCAATTTACTTCACCAAGTTGGATCTTCATTCAGGATATCATCAAATTAGAATAAAGACTGAAGACATTTCAAAAACGACATTTAGAACTCATGAGGGTCACTATGAACTTTTGGCCATGACCTTTTGCCTTACTAATGCACCTTCTACATTTCAAGGTTTGATGAATTCCATTTTAAAACCCTTCCTTATAAAATTTGTGTTATTATGTTTTGATGATGTACTAATCTAAAACAAGTCTTGGAAGGATCATGTTCAACATGTTGACATGGTGCTCAAAATATTGGAGGAGAAACAATTGTATGTAAAAACCTCCAAATGTTTCTTTGGAGTACAGAAAGTGGAAAATATAGGTCATATTGTATATTATGAGGGTGTTAATGTAGACCCTAACAAAATTAAAGCCATTAAGGAATGGAAAATCCCCACAACCATAAAGCATCTTCTAGGATTTCTCGGGTTGACAGGGTATTATTGCAATTTTGTTAAGAATTATGGGAGAATAGAAACACCTTTAAACAAATTACTCAAGAAAGATGCATTTTCTTGGACTCCAAAAGCAACTAAGACCTTTAAACAAAGAGGAAATGTACCAAGCATCGGTCTTAGCTATGTCAAACTTCACAAAAACCTCTATCGTGGAATGTGATGCCTCAGGAAATGGAATTGGTGTTGTTTTAATGCAAGAAGGAAGACGCATTTCTTTTGAAAGTCATCCAATCAAAGGAAAGTCTTTACACAAGCCTATATATGAGAAGGAAATGTTGGCAATACTACATGTGCTAAAGAAATGGTGACCTTACCTAATGGGAAGACACTTTAAGGTAAAAAAAAATCATGATAGTCTTAAATACTTTTTGGAACAAAGATTATCTTCAAAAGAGCAACAAAAATGGGTCACAAAGATGTTGGGTTATGAATTTGAAATCATCTACAAAAAGGGAAGAAAAATGTCGTTGCAGATGCACTCTCAAGAAAGGATGAGGACGTGGAAGCATTGTTTTGTGCATTTCTATTATCCAACTAGATTGGATAACTAAAGCAAGGGATGAATGGAATAATGGTGAAGAAGTGTGGATTTTCATTCAAAAGTTGGAGCAAGATCCTAGTACATCTGATACATTTAGCTGGAAAAGTGATTCATCATGGTACAAATATCGCTTATATCTTTGTAAGAATTCCTAACTCAAACAAAAGATTATTTTGGAATTGCACACCTCTCCCTTAGGAGGGCACTCATGATTTTTAAAAACTTACCATATGGTCAAGAAGGAATTTTTTTGGGAGGGCCTTAAATATGATATTCAAAAGTTTGTGGCAGAATGTTTGGTTTACCAACAAAATAAAGTTGAGACAATTAAGACCTCGGGTCTGTTACAATGTTTAGCCATTCCAATTCCAGGTTGGGAAGAGATTTTAATGGATTTTATCACAGGTTTACCCAAGTCCGAAGGAAAGACTGTCATCATGGTGGTAGTTGATAGACTTACCAAGTATGCACAGTTTTGTTTACTATCTCATCCATTTAAATCTAGTACAGTTGCTACTGCATTTATGGAAACAATTCAAAATCTACATGGAAACCCAAATATTGTTGTAAGCGAAAAAGATCCCATTTTCACTGGAAATTTTTGGATGGAATTATTTTCTTGTCTGGGTACTCAATTATCTCATAGCTCATCTTATCATCCTCAATCTGATGGGAAATCCAAGATAGTGAACAAATGTTTGGAAGGATATCTTCATTGATTTGTATCTGATAAACAAACACAATGGGTCAAGTGGTGACCTATGGCTAAATGATGGTATAACACTTCCTTCCATACTACAAAAAAAAATGACCCCATTTATGGCACTTTATGGATATCATCCACTGTCCATCACATCATCTTTAAGAGAAAAATATATGGCACAACCAGTAGGAAGATCACATCAAGCATCAACAACAAGTTCTCCAACTCTTAAAGGATAACCTCACTTTGGCGCAAAATCAAATGAAACAATAGGAAGATCAACATCACACTAAAATAAGTTTTGATGTCGGCAACTGGGTATTTTTATGGCTACAACCATACTAACAAATGTCCCTCAAGCAAGATAAGAAGGATAATAGATTATCACCAAAGTATTATGGTCCTTACAAGGTGTTGCAAAAGGTTGGTACTATGGCATACAAATTGGAGTTTCCTGCATCTTCTGGAGTGCACCTAGTTTTCCATGTTTCATGCTTAAAGAAGGTTATAGGTGACAAGATCCCAGTTCAAACAATATTTCGAGAACTCGATGAGGAAGGAAAAATCATATTAGACACTGAAACAATCATAGAAAGAAGAACATGACAACTACAAAACCGATCAATTTCTGATATTATCTCATCAAGTAGAAGAACTTACCTGCTAAATATTCCACATGGGAGGATGAAAATTTTATACAGAAGCATCCAAAAGTACTCAAGCATTGAGGACAACACTTTTTTAAAGGAGAGGGGCATGTTAGGTCTCTATACTACTAGTGTAACCCCTTATTATTATTGTTGTGTCCATGTAGTCCCCATAGCATTATTATTGTGCCCATAGAAGCCCACTATTGTTATTTTTGTTCCCTTAAATTATTATTGTTATGTAGGCTCTGATTATGTTGTGACCCCTTAGAATCCTATGTATAGAAAGTAGGTCTTTTCATTTGTATCATCCAAGAATTGTTCATTTATGTAATGTAAAGGAGGTTTCCCCCTCGAAGAGGATATTTTTTAAGTTGTTGATCTATCTTTTTGTGAGTTGGTTGCATAACAAGCTCTAGGCTTGTGAGGCTTCTTGGTTGTTTTCTCCTCTAGTTGCAGTTGTTTAATGAATTCTTCCAACTGTTGTTTCTTTTCAGGATCATCCAATTGAATTTATTTGAGCACTTTTTTCCACTGATATGATTTGGTTTTGGATGGTGTGGTCTTAGGACTATTGGACTCTTTGCAGACAGTCTTATGAAAATATCTAGGAAAGGGTACTGACAAGTCGACTTTAAAGGGTTGAAGATATAAAGTAGCATGAACTTCTTCTTCGACTTCGACATCCTTCAAGGGAGTGATGATTTCATGGGATGGTTTAAAAACTAGTAGTGGAATGGTGTAGTTGGTGTTGGACAACCAATGTAGTTCATCAAATATCTCATCAATAATTGACTAGTAGGGGAGTTCCTGAGTGCTGATATAAGTAGAATTGTTGTACTAGAGTTTAGTATTATCTAGGCATAAATGGACATAGGAGCAAGGGGGAAGGGATCGACAGACATGATGAGGTACTCTCCATTTATTATAAATGTTCTTAATATTTAATAATAAGTTCTTAAATATCTCATTAGGACCTAGAGATTGGGGTTTCCCCAACCAACTACTGGAAAAAAAAAATTGAAATTTTGTATAAGGGATGTATCTCTTCTAGTGAAATATTCTTCCCCAACTAGTGGGTTAGAATTCATAGCTATCCATATTAAAAAATAAGGAAAACGAATAGCCTTACCAAAATTTTAACAGTCTTGGCAATTGGTTTTGATAAAATCAACTACATGGTCTTTCCAGTTGTATTCATGACCATAATTTTTTATCTCACCGATGGCTTCAAGCATTGTAATCTTGACGTTCGAGGCTCGATTGGATCTGGTAATGAAAAAGGAAACAATGATGCATACCCATATGACCAGGGGGTCTTGAACTTGACTAATTACTAGACATCGTGAATTCTTGCCAGAAGCACCTCCAATGAGCTTTGTGAGCCATTTATTCACATCAGTTGTGGTCGATACCTTGGTTCCTTTATACGATAAATCGGTTATCAAATGAATGGTGGTACCAGAAATGGAATGAGGTTGATCCAACCAAATATTTCCATTATGATACCAATGAACTAGGTATATGGTGACTTTCTCTTTCATCCCCTGGAGGTCTGCAACTAAGGGGGCGCCAAGAATGTCTTGAATTCTAGATTTTTCTAAAAGATCAATCTATGCATTCCATAAGTCTCCTGTTTTGGCCCATTTAATATAATATTCAAAATGTTTTTCCCATGTCGTTTCATCAACCTTCACCTTCCAGATATTATGCATCCAAATTTCCAACTTTATTTTTCCGGCGAGGTAGAATCTTTCTTTAGTTCAGGGCTCGATTGTAATCTATTCTTCATTAGACTAAGCCTTTCACTTTTCCATTGAGAAATATTCTTGGAATTATTCTTTTCAAAGGAAATAAGAAAATTTAGAGTTATAAATAACAAGGCTCGGTATATTAGGAATATCATTCAAGTCACAAGGGGTATCAACTGGAATTTCAAGCAATATTTTAAATAAACTGGGATGCTCTTTGATTTTTATAGAAGTGGATTTAATTGTGCCATCATTATCGCTCAATTGATGCCCTCCAAACTTTCTCTTCAATTTATGATTGACTCCTTGATCATCACCATACTCTTGCATGCCTTCTACTCGTCGCCTTTCCCATGTAGTGGGTAGTAATTGTGAAATATTTTGAAATGACCTCTATTGATCGTATGATGGTAATGGCATGTGCAGAACTTGTAACATGTCAAAAAGGTATGGTCATACTTGATTACTCTGGATGATGTGTCCCTATTTTTTTTCTTTTATGATGTATTCTATCAGGATCATACGTTGAGTTGTTATACACGAGTGATTTTCTAAAACTACTTGTGGATGAATAATCGATGCTTCTTTCATGGATCACTAAACTGTGAAATCATACTCGATGTGCTTGTTTTGTGGAATGCTTCTTCCATGAACCAATTTGGTTTCTTCCCTTATATTTTATCTATCATTCCTCTTTATATTGTTGTCATTCCGAACTGTTTATATGTTGTGTGATAGGCCCATAGAATGGTTGGAACTTTATCATCGTAATAATCTTTGTCAACATTACAAATTTTAATTAAACCTTTGTTTAGTGTTTTGATGAACAACTCGAAAACACCATTAGCTTGTGGGTGGTAGCCAATAGTCTTACAATGTTTGACCATAAAATTCTTTGTTAGTTCTTGGATTGTAGCATTTAAAAAATGGGTTCCTCTGTCGCTAATAAGAACCAAAGGGCAAGTGAATCGTGTTATTATGTTTTCATATATAAATTTAGCTACAACTTCTTTAGTACAACACCTGACTATCTCAGCTTCTTCCCACTCTGCTAGATATTCGGCTAAAATTAATATATGTTTCGCTCTCGTCCTCCTACCTCTTTTGGGAAATGGGTCAACAAAGTTGATCACCCATATTTCAAAGGGTGGTGAAGGGATAACTGAGTGCAATGAATTTGGTGTTTCGGTAAAGGACGACCTGTTATTTGACATATATTTCATTTTTGTACATATTGTTAAAAGTCACGAAATAGTGTTGGCCACTAGAGTCTTTCTTGCGTTATCTTTCGTGCAATTGTTTCTCCTTCATAGTGTCCTCCAACTCCTCCATTGTGTGCTTCCACAATTAATGCTTCTCTTTTATGTTCTGAAGCACATTTGTTAAGTACTTCATCAATTCCCAACCTATATAATTGTCCATTTGTTAATGTATATGGTGCTTCTTTTATAGAAAGTTCCCTTTTCTTCTTATTTGATAGATCGTTAGGTGCTTTCCCAATATGTAAGAATTCTCCAATTTTGGCAAGTTTTGATGGAACTACTTCAATTCTGAATAGATGTGTATCTAAAAGGTCGTCATCCATATCAGTTGGTTCCTCTTGAGACTCAAGTCGGGATAGATGGTCAGGGCTGAAATTATGTTTTCTTGGTCGTACAATAACTTTGAATTCAAATTCATGAAATAAAAATAACCATCGACATATTTGACCTTGATGAAATGGTTTATTGACAAGGTATTTTAATGCTTGGTGATTAGTGTAAAATATGAATGGGTTAGACAAGAGGTAGTGTCAAAAATTTTGCTGCGCAAAAATTATAGATAGAGCTTCACGTTCTATCGTGGAGTAGTTTTGTTCGACTTTGTTCAGCTTTCGAATGGCATAGGCATTTGGATGGTCTATCGGTGCCTCTTTGGGTTTTGCTAATACTACTCTGACTACAATGTTTGATGCATCGATCTGTACGTGGAATTAATTGGACCAGTCGGGAAACCTAAGAATTTGAGCTTCAACTAATTTCTTTTTTAACAACTGGAATGACTCGTCGCATTCATTAGACTAGATAAAAGGAACACTTTTCCTTAGAAGCTCGTCGATTGGAAATGTGATGTCAAAATCATATCAAATAAAATTTCTATAATATCTTGTATGACCTAAAAATATTTTTATTTGTTTCTAATTTACATTATGCTTGATATATAAGATTACTTTGATTTTTTCCATATCTACTTTGATTCCTTCCTTTGAAACCACATGGCCCAACATTATTCCAATAAGTGTTTCAAATATGTTTTTTTTATATTCAAGGATATACTTATTTGAGGGCATGTCTCAAGCATCAGTCATAGCCACTGAATATGATCTTTCAGTAATGTGTACACTATCCAACCATCGAAATAAATTGCCATTTTTTTTATAGATATACTCTTGGAATTCTTTGATGACGATTCTTGAGAATACTGCTAGGGAATTCCTTAAACTGAAAGGCATTACTCTGTAAGGAAAAGAACCAAATTCAGTAAAAAAAAGTTGTGTTTTTTCGATATTATTCTACTATAGGTACCTAGTTATAGCCCAAGAATCCATCAGTGAAGGAATAACATTCATTTCCATTTTTAAAGTTTTATTATCAAATGGAGTCAGAAATGGGTCCGTGATTGTTAGTTTATTTAGTCCTCGATAATCGACACATATGCATAGTCTAGTCGGGTCATGTTTCTTTGGTTGAACAACCATAGGATTTTCCCACTCTGATTTTTCTATAGGATATATAATACTCTCAGCTACCATTCCTTAAATTTCTTTTTGCATAATGGGTTTATATTTATGCGCAAGCTTATAAGGTCATTTATTTATTGGTTTATCTCCTGGAATGAGATTGATCTTCATTTCTCCCATTTATTTGACAAGTCCTATTAAGTATTTATAGTCTCATGTGAATACATCTTAGTATTCCTTAAGTAGATCAACAAATTCAACAATTCGTTTCTCTGACCAGTATTCACCAAGTCGGGCGATTTGCGTTTAATCATCATTAGATATGTCGAATTCGCGTATTTTAATCTTGGCGTCCATACAGTTGGGTGCTTTGGATTCATCGAGTTGTTGTTCTCCGACTTTTAATTTTTGATATTCTCGCAAAAAGTCTAATTTTTCTGATTTCTCGAATTCTTCTTGTTTACTGACTTTATATATTGTTTGATTTTTTTTATAATTTTCAGGGTGAATTTTATTCAGGAAAAACATTTGACCAATAATAGGTGATTCTTTCATTTCTAAATGAATGGCCTTCCTTTGTTCAAACATCTTTGATATATAATTACAGGTTACTAAGGTATCTACTAATTTTCATTCATCGGTTGGTTTTTTTTATGACAAAATCCTTAATTTTCCGTATTGCATCCTTTAAGTAAGCTTTGTCTGGTTTGAATTCGAAGTCCTTAAAGAATTTTTCCCTTAATTATTTCCATTGAAGTGATTCACCAAGAGATTCTTCCAATTTATACCATTTATTTGGTAGGTCGACAAGGTGTTTGGGAACATGTGTGGCCAAACTCGCTCATCTTTATAGCCAATCCTTCTCCATTCTGATTCACATGTTTGGATATGAGCAACATGATCTTTTCCTGCGCTAAAGATGGGTGTGTTTTTTTTTGTGCAGATAAATTTTTCCCTCTAAAGAATTCCATGAAGTATTTTGTTGCAGACGTCCATGTTTGAAGTCGAGACGAGTGGGTATCCCGCCACCTCATAGATTGTCCTGTGAAGGTTTGTATTAGACTCTACATTCTACCATTGTATCCAATAGACTTTGTTACTTGTTCGATGTGATTAATAGGAGACACCCTTTATTTGAATCGAATGATGTTGTTGGGATCATTTGTTAGATCTATCATAAGTAGAGAAGGTGTTTCTCAACAATTTTTCTCTTGTACAATTGATATTTATTTAATTGAATCACATGGATGGATTTTTGAGGTTGGAATGGCCTGAATTGTCCAACATTATTTTGATTTAGATTCAGAATTTTCAATATGCCATTCATAAAGCTCCATTTCAGAATTCTACCTGATGGAAAGTGGAGATCCTATCAGAATTTCACCATCATTTTTTGGTTCAACGTTGCCATGATCCTCATGCAATACTTGATAGAGTTGTTTCATTTCAGCTTCTTCATTAGAAGCTTCAACCCACGAATTTCCTTCATAGTTATCTAAAGGGATAATAATATTTTTATTATTCCATTTTAAATTAATTCTATCTTTTTCCAATGATATCGTTGCCTTCATTTTTCATCCCCATGGTCGACGGACTAATGTTGGATATGCAGGGATTTCATCGACCAAGTCAATGATTTCAAAGTCGACTATCGTCGATATCCCCATTATGGAAATTCATACATGTCCAAGCGTCCCTATTGGTTCAATAAATCTTTGGTCGGCTAGTTTAAGATAATTAGTCGTTATTTGCAAGTTCGATGGACCCATATTAATCAATGTCTCTCTTGGAATGATATTTGCCTATGAACCAAAGTCCACCACAACTTGTCTAACCATATATCCATTTATTTCTAAGTCGACTTATGGATCATGGTCTTCTAATTGATTTCCTTGTGAGAGTTCTCAAACATTTTTTCGTTTTTCTCTATTTCCATTGCAGTTTTTCAGCATATTCAACAAATATCCCAAGAAAGAAACATAATTTTATTCTTTTAATAGTTCAAGAAATTATTCCAATATTAGATCCTTAGATATTCGTTGTTGTTCAGTTCCTTTCATAAAGAATTCGAATTTTTTTTACATGGTATCATTTTTTCCTTGCATATCAAGATATTTCGTCATATTCTTGATTGGTCGAATAACTTGGTGGTCTTGATTGTTATTATTTCTCCCTGCTCCAGACTTTGTGACTACATGAAGGTTTTTTGAATTTAAAATCTTGTGCTTGGGTACTGTTTGTAACAAATTAATAGTCTTTTGTTTAAGATTTTCTCAATAATTTTAGGGAAATATTATAAACAATGATCACCCAGACCACACATATTACAAAAGTGCAAGTCAGTTTTATCTTTCAAGGGGCATTTTGTAGAAATGTTCCCTTCTTTCCAACAGGTATAGCAGTAAAATCTTCCTTGGCCTCGGCCACGGCCACATCCCCTACCATTATTTCCTCCTCCTCATCCACCATAGCCTCCTCGACCTTGTCCTATTCCACTGAAGGGTGGTGATTCATTGAATTGGTCGATAGCTTGATTATGATAGACAACATGGTAATTAGGCTTAGTTTTTCTATTAAGTGGACACTCCTAGGTGGAATACACATTATCTTCATAGATAACACACCACTTCGGCTTGGGATTTCATATATTGTACTAGAAATATTTATTCGAGTGGTTAGAGGCAACTTGGTAGATATCATAATACATGTCAAACTGTATCCTTCAAACATCTTGGTCAAAATACTCTACAAATTTACAAGTATCTTTCATATTTTCTTCTCTATGGCAATTAGTACACCAAAGATGGCTCTTTTGGAGTGTCAATTGCAATATAGAGTTTTGTAAATTGTCTAATTTATCTTCAAGTTTGTTATCATACGATGAGATAGTCACCTAGCCTTCATCATATTTCTCAATTCGTTGTGCTAATTTCAATGCCTCTTCATAGTTTTTAACTTTGTGCATTCGAAACAGACATCGTATTTTCTATAATAGACTAGCCACATACCATTGAACTAAAATATGTTCATCGATGGTATATGGAATCTGGCTTCGTAAATATTTGAACCATTTATCATACTCACCTACAGATTCGTTCGATCTTTTCTTGATTTCTTTTAATTTATCGGTTGTAAGATGCTTGACATCTTGTGCTTTAAATAATGTAAGAAGGCTAGTTTTAATTTCACTTTTTGACCTAGGTTGTTTTTATGTGAGGTTCATAAAACAAGTTAATGCTTATTTCCTTAAGGCTGCAGCAAAATACGCCATTTGCGTATCTTCATCGGTTATATCATTCACGGTCCTATTTTCACAAACAAACCAATGCATTTTTGGGTCTTTATCACCTTCGTTGATGGGTATGTGGTTCAGAGCCAGTTTAACTAAAGGAGGTCATGGCGGTGGAGATTATAAACCTTTACTTAAAAGGTTGGTACTATTAGACTCGTCGTCAGATTGTGTTTTCTTATTTTCTTCTTTGTCGATGATAACTTGTGATAATGATTCATAAATCTGCCACACCTTATCTATATATTCTCTAAACCGATTTTCTCGAGGATGCGACTCTTCGTCGACCACTTATGTGCTTTGGGTTTCTTCAATAGATGGGAGTTATGGCAAGGGGGTACGATCGTGAGATTACTCGGTTGGAGAAGTACTTTTGTGCTTCATTATTATTATTTTATTGATAGTTTTATGTCACTTGAAAGTTTCTTTGTTCTTGTTCATTATACCATACTACAGGTATTTTCTAAATAATTTCACGACAGAGGAAATTCTCGAACATTGGGACTAACTATCACTATAGTCATATTTGTTCTTATTTCTATACCAGAGTCGTCAACTTCCATGGCGTCTACTTCATCTCTAGGTTTTATTATTATACCTTCATTATCTATTGATGCAGACGGTGTTATTCTTCTCAACTCTTCTGAGGAGTCTTGTGCATCTTCGTTCTTAAGCTCCTGATTCAACATTCTTTTCCTCTGGTATTCTTATTTTCTAATTTTTTCTCGCCATCGTTGTTTCTTGTCCCATGCTATTTTTTGTGTATCAAACAATTGTTTATATTGTCGTTCACTATTTGTTTGGTTATCTTCTTGTTTTTCTTTCCTGACAGTTGACTTTCTTTATTCCATCCTTGTCGGTTATACGTACTTATCCAACTTTGTTTCTTTCTTTTTTATTTTTCTTCTTTATTTACCACAATCCATTACCCCCCCATGCTAACCCGACTTAGTGTCAGTTCAGGGAGACGTATCCGTCAGCCATGATTATTTTCTTAGGAAATAATCTCATGTTTCCTTTGTATCATTACACCAAGCATCAAGAATTTTTCGCCACTTGGTTTGATATTTCTTCCAATCAGTATTGGCTAGTATCCTTAATGGTGTTCGATACTCAAAAATATGTCTTGCACGTTTTTCAAGAAGCAACTTGTGTAAAAGGGTAGGGATTGTGAAAAATAGATCGTCGTGTGGGCTGCCATAGAATATGGTCTTGATATGTTTGATGGAGGTTCAGTCTTCTACCGCTTTCTCTTTGCAATAATATTTAAGAATGGACTCAAGCCACTCCTGTAATTTTTCATGATCATCGTTCAACAATCTGAGTAGCAGTCAAGCATCATTTTCATTCTAAGGTTTTTTCATGGGAAATGTGGTCGAGGTACTTCTTGATTTCGACTGGGTCACCTTCTATAAAGCGTTCATGTGCTTCTGTAAAGAAATTAGCTTTGGCTTCTGAAATTGTTAGGTTGTTTCTACGTGCATAGTTATTCAAATAATTATTGGTCTTTTCCTCCCACCATTGTTGTATCTCTTATAATTTTAACATTTATGCTCTCATGTTCTATGAATCGAGTTATAACTATCGACCATGGAACTAATGTTGTAATCTGGCGAAAAGCGCACATAGTAGACAGACATCAAGTAAACACATGATAATAATATACAAATATGTAGAGAGACACAGTAATGGAGAACCAATAGAAGAGCACATATATATCTTATTATATGTCGAACCAGAACTAGAACTAGAACTGTTACATCGTATACAGATAGAAATATATATAGACTTGTTAGGACATTTATGCTAGTCTAACTATCTGACCAAACATGTTACTTAGTCTATCATTAGTTAGGCTTCATTACAATGAATATTTGTCGAAATAACTTAGGGCTAGTCAGTTGAGCCAACTAGCACCTCCAACATGTACCAAAACAACTGGGTTGCTGGATCCATATATTTTTCCATAAAGGCTCATCTTGACATTAAATCATCGATTTTCCCAACAACAAAAAAAGGTTTATGAGTCTATCTTATTCCTTCATAGTTTTGTAAGGAAAATATCCCTAATAGTTTTAGCATAAATCAAGATGTCCTTAAGAGATTATAACAAAGGGACTTTGATGCAAAGATATCTTAATTTTGAAACTAGGTCAAATTCAAGGAACTCGATAGGCTTTTCTAGGATCATCCTTTTTGGGTAGGGAGGTGCACTAGATGATGGTGAAGACTCCACATTTTTAGGAGTTTGTTTGTTTATTTATTATTGTTTTTTTCATCAGTATTTTCCTCCTTTTATTCTTCTTCAATGATAGTTGGAAAGTCTTTGTTTTTATTCAGAACCTTCCCTTACCCCAGTTGGATATCTTGCAACCCAAATGGTATGATCACATATGTGGGGAAGGAAGGCAACTCAACCTTAAAAACCTATTAAGTTAGTATTTTTTTATAAGCGTTATAAATCAGTTGAGCAAGTAGTTATATCGGGCATTGAGGTTGGGAAAATGGTGGTTGTGATAATTGCAATTGTTGTGGTGGTGTAATTATTCAAGGCTATTAAGTTTGAGGATATGACTATTGGAATGGTGCAAAATATTATTGTTTTGGTGGTAAATTATAGGAAAAAGCAAGCAAATTGTTATAATGAGTCCCTTGTCATCCCTACTTCCAATGATGGTTTTGGACTTGTTGTGGAACATATGTATATCAAAGCATAAGAGGACTCATAAACTGAGAAAATGTTGGTTTCTAGAAAAATGATGAGAATTTTTAGGTGTATGGTATGAATTTAGACTTGAAGGTCCTATTTGCAAAGGCTTCTTTGGTGCTAGTGCATTCAATTTTTCTATAGCTTGATTTTTCCTTAGTAAATTTCCTTGAGACCAGGTAAGGATGAGAAAATTTCCATTCTATGTTCACCTTCATAGATAGTGCATGTATAGATAGATCATGTTAATGGTAACCTTGCTATCACCATAAAAACTTCTTGCATGGGTTAGGTAATTCATTTTTCTACATATCAAAACTCTTGTTGTTTGCAAGCTTTGGTAGAAGCTAAACTATGAATTGAAAATGTCATTGCATAAAAATAAAATGCACTTGCTTAAAAATGAAATCAACTATAAAGGAAATAAAGGTGCATAGATAGGGAAACTCACACGAGGAATTAAATCCTTTACCAATATATACAATTATTTTCTCTAAGGAGTGAGATTTTTCTCCAAGAATAGGGCACTGAATCAAGACTACAATAGCATAACTCAAACTAAATGACACACCACCATACTAAAACTACAGTTGGAGTTCGAGCAAGACCTGAAATTCGAATTTTATGTCATAATAATTTGGACCACGTTCTCTAAGAGTCCTCCCTTTGAAATAAAGATGACACTCTCTTTTTTACATGAGCTTTCTTGAAACTAATATATAAATATATACCGACTTGGGAAAATTGAAATATTCCTTCCAATAATTGAAACCATGAAATTTGTTGCATTATCTTCCTCGAGTGGCTACATGATGGAGGTAGTATATCTCCTCCTCCATGGCATGTTATATTTTCAATACATTGATCTACAAATTATTTGCATCACTAACTTAAATCTCTTCAACGTCCTAGCTTGTGGACCCATTCCTATATCAACTTGTTCACATGTCAACAATTAATTTAAAAGAAAATACATACTACACTAATTCTCCCTAATGCTAATCACAATTCAATGAAATACTTAGAAATGTTAGAAATGTAGTTGGAAGCCCCTAAATCTTAAGACTTGCATATAAGCATTAAAATGGGCTAATATAAGATTACTAGTATATGAAAATGGATTAGAAATAAGGAAATGAACATGTCAAAATATGTTAATTTTAAGACTCACCAATAATCACAGTAAGTTCACCATCTTGGAAATAAATAATTACAATTAGAATAATATTTTCAAACAAAACTCACAAAGAGATATGGCAACCAAATTAGAAGTAAATTTCTCATCATGGGCTAGATAATAACTTCCAAAATCCTTCTTAAGATATCATGCATCCATGATTGAGGTTATGGTCCTGGTAAGCCCCTCAATATTTGTCCCAATTAAGAATTGTTGAGCTAGAATCTAATAATAAATAAGGAAGATAATTTTTTATTTTTTTTAAATGCCATGTCATCTCACCACTTATGTTTTACTCTAGCATCTTGAAAACAAGATGAGAATAGTGGTGGATGTGTATAAAAAAATTTCAATAAACTTTTAAAGCATTTTAGAGTTATAAATGTAAGAATACATATGGGCTAAGGAAGAACCATTTAGGTTTTATGCCATCTTAAAGCTACAAAACATGAATACCAAGATCTTTTTCAATCTTCTTCCCATGAAGACCATTCATACGGCTAAGTAAGAATCAATTAGGGTTTACACAATTATGTCAAAGGAATGAATTTTTATAAAGAAAGCATGCAATTAATTTGATCAAGGTGTGCATATTCTTCCTTAACATGCACAAAAACCATTCTATTAATTCAACATGCATTTTCACTTTAGGGCATGCAATTTTCCTCAACAGAGCATGTGTTTTCTTGAATGCCCTGTTTAGATGAAATTTCATAAGGACAATGTGCATAATGTACATAATTCATGTCAAGATATGAATTTTAGCTATAATTATGATTTCAAGAAGTTATCATGCAAACCTAACATAAGGCTTGCATTGTTCACTCGATGGCATCCATCTTACAACATGCCTTGTTTTCAAGCAAAAAACACATAATTTTCATTTTGAGCATACAATTCCTTCTTAAGGAATATATATCTTATCATCAGGAATGCATTACTAAATAGCCTATATATCCACCATCTCATCATAGAAAATCCACTACTAGAAGTGCATTTTCCATAAATTGGCATACCTTTTAAGAAGGCAAATTTAAATCATTTTCATCTTTGTCCAACAACAAAAAAAAATTGTCTTTTTTCCCATCAAAGTGTTTTTACTTTCCATTTGCACAAAAAAAAGGTATATTCAGATGTACAAATTTTATAAACCTATAAATCATGATATTTCTTGTAGATATACAAACCAAAATACCAAATAGCCTTATATATTTAGAAAGAAGTATGTTCTTACATCCAAACAATCAAACTCAATTGTCTCAATGTCAAGGAACAAAGAGAATAAATAACAAAAAATTGATAATTACTTAGTAATTTCCAACATCTTGATTGATTTTATATAGATCATAAAAAATCGTTATTGAGCTCACTTCAATGCATTGATACAAGCCATAACAAAGTGAAATTGATGCATTTTGTCTTCTAAATGTTTCCAAATAAAACACATATCAAAAGCTTAAAACGATTACAAATTTTTGGAAAGTTTACTTGGAAAACTACTCTTTGACCAGCAATAGACTAGGTACATCTATATATTCTTATCATATAGGTAAACCAAAACATGAAGGTATTTGCGCTTTTATATTTTTTTTGGAAAGGTTGGCATAATCATGTGAGGGAACTGAAAACACAATATCAAGTGTAGCCAAAACCAGTATCAAATCAAAGTTTGAGAAATATTGAAATGTAATATTTCAACCTACTATCAATCAAAATGTGACTTGTGGAAAATAGTAATATGATTTGGAACCATTGTACTAGAACCTTTTCTTATTTTATTGATAGTAGTACTAAAGGTGTTAATGATGACTATGAACCATTGGTTCAAACATTGCATGTCATTAGATTTGGTCTATTCAAATTACAATTACACCTTGGATAGCTCTTGATCATGCAGTTAAGTGCCAAAAGGCATATAATGAGCCTCTTCCAATTGTTTTTATAGTTTTAATTCTTACACATGGTTTTCTTTGATGTTGGTGAGGGCTTATGAAGTCCCATTGTATAATTTTCTTCTCCTCCTTTATAATATTTTTTAATAATTTTCTTTTTTTCCCTGTAGAAAAACAACACCTAAGTTTATTCAACCAGAGGAGGAAAATTTACATTTTGCTTATGGAAGACACAATTCTAGAAAATACAGACAAAATATGGCAATTTCCAACTAGAGGAACCCAAAAGGATAGCATGAACTCCATAGAGACCATGCATACAATCCCAACAATGAGCAAAAGCCATTACAAAATGGCTCATAAAACCACTGAACAATTCCAACGAAATAGGGCAGAGACAGCCTTCGGGAAACAAGCCATATGCTACCTGATAGACAAAATAACAAGCCCGAAAATGGGTGGCAAAGAACAAGCTAGAAAAGCCCTAGAAAAAAACTGGCATAAGCCCCATAATGTGCACCAACAAACAAATCCCTGAAGAGGACCAAAGACGACAGCAACAAAAAAACAACTGAAGCCATTTTAAAGAATTTTCTTTTAAAAGTAATGAATAAAATAATTACAAACTGTATGTATTCATACATGTTCATACTTCTTCTCACTATTCAATTCCATTTGTTTATTTGTTAGAGTGTGTAATTACCTACAAAATCCTATTTAGTTAACCTACCAGTAAGTTGATATTATGACATGTTTGAAAATGGCCTTACTTGAAAACAAAATTCAATGTATTATGACCATGTGTTGTTTTGTTTTTGGGTCGAGAGGCATTCTATAGCCTAGTATGGAAGAGACGTTGCAATGTTATGTCCTGTTTGGTTATGTTATGTAAGCATTTTGACTCGACCAAATTACATAAAAATAATAAAAAATAAAAAATAAGTTTAATAATTAAAATAAAATTGAGGTAAAATAGTCAATTTACCATTGACAACTTTTGACTCCAAGTTTGACATCACATGGTTTTGCCAATGGTATATATATATATATATATATATATATATATATATATATATATATATATATATATATATATATATATATACATATACATATATATATATACATATACATATACATATATCTATACATATACATATATATATACATATATATATATGTATACATATATATATATGTATATATATACATATATATATATGTATATATATACATATATATATATGTATATATACATATATATATATCTATACATACATATACATATATATATACATATACATATATATATACATATATATATATATATATATATATATATATATATATATATATATAGCCTAGATCCATCTTAAATTCGGATCTACCAAGTGTTGAGAGGAATCAAATCTATTAATATGCAAACATCTTTTAGAGTGACAAGATATTTCATCCTTCTCGACACTTGGCCGATTTGGAGTTAAGATGAATCTAGGTTTGTTTAACACTTAGTGAAAATTATTGAAAGATGTCGTACAACCCTGAATATACGTTACAACTTATATGCAGTGTAACTAGGTAATATACCTAAGTATGTTTTAAAGAAATTGTCATACTTGGATTCATTTTTGTTATAAGAAATGTCATAGTAGCATCTTCATCTCATAATGGATTACCATTGGTTTTCAATCTTCTTCTCATGAAGACCATTTGTGTGGCTAAGGAAGCATAAATTAATGTTTATGTAATTATAGGTTTTCACATAAAGTCAAGGGCATGCAATTGTCCTTATCAAAGGTTGCGTATTCTTTCTTCACATGTACAAAAACCATTCCATGCATTCAACATGCATTTTCACTTGAGGGAGTGCACATTTCCCTAGCAAGGTGTGCATTTTTCTCAATATCGTGTTTCCATGAAATTTCATAAGGATGGTGTACATAATGTACATAATTCATCTAGAGATATGAATTTTAACTAACAATATTATTTCAATAAGTTATCATGCAAATCCTAACGCAAGCCTTGCATTATTCACCCTAAGGCGTGCATTTTACAACATGCCATGTTTTCATGTGGAAGACATATAATTTTCATTTTGAGTGTGCATTTTCTTCTTAAGGAATATATATCTCATCTTAAAGAATGCTTCACTCAATAGTCTTTATATCCATCATCTCATCATACAAAATTCACCATTGGGAGTGCATTTCCCTTAAGCTAACGTGCATTCTCTATCTAAACAATTTTCCCTCTTTGTCTCACAACAAAAATTTTGGTCGCTATGCACAACAAGGTTTTTATCTTTCCAATTGCACAAATAAAGGAATAGGAATATGTACAACTTTTCTACAACCATATAGTTTTTCATATTTCTTGTAGATATAAAAACTAAAATATCAATCATCCGTGTGGATTCACAAAGAATTTTTTCTTATATCCAAACATTCAGCCTCAACTTTATGCATGCTTGTACATGCAATCAATATACATGAAATTCATCAAGTTGACCAAGTACACCAACTATGAACAAAATCATACCATGATATCTTCTAGATATTGCATCACACACACACACTCGTAATATTTAAACCTAATATGCAAGCCATAAATTTTTTATAATTCCTTAGTACTTTTCAAAGGTACAATTGATTTTATTTGTATTGTCAAAATTCCCCATCAAACATAGACACCATATGTAGTAGTGCAAGTTACAAATTAAAAGATTCATAAACACTAAAAATTATGAAATATAAATAAAAATATTTCACCAAACTTCGTCTTCACTATATGGGTTTATACCTATAGGCTAAATTTCCACTAATTATACCAACGATAGATCCTTTTAAAGGTGTTATGCTATCTAGATTCTCAATAGGCACGTTGAATTAATGGATACACTACTACATTTTCATTAGGATCATCTTATGCATTGAAGGAAATGGAGTAATAACTAAATCACCCACAGAATTAAACCACTAATGGATTAAGAAGGAAAACGTTATTACAAACTATCGAAGGGTTGTCACAAGTATTGCAACAAGCACTGATAGTTAGATGTCTAACAAACATTAAGGCACAAAGATAATAAAATAAAATAGATTTGATAATTCCTTAGTAATTTTCGACCGTATGATTGATTTTATCAATATCATCAAAACTCCCCATCGAACATAGACACCATATGTTGAATTAATGGAGACAACACTACATTTTCATGAGGATCATCTTATTCGTTGAAAGAAATGCAGTAAGAACTAAAACACCCACACAATTGAACCACTAATGGAGTAAGATGGAAAGCACTATTGAAAATTATCGAAGAGTTGTCACAAGTCTTGCAACAAGCACTAATAGTCCGATGTCTAAAAAACATCAATGCACAAAGATACTAAAAAAAATGATGATTCCTTAGTAATTTTCGATGGTAATATTTATTTTATCTGTATTGTCAAAAATCCCCATCAAACATAGGCACCATATGTTGTAGTGCAAGTTACCAATTATAATATTTATAAGCACAAAAAATTATTAAATATAAAGAAATTTATTTCATCAAACTTCATCTTCATTATATGGGTCTATGCCTATAGACTAAATTTCCACTAATTATACCAACAATGGGTCTTCTTAAAGGTGTTATGCTATCTAGACTTCAATAGGCATGTTAAATTGGTGGAGACACCGCTACATTTTCATGAGGAGCATCTTACTCGTTGAAAGAAATGGGGTAATAACTGAAACACCCACACAATTGAACCACTAATAGAGTAAGAAGGAAAACATTTTCCCAATTTTTTTTTCTAAAAAATCCACCCATCAAATCTGTAGTTGACATGTTCTCTCTTCCATCAACTTCTTTTAGTAGAATACTAGCTAGGTAGCTAAGTATTGATACGCCACTCATATTCATAGAATGATAGTGTGTCTTATCACATAATATTTTTTTTCACTTCCAAAGAGAATACACTGCAATATATAATGGTTCCAAGATCATTCAAGTGGTACTAATGTGATATATAGAGAAGAATAAATTGGTCATTTCAAGGTTTCTTTCTTCCTACCTTTTTTCCCAACTATATTATCTCTCTAGTTAGGTGCTTCAATATGGCTCCATGGGTTGGTATGTTGTTTTTCCCTTTTCTTATGTACTTCTCTCTTTACAAGATATTTTGAATAAGTGTATGATGGATGCAATTCCTTGAATCATAGGTAAGAAGTGTAATAGCCATAGACTTTCCATATAAATTCATCATAATAATGATCCATATCTATTTTCAATGCACATTGTAATAAGATCACTACTTCGATGACTTTTTTGTTAAAACTAAGTGCATCCGTGGGTCAATAACCAATAGAAATAAGCATATCATGACTAATCCTCTCATTAATGGTTGGCTATAGTGCTTTATCTAGATTTCTGAACCTTACTATCTTCCTTGATTCTAAGGCCCTATTTGGGATTGCTTGACCTCAATTTATTTGACGACCATGAAATTGTCCTTACAAGCCCATTAATAGAATGAATGCCCCATTATTAACATATTTACAAATATGAAAATAATGATGGAAATATGAAGAAATCACACCATAATAAGATTTATGACACAAATTTTAGTTGCAAAAATAGATGGAAAAGAAATAGGAACTTCCACACACAACCCCAACTAGCCTGCACGCTCTATAAAATGAACAACCAAGTTACCAATTTAAAATCTATAAACATGAAAAGTTATTAAATATACATAAATTAATTTCATTGAACTTCATCTTCACAATATGAGTTCATGCCTACAAACTATGTTGCCATAAACTATCTTAGTAATCAATCTTCTAAAGGATGTTATGGCACCCAAATCCAAGAGTGGTATGTTACATTAAGGGATGCACCACTATATTTTCCATGAGAAGCATCTTATTGGATGAAAGAAATTAGGCATCATCTTTCTTTCCAAGTCCAAGTTTCAGTTGCAACAATGTTACTAACTTATTGAGAACTTGATCGAGTTCCTTTTTTTAGAGGTCACATTTAGTGCTAGTTTTTATACTTATTTTGAAAAGTGGTGACGTAATATCACCCTTTTTTCATTTTAGGGTTAAAATTCCAACATCTGGCATTAAAAACCAAATATCTTGACTAAGAAAGACATTAAAAGGAACCCAAAATGCAAAAGTGGTGATGTAGCATCACCCTTTTTTAAGGTTAAAATTCCAACATTTTTCAGCCATGACATTAACGTCCAAATATTATGACTACAAAAAATCTTAAAAGTGGACACTCAAAATTTGTCTACCTTTTTCTTTTTCAAATGTTTGTTTTCTAAGCTTGTTCAATTTTTATTTTCTTTTATTGTATTTTTGGGGTTCAAATTACAATTAACTAAGATTTTGGCATTCATGATTGGTACCATTGAAAATAAAAATAAAAACATAAAATTAGTTCTAATTTTAATAGTATTACATGATTTTTTTTTTTAATTATTAATTGATTTTTTTAATAATGTATATTAAAAATTTTGACCAAAAAATTGTAAATAAACAACATAGAAATTAAAAAAACAAATGAAATGCAAAACAATACTAGGGTGGTTGCAACAAGATCTATGAGTTGGCGTCGCCCTTAGAAAAATGATAAATCCATGTTGCCATTAGAAAATGATACAATATCAAAGTAGAAAAGAGTGGCATCTTCCTCGGAAGAGGAACAATTCCTCCCCCATAAAAGCTCCAAATTGGGGCCTTCCTTTCCAAGCTTAGTTGACGAGATGTGAGAAGAAGAGAAGAAAAAATAATTAGAAATGGACCAATAAAGAGGTAAGGCATGAAAAAAATAGAGAAGGATAAGGAAATGGGAACACACACAATCTTAGATCCAAAACTAAAGGGATATTGAATCCCAAGAAAAGGAGGATACTCAACCCCTTAACAAGCAGCTACTCATACAACAAGTAAGTAATGAGGGCCCTCTCTTGGAATTGCTAGGGATTGAGGTCAGGAAAAGGATGGAGGAAGTGAAATATTTGATCAAGAAAAAGAGACCCTTAGTTCCCCTGCTCTAGGAGACAAAATTGGATGATCAAGAGGTCCTCCAAAATCAACAAAATATTTGGAATGGAAGTGGTTCTTTCGAGTGCAAGAGGAGCTTAAGGCGGGCTATCCACCATGTGGTCTTAATATTCACTTAGATTGCTAGAATCTAATTCGAAATATCACTCATTGGATACTTGTTTTCTATATATTCCTTCAAATCGGGTATGGAGAGATTTAAAATCGCACCAATAACTTTTTGAGAGAGATTTAAAATCACATAATTCAATTATTTTCATAAACATATTTTATAAAATATTCTCCATATTCGACATTGCCTTAATGAGAAGATAATCTTCTTTGCTTTGTTTCTCTTTTACAAGAAATTTTTTAGATATAAGTTTTAGATTTTTTAAATTTATTTTGATTTATTATGGTTTTTATTATTAATATCTTAAATGTATACTTTAGTTTTTCTTAAATTTTATTTATATTTTTTTTTTTCAAAATAGATTTTTTAATTAGTGCTTTTAAAGTTTTTTTTTTTTTTTTTTTTTAATTCTTTCTAAATTGCTTTAATTTTTTGTTTTTTAGATTTTTTTTTTTATTGTTTTTAGATTCTTAGGATTTACTTTTGGAATAGAATAGAAGACTCAAAAATTCCTTTTGAGTCAATAATCATTGTGGTAAGGTTGCAAGAGAAAATATTTTGGGAGTTTAGGAATAATGAGGGATGACTATACTAAATTAATTGAAATATATGAGTCATTCAAAGTTGTCTCTCATTCGGCACTTCATTTGGCATATACATTAACAATTTAAAATATTTTTTGGAAGATGCATCTTGTCTCAGCCCAAGTGTCATTGTTATAGTGGACATTCTTCTGAAATGGTTTTTATTTTACTTCTTCAATCTAATTTTTTTAATTTTTTTTTTTTTAGTTCATGTATTTTAGTTTATTTTTTCCTTTCTCTCTAAATTGCTTTAATTTTTTGTTTTTATATCATTTTTATTGATTTTTTTTCTTTAATTTTTTTTTTTTTTGGAGAAAGGCTATTTTTTAAAACTATTTAATTTGCCTTTTCATATATATATATATATATATATATATATATATATAATTTTTTGAATTAAAAAATTTAAAATTATGTGTTGTTTTTCTATTTTTTGAAAAAAAAAATTTCACTTCATGATATTTGGTCTTTAATGTAGGAATTTTAACCCTAAAAAAAGGGTGATGTTGCATCACTGCTTTTGCATTTTGGGGAGCTTTTTCATGTTTTTTATACAAAAACTTGGGTTTTAAGGGCTAGAGTTCTCATTTTGATGTCACAGTTTTGGTTAAGTTGGTAAGTTTGTTCCACACACATATCTTTTCTAGGTCCAAGTTTCACTTGCACAATCAATACGTTGATTTAGCATGAACAAGCCACTTTCCAAATGGTTTTCCAAAAAAATCTCCCTGTAAAGCATGGCCATTTGAAGGTTTCTTGGTTTCTATTCTTTTCAATCTCTCATATTCTCTTTAAATGGGTGCTTCAACAGGTATCCATGGGTAGATGAGTTAGTCTTCCTTTATTTTATGTATTTCTTTGATTAGGTAGAATTTTGAATTCGTGCAGTTTGATCCTCTTTTCTTCATTCAATGGGAAGGAAATGTAACAACCATAGAATTGTTGCATAAATTCATTGTTATGGCATGATAACAATTTAAATATCTTTTGAATAGATATTTGAATAAGGCCAGCGAACCAATTACTTTTTGTTTAAATTGAGTGCATCATAGGTCATTAACCAATAAAATTAAACATTTCATGATCATACATCTCATTAGTGGTTGGATCTAGTACATTATTTGGATTGCTTGACCTTATTGTGTTTCTTGATTTTAGTACCTTATTTGGGACGGCTTTCCCTTAGTGTCTTTTGCAACTACAAAATTATCCTCGCAAGCTCACTAACAAAACAGATACTATGCCATTATTAATAAAATTCCAAATACAAAACAAATATGAGAATATGGAATAGTGTGATAGTATTATTAGATTTTTATCACATGAATTCTAGTCGGAGAAAGAGTGAAAAATAAAACAAGGACTACCAGACATGACCTCGACCACAACCCCAACGACCCCAAGCATCCCTACATGCTCTATAAACAACACAACCAAGTTACCAATTTTAAAATCTACAAACATGAAAAATAATCAAAGATACAAGCATTAATTTCATTGAACTTCATCTTCATCCTCATCTTCACAATATAAGGTTATGCGTACAAACTAAGAGCAGATTTATATAATATAAATACTCTTTTGAGTTAAAAAAGTATTTATTTTTTTAATATAATTTTTTTAATTATGGCTTTTTTGTTTTTTTGAGTGGATGTTTTTTCCTTTATCTCTAAATTACTTTGGTTTTTTTGTTATTAAATCATTTAATTGATTTTTAATTTTCGATAAATTGCTTTAGTTTTTGTTTTTAAATCCAATTTTAATTGTTTTTTATTTTTTGGTTGGAAAAAGACATTTTCGAACCAGCGGGAAAGGAAAACGCAGAAGAAAAAGAAATGCGGGAAAGGAAAACGCAGAAGAAAAAGAAATGCTCGAGCCGGAAAGATGAAAAAAATTTGGACCATTTCTCGAGCGGGAAAGATGAAAAAAATTTGGACCATTTCTCGAGCCGAAAGATTTAATTTGGACCATTTCCGGAAAGATGAAAAAAATTTGGACCATTTCTCGATTTGTGCGTGTCATCCTTGCGCAGGGGCCATGCTAATCTTCTCTGTATCGTTCCAATTTTATCGGATGTCTCCGAAGAGACAATACAATATATGGTGGGCTGCTATATAAATGACTTGTATATAGCTTACATTATGTATGTGGGAAGAAATTGTAACGTCCACGTCACGCCCTGCCTCCGTCCGTTGCCCAAATACCACATCACCTCAACAGCAACGGCACGCGTTGGACCTCCCCTCCTCCGATTGGATTGGATTGGATTTTCCATTTCCGCGTTATAATTTTAGTAAATGGAGTTGCACGCAAATGCACCAACGAATATCTGCGCTTGTTACCCTGTGGTTCTTCGATTTTCCAGCGAATCGCATATATATCTCTGCGCCTGCTGCTAGGGTATATATAAATACATCTCTACGCCTGCTAGGGTGTGGATGCGCTTCTTTTAATTGCCAGGTGCAGCGTTTGTAGTCCAACGGTTAGGATAATTGCCTTCCAAGCAATAGACCCGGGTTCGACTCCGGCAGATGCATCACCTCTTCGAAACTCCTTTTTCTTTCTTATCATTTTCGAATCTTAATTAATTTCTATCTCTTTTTGCCTTTCTAATTTTCGAATCTGAATTTCAAACCATTACAGATTTCATAAAACATGTAATACATTTTTGATATATAAATGTAAATTATACCATTACAGATTTCTTTGAAATTCATTTTCGAATCTTAATTAATTTCTATCTCTTTTTGCCTTTCTAATTTTCGAATCTGAATTTCAAACCATTACAGATTTCATAAAACATGTAATACATTTTTGATATATAAATGTAAATAAACAAGAGGGAAACTATACCATTACAGATTTCTTTGAAATTCGTTTTCTTTCTTATCATTTTCGAATCTTAATTTCTTCCTCTTTTTGTCTTTCTAATTTTCGAATCTGAATTTCAAACCATTACAGATTTCATGAAACATGTAATACATTTTCGACATAAATAAATAAGAGGGAAAACTACACCATTACATATTTCATAAAACATGTAATACATTTTTGACATAAATAAACAAGAGGGAAAACTAGATCACATCAATAGAGAACAGCTACGAAACACTTCCTTTCCATCTGAAAAATTTCCCAAGATTGCCTAGCTATATTTTCCATATCTAGGAAGAAAGGGAGGCCACAATACAAGCTTATAGCAAAGTGATGGATTCCCTAGTTTCGTGTTCCAATCCATTCATCCCATGGTTTCCCCCTGGCTTTCTCGCTATCACCTCTACTCTCTTGGCCATCCAATCCATTCATCCCATGGTTTCCCCCTGGCTCTCCCGCTATCACCTCTACTCTCTTGGCCATCCAATCCATTCATCCCATGGTTTCCCCCTGGCTTTCCCGCTATCACCTCTACTCTCTTGGCCAACGAAATTTTCCTAACCCTTACTCCTTTCGCATAAACTTCATGTGGCCATTGTGCTTACCCTTCTCTTCATGTGGCTTTCCGCCCTTTAGAACAAGGTATTCGACTTGGAATTCATTTTATTTTGCATATTTCTTATCAAACCACCTCTCTAATATTGGTGAACAATGAATTTCTTCTTTGATTTCTCTCTCCCTTCTTCTATTTTGAGTAGGGATCAATTATTCTTTGGTTTATTAAGAAATTATGCCCACGTAAGGTTTGAGATAGTTGGAGAGATGGAAATAATATCTTTTGAGTGAGGAAGGCTTCCTTTCCATTGGCCAAAAAATAAGGACGCAAATTGAATTCTTGTTGGTGGATTTAGCTACACCATTACCCTAAGGACAATAGTTCGTTGAACACCATAAGATGATCCCCTTATCTAAATCCAACCCAATCAACTTTACAGAACAACAATATATAGCATTATCAAAGACAAGATTGGTTGGGATGTTGATCCTAGCAATCAACTATTTCTCTAGAGAATGAATCACAACCTCTTCATTTTCCTTATTTAGTTGCACACCCTCAGTCTATTGTGTGAAGTAGTCCATTGCAGTCATGATATATATGGTGTCCAAAGGAATGTGAACAGATCTCATCGACAACATCTATAACCCATTGTTCAAAGTGTTCTTCAATAGTTATAAAATGAAATGGGTCTAAGTCTAGTTTTTTCTCCCTACTAGAAATTTTTTTATATGTTTTTCACTTTCAAACATAATCATGGACTTATTTGAACATCGTTGGCCAATAATATCTAGATCTCAATACTTAATGGGTTATTGTTTCACCAAAAAATTGTCCTCCACTGGGTCCATAACATAATTCTGCGAGGACTTTATTTTCATCTTGCTTCTCAAGAAAACTAAGATATACAACATCATAGTTTTTGTTGAATAAGAGTTCATTTATGAGTTAGTATAACTAAGAAGAACATAGCAAGTTCACCATCCTAGAAAGAAGGCATTGCAACTAGATTAATATTTTCAAACAAGCATTACAAAGAGATACATAAACCAAATAAGAAGATGGCTATGAACTAGATAATAATTGCCTAGTCCTTCATAAGATTAATCATGCAACCACGATCAAGGTTGTAGCAATGGTAGGTCTCTCAATATTTTCCCTAGTTAAGAATTATTGAGCTAACATCCAATAATATTTAAGGCAATAAAATCGCAAAATGTCATGACGCCTCACCACTTATGTTTTACTCAAACACCCTGAAAACAATATGGTAATAGTGGTGAATATGTATATAACTCAACTTCAAGTGGCATTTAAAGTATTCAAAGTCATAAATGTAATAAGACATATGGGCTAAGGAAGAAAAATTTAATGTTTAGGACATGTGGGATAAGGAAGAACCATTTAGGGTATAGGCCATCATAAGCCTACAAAACATGTCAAGGGCATACACATTTATAGTGAAGGTGTGCATTTGTCATTGAGAAGGTGTTGGTATTCCTCCTTACTATGCAAACATGCAATATCATGGACTCGATGTGCATTTTCAACTTGAGGCATGCATTTTCCTAAATACCTCGTTTTCATGTAATTTCATGAGCTCAACATCCTATTACCACATAAATCATCTTTTTATTCTTCCTAGGGCATGCATTTTTCATCATGCCCTACTTTCATGCATATATATATATATATATATATATTAATTATTTCCTTCTATGCATTTTTTTACATTTACAAGGTAGTTTGTTATAATGCATGCCATACCAACATCATTGTCTCATATTGGATTACCATTCATTTTCAATCTCCTTCTCATGAAGACTATTCATATGGCTAAGGAAGCATCAATTAGGGTGTATATCGTTACAAGTTTGCACATTATGTCAAGGCATACATTTTATAGTGCATGAATGTATTTATGTTTAGCAAGGCTTACATACTCTTCCTTAGGATTTTAAAATTTCTTATGGTGCCCTGCTAGATAGTGTCGAAACATTCATCAATACAAATTCAAATTTGATTGTATCCTTGAGGATAACCAATAACGTGGTCAAAACCAGGCCTATGTTTCTCATAGCCATTTGTAGTTTATGTAGTGTTCCACCACTATGTTGACAATTGATATATTAGATTGAGTAATGAAAAGAGACCAACCAATTTCCATTGGGATCACAATGGATTTCAATGTTTCTAACTAAGTGTACTTATGGACTATAGAGAAAATAGAGTAGTTACAATATATGTCAACCAATTTCATGAAAAAGAACAAAAGTGACATTCTTTGAAAATGAACTAACAAAGCAAAGAAATGATTAAAGAAAATAAAGAAATGAGAAATTCAAATCAAGTAAATAAAACAAGTGAAATTCATATACAAAACTAAAAACAGAAGAAAATTTAATCTATTTGTGTACACAATAACTACCTAAAGGAAAACTAAGTGAAGTATCTCTTCATAATTTGGCCATTGATGGGAAGTGGGTCTACTTTTCCTTCTAGGTTTTGCATTCTATATGTGTCAAGGCCAAGATATTCAACTAGCTGAAAGTAAGGAACACAACATCACTCTGGGAAAGTGCCATAATATCAAGTTATCCATGGGGGAATATGTATTGAATAGTCCAATGCTCTCCATTCCAAAGGGTGGTTTTGATGTTGTACTAGGAGTATAATGCTTACAATCTCTGGGGATGATAGCTTTTAATTTTCAAGAAATTTTCTTGAATTTTTTTTGGGAAGGAAAGGAACTTGAATTAAGGGGTGTCGCAGGGAAACCAAGAAAGATAATAAACTCTAATGGCATGAAAATTCTTCTAAAGAAATAACAACGAGGAGTAATTGCATAATTATGCTCACTAGAGGTTTAAACATCAAAATAATCTGTTTCTCCAGATCTCAAAAAAGTCGCGGGCAATCATTACAAGGTATTTGAGACTCCCAAAGGCCTCCCACTTATTCGTGACCATGATCATGCTATTCATTTGATTCCAAGAAGCGTTCCTCCAAACATCAGGCCTTACAGATATCCCTATGCCCAAAGGAGCGAAATTGAACGTATGGTTGCAGAAATGTTAGAGGTTGGTAAAATTCAACCAAGTCAAAGTGCTTTCTCTACTCCAGTAGTATTGGTGCATGAGAAGGATAGATCAAGGCACATGTGTCCAAATTATAGGGAGATCAACAATCTCACTATTAAAGATAAATTTCTCATTTTTATCATTGATGAATTATTAGATGAATTACATGGAGAAATTTACTTCACCAACTTGGATCTTCATTCAGGATATCATCAAATTAGAATGAAGACTGAATACATTTCAAAAACGGCATTTAGAACTCATGAGGATCACTATGAACTTTTGGCCATGACCTTTGGCCTTACTAATGCACCTTCTACATTTCAAGGTTTAATGAATTCCATTTTAAAACCCTTCCTTATAAAATTTGTGTTAGTATTTTTTGATGATGTACTAATCTAAAACAAGTCTTGGAAGGATCATGTTCAACATGTTGACCTGGTGCTCAAACTATTGGAGGAGAAACAATTGTATGTAAATACCTCCAAATGTTTCTTTGGAGTACAGAAAGTGGAATATGTGGGTCATATTATATCTTATGAGGGTGTTAATGTAGACCCTAACAAAATTAAAGCCATTAAGGAATGGAAAATCCCTACAACCATAAAGCATCTTCTAGGATTTCTCGGGTTGACAGGGTATTATTGCAATTTTGTTAAGAACTATGGGAGAATAGAAGCACCTTTAACCAAATTACTCAAGAAAGATGCATTTTGTTGGACTCCAAAAGCAATTAAGGCCTTTAAACAAAGAGGAAATGTACCAAGCACCGGTCTTAGCTACGTCAAACTTCACAAAAACCTCTATTGTGGAATGTGATGCCTCAGGAAATGGAATTGGTGTTGTTTTAATGCAAGAAGGAAGACGCATTGCCTTTGAAAGTCATCCAATCAAAGGAAAGTATTTACACAAGCCTATATATGAGAAGGAAATGTTGGCAATACTACATGTGCTAAAGAAATTGTGACCTTACCTACTGGGAAGACACTTTAAGATAAAAACGAATCATGATAGTCTTAAATACTTTTTGGAACAAAGATTATCTTCAAAAGAGCAACAAAAATGGGTCACAAAGATGTTGGGTTATGAATTTGAAATCATCTACAAAAAGGGAAGCAAAATGTTGTTGCAGATGCACTCTCAAGAAAGGATGAGGACGTGGAAGCATTGCTTTGTGCATTTCTATTATCCAACTAGATTGGAGAACTGAAGCAAGGGATGAATGGAATAATGGTGAAGAAGTGTGGATTTTCATTCAAAAGTTGGAGCAAGATCCTAGTACATCTGATACATTTAGCTGGAAAAGTGATTCATCATGGTACAAATATCGCTTATATCTTTGTAAGAATTCCTAACTCAAACAAAAGATTATTTGGAATTTCACACCTCTCCCTTAGTAGGGCACTCATGATTTTTAAAAACTTACCACAGGGTCAAGAAGGAAGTTTTTTTGGAGGGCCTTAAATCTGATATTCAAAAGTTTGTGGCGGAATGTTTGGTTTACCAACAAAATAAAGTAGAGACAATTAAGACCTCGGGTCTGTTACAATGTTTAGCCATTCCAATTCAAGGTTAGGAGGAGATTTCAATGGATTTTATCACAGGTTTACCCAAGTCCGAAGGAAAGAGTGTCATCATGGTGGTAGTGGATAAACTTACCAAGTATGCACAGTTTTGTTCACTATCTCATCCATTTAAATCTAGTACAGTTGCTACTGCATTTATGGAAACAATTCAAAATCTACATGGAAACCCAAATATTGTTGTAAGCGACAAAGATCCCATTTTCACTTGAAATTTTTGGACGGAACTATTTTCTTGTTTGGGTACTCAATTATCTCATAGCTCATCTTATCATCCTCAATCTGATGGGAAATCCAATATAGTGAACAAATGTTTGGAAGGATATCTTCATTGATTTGTATCTGATAAACAAACACAATGGGTCAAGTGGTGACCTATGGATGAATGATGGTATAACACTTCCTTCCATACTACAAAAAAAATGACCCCATTTATGGCACTTTATGGATATCATCCACTGTCCATCACATAATCTTTAAGAGAAAAATCTAAGGCACAACCATTAGGAAGATCACATCAAGCATCAACAACAAGTTCTCCAACTCTTAAAGGATAACCTCACTTTGGTGCAAAATCAAATGAAACAACAGGAAGATCAACATCACAGTGAATGAAGTTTTGATGTAGGCAACTGGGTATTTTTATGGCTACAACCATACAAACAAATGCCCCTCAAGCAAGCTAAGAAGGATAATAAATTATCACCAAAGTATTATGGTCCTTACAAGGTGTTGCAAAAAGTTGGTACTATGGCATACAAATTGGAGTTTCCTGCATCTTCCAGAGTGCACCCAGTTTTCCATGTTTCATGCTTAAAGAAGGTTATAAGTGACAAGATCCTAGTTCAAACAATATTTCCAGAACACGATGAGGAAGGAAAAATCATATTAGATGCTAAAACAATCACAAAAAGAAGAACATGACAACTACAAAACCGATCAATTTCTGATATTATCTCATCAAGTAGAAGAACTTACTTGCTAAATATTCCACATGGGAGGATGAAAATTTTATATAGAAGCATCCAAAAGTACTCAAGCATTGAGGACAACACTTTTTTAAAGGAGAGGGGCATGTTAGGTCTCTATACTACTAGTGTAGCCCCTTATTTTTATTGTTAGTGTAGCCCCTTGATTATTATTTTTGTGTCCATGTAGTCCCCATAGCATTATTATTATGCCCATAGAAGCCCACTATTGTTATTTTTGTTCCCTTAAATTATTATTGTTATGTAGGTTCTGATTATATTGTGATCCCTTAGAATCCTATGTATAGAAAGTAGGTCTTTTCATTTGTATCATCCAAGAATTGTTCATTTATGTAATGTAAAGGAGGTTTCCCCCTCGAAGAGGATATTTTTTAAGTCGTTGATCTATCTTTTTGTGAGTTGGTTGCATAACAAGCTCTAGGCTTGTGAGGCTTCTTGGTTGTTTTCTCCTCTAGTTGTAGTTGTTTAATGACTTCTTCCAACTGTTGTTTCTTTTCAGGATCATCCAATTGAATTTATTTGAGCACTTTTTCCACTGATATGATTTGGTTTTGGATGGGGTGGTCTTAGGACTATTGGACTCTTTGCAGACAGACTTATGAAAAGATCTAGGAAAGGGTACTGACAGGTCGACTTTAAAGGGTTGAAGATATAGAGTAGCATGAACTTCTTCTTTGACTTCGACATCCTTCAAGGGAGTGATGATGTCATGGGATGGTTTAAAAACTAGTAGTGGAATGGTGAAGTTGGTGTTGGACAACCAATGTAGTTCATCAAATATCTCATCAATAATTGGCTAGGAGGGGAGTTCCTGAGTGTTGATATAAGTAGAATTGTTGTACTAGACTTTAGTATTATCTAGGCATAAATGGACATGGGAGCAAGGGGGAAGGGATCGACGGACATGATGAGGTACTCTCCATTTATTATAAATGTTCTTAATATTTAATAATTAGTTCTTAAATATCTCATTACGACCTAGAGATTGGGGTTTCCCCAACCAACTACTGGAAAAAAAAAAAAAAATTGAAATTGTGTATAAGGGATGTATCTCTTCTAGTGAAATGTTCTTCCCCAACTAGCGGGTTAGAATTCATAGCTATCTGTATTTAAAAATAAGGAAAACAAATAGCCTTACCAAAATTTTAACAACCTTGGCAATTGGTTTCGATAAAATCAACTACATGGTCTTCCCAGTTGTATTCATGACCATAATTTTTTATCTCACCGATGGCTTCAAGCATTGTAATCTTAACGTTCGAGACTCGACTGGATCTAGTAATGAAAAAGGAAACAATGATGCATACCCATATGAACAAGGGCTCTTGAACTGGACTAATTACTAGACCTCGTGAATTCTTGCCAGAAGCACCTCCAATGAGCTTTGTGAGCCATTCATTCACATCAGTTGTGGTCGATACCTTGGTTCCTTTATACAATAAACTGGTTATCAAATGAATGGTGGTACCAGAAATGGAATGAGGTTGATCCAACCAAATATTTCCGTTATGATACCAATTAACTAGGTATATGGCGACCTCCTCTTTCATCCCATAGAGGTCTGCAACTAAGGGGGCACCAAGAATGTCTCGAATTTTGGATTTTTCTAAAAGATCAATCTATGCATTCCATAAGTCTCCTGTATTGGCCCATTTAATATAATATTCAAAATGTTTTTCCCATGTCGTTTATCAACCTTTGCCTGCCAGATATTATGCATCCAAATTTCTGTTGGCATTATGTTCTCTGGTATGGCTATATGTTACAGATGTTGTACTTGATGGCAACTCCCATGACAAGGCTCTCAATTTATTGAAAAATAAGAAGGACGCAGGAAATCAGTTCAGAAGGTGCGTACCCGCAGGTACACCTTGCAGGGACCGCGTCCAGAGTCGCAGACCAGCCATTCAGGAGGTGCGTCCACCCAGTGCACACATTTCAAGGCAGAGAAAAGCTCACGTGGGGGTTTCTTGTGTTTTACTCTTGGTATCTAGCCGACGGTATTGTGTTATTATGGTGTCGGCTCGTGGTATTGTTCCATGATTTGAGGAGGAGCTTGCCTATATAAAGCAAAGGAGATCATTTGGTTTGAGTATGTCTTTGGTTGAATATCTTATGAGGCTGGATCTGGTCTAGATCTAAAAAGGCGAATCTTCTGAAAGACTGAGATCTCTTTGGCGCATGATCAGATCTGTAGATCTGACTGTTTGGGTTACGATTAAAAGTCTTGAAATCATTCATACCCGAAGGTACGCAGGTACAGTGAAAGGCAAGTGCGCCGGGACGCAGTGCAGAAGGAAGAGACCTGCGTGGGGACGCAGGGAAGAGAAAGATTCAGGTGCGTCCGGAACGCAGTACAGTAACAGGCCCACTGCGTGGGGACGCAGAGCATAATAAGGATCAGATGCGTCTCTGAGCAAAAAGACGCGGCGCGATAGCATTTCTGGGTGTGTCCCTGCAGCAAAAAGACGCGGCGCGATAGTGTTTTGGGGTGCGTCCCTGCAGCAACAGGACGCAGAGCAGTTGAAGGAACAGTGCGTGGGCACGCAGCGCAGCAGAAGGATCTCTGCGTGTGGACGCAGAAAAGCAGAAGGTGAACTGCATCTCGACGCAGGCCACAGAAGGGAAAATTGCGTCTCTATCTTAAGATGTTCTGTTGATTGAATTTCTCTGTTGATAAGGTGTTCTGGGTTAGTTCTGTTATTGCTAATTGTAGTGGACTGTAACTGTTATGTACTTGATGATCATTTGATGCCTTATGAAAAGAAGTAGGGGGTCGTAGCTCCCTTCCAGGAGTAGTCTGGAAAACGAGAGAGAGAGAGAGTTGTAGCTCTCTGCAGGTTGCAGCCTGCGTACTGGTAAAGGACTGCACCAGTACAAAATCATTGTAAAAGGAGTTTCTAATTTGAAAGAAGATAGAGACATATTGCAGCAGGTGGTTTTCACCCACATTGGGTTTCCACCTTACATCTTGTGTTCTTTGGTGTGACTATCTGTTTTCTTTGTTCATGCTCATTATTTTATGGTACTGACATGCAAAAATAATTCAAAGATCAAATAAGGAAGATTTATTAATTGCTAAGATAATACTGATTCACCCCCCCTCTCAGTATTATTTCCAACAATTGGTATCAGAGCAGGTCCTTCAGAGAAGCTTGATCGCTTGAAGGTAGATCGTTCATCATGAGCAACTACGAGAGAGAAGCATCAATCAGGCCACCGGTTTTTGATGGGACAAACTTCAATTATTGGAAGGTAAGAGTTACTGCATATCTTCAATCTCTTGGTACAGAAGTTTGGGACATTGTAGAAACAGGCTACGCTTTTCCTTCAGCTACTCCTACAGAATCAGCTGAGAAAAAGAAGTATGAAACAAATGCAAAAGCAGTCAGTACTCTGTTAGGATGTATATCCCAAACGGAATTCATGAAGGTAATGCACTACAAATCCGCAAAAGAGATATGGGACAAAATTATCACAAGCTATGAAGGAGATGAACAGGTAAAGCGTGCTAAACTTCAAACTCTCAGGATTCAGTATGAGACTCTCAAGATGTATAATGATGAAAGTGTGGCTAACTATTTTCTTCGGGTAGATGAGATTGTTAATTGTATGAAAAATTTTGGTGAAGAAATAAGAGAGGCTATAGTGGTTGAAAAGGTTCTAAGATCATTGTCCCCCAAGTTTGAATCTAAAGTATCTGCTATAGAAGAAAAGGAAAATCTACGAATTCTCACTATGTCTCAGCTACATGGAATTCTAACTGCTTATGAAATGAGAAAGGGAGGTCCATCAGACAGAAGAGAAGCTGCTTTCAAGGCATCAGGTAAAGAAGATTATTATGGAGCAAGCCACGTCCCAGAAGAAGAGGAAGAAGAATCAAATTTTGTCAGAAATCTTCAAAGAGGTTCTGGAAGGTTCAGAGGTAAGTTACCTTTTAAATGTTTTGCTTGTGGAAGAGTAGGTCATTATGCTGCAAAATGTCCTTATAAGGATAAAGGAAAGGAACCTGCTAGATGGAACAAGAAACAAAGTGCAAATAAGAAAAGCTACTACACCCATGAAGATAGTGATGGTCTATCGAACAGTGATGAAGATGAACGAGGTAATGAATATAAGTTGTTAATGGCATTTGAAGATGATGATTATATGGATGCTATAGATGTGGATAACCTTTATGATGAAATTACTAGACTCAAGAGATGTATAGAAGAAAAGAATGTGATCATTGATACTCTACAATTTCAAATTGATGAAAAGGAAAAACATCTTGAAAAACTAGAAGGAGAAATTGTTGGTCTTAGAAAAGAGATTGAGAAAACAAAAGCTATTAATCTTAAGTTTGTCAAAGGATCTGAAACTTTGGATAAGATTATCAATGTGCAGCGGTCTCCTCTAAACAAGACAGGTCTGGGCTACAATGGAGAAACCTCTCAAGCATCCACCTCAAAGAGTTATCTTGATGCAGCAAGAAGAAATGAGCAAAGGAACAATGAAGATCATCAGGTAAAGCAGGGACGAATTACAAACAGAAACTATCAGGGGCAATCCATCTTTAGGGTGAACAAAAGCTACAACCAGCCACAGGTAAAATCTTCTCAATTTGGTTCAAGAATAGATGAAAATAGAAATTACAATCAGTTGGCTGGTAGATTCGATAACCGCAGAAGTTTCTTCAATGGACAATGCTTTTCTTGTCATAACTTTGGTCACAAAGCAGCTCAATGTGTTGCATATAAAACAATCATGACTAGGGAAGCTCAAAAGCAAAGAAGTATGACAGGGATTACAAAAAGGACCTATAACAACTTTTCGGTTCTTGAAAATGAAGTCGAATGTTCTATTTGCAATAACTTTGGTCATGAAGAATCTGAATGCAGGAGCAGGTTTCAGTAGAAAAAGGAACAAGCCTCAAGCACCAAAACATGGAGAATAAAGGAACCTCAAACAGAAAGATGTGGGATAGCATTTTATGCAGAGGGACAAGAAAATCTATGGTACATTGACAGTGGATGTTCGAAGCATATGACAGGTGATAAAGAAAAACTTGAATCTTATTCTGCTCTAGAAAAGGGAAAGAAAGTCTCTTTTGGAAATGATACTCCTGCAACTATAAAAGGAAAGGGCATTGCTCAGTTAAAAGAAAAGGTCAAGGCTGGAAATGTTTTGTATGTTGATGGATTAAAGCATAATCTTCTAAGTGTCAGCCAGATGTGTGATCAAAGAACCGAGGTTATATTCAGATCAAATGGATGTCTTGTTCGTGATTTTGATACAGGTAAAACAGTGATCAAAGGCAAAAGAACTCCAAATAATCTGTACATATTTGAAGAAGGACAACAACAATGCTATCTGAGCAAGGATGATGAGCACTGGTTATGGCATCGGAGGTTGGGGCATCTAAGCTTTTCAAAAATAAGGAAAGCATGCAAATATCAGGCAGTTCGCGATCTTCCAGATATCAAAATTCCTGACAACACCATATGCAAATCATGTTAGTTTGGAAAACAAACCAGAACTAACTTTCCAGAGAAGGAAGGATCAGCTAGCATGCCTCTTGAGCTAGTACATACAGATACATGTGGTCCCTTCAGGAAAAGAACACCTCGAGGAGAAGAATACTTGATATTATTCATTGACGATTTCTCCAGGTTTGTCTGGTTAGGACTTATGAAGCACAAAGATGAAGCATTCGAAAAATTCAAATCCTTCAAAGCCTTGGTGGAAAATGAATCAGGTCACAAAATTAAGTGCCTCAGATCCGACAGAGGTGGGGAATTTACGTCAAATGAATTTTTCGATTTCTGTGAAGAACATGGGATAAGAAGAGAATTCTCTACAGCAAGAACTCCCCAGCAAAATGGAGTTGTGGAAAGAATGAACAGAACAATCCAACAAATGGCTCGTGCTATGCTTGATGAATCAGGAACTCCCGCTACTTTCTGGGGTGTGAAGCTGCACATGCTGCGGTTGTTATTCTCAACAAAACGAATGTCCGGGTGAACAACACTCAAACTCCTCATGAGCTTTGGAATGGTAGGACTCCTTCGGTAAAGCACTTCAAAATCTTTGGGAGCAAATGCTATATCAAGAATACTGATGAACAGCTTGGCAAACTTGAACCTAGAGCAGATGAAGGCATTCTTCTTGGTTATTCTCCATATAGCAAAGCATACAAATGCTACAATAAAAGACTTGGCAGAATTGCTGACAGCATTGATGTAGTGGTTGATGAGAAGGGATACATTCCTAGGCAAGTACATCGTGAAGACATCGAAGAAGATGAAGGCTACCCTCAAAGACAGAATGATGAAGAAGAAGAATCTCAAGAAGAACCTCAAGAAGAACCAGAGGAGCAAACAAGAATAGAAGAAAAGACTCCATCCAGATATGTTCAGAAGAACCATCCAGAATCTCAGATTATGGGACAGAAAGAAGCAGGTGTACAAACTCGAAGAACAATTGCAGAAGCTTCAAGCTATTTAGCATTACTCTCCTCAACTGAACCACAAAATGTGAAAGAGGCATGCAAAGATGAATGTTGGGTGAAAGCAATGGATGAAGAACTTGAGCAGATCGAAAAGAACAACACTTGGGAGCTGGTTCCTAGACCAAAAGATAAGAATGTTATCGGGACAAAATGGGTCTTCAAAAACAAATTGAATGAAAATGGAGAAGTAATTAGAAATACAGCCAGACTTGTTTGTAAAGGGTATGCGCAGCAAGAAGGAATAGACTTTGAAGAAACCTTTGCTCCTGTTGCAAGACTTGAGGCCATCCGAATGTTTCTTGCTCTCTCAAGTTTTCAAAACTTCAAAGTATTTCAAATGGACGTGAAATCAGCCTTTCTGAATGGAGACTTGGAAGAAGAAGTATACATTGAACAGCCAGATGGGTTCATTCTTGGAAATGATCCAAACCTTGTATGCAGATTGAAAAAGGCCCTCTATGGTCTCAAACAAGCTCCAAGGGGTTGGTACTACCGCTTGGACAAATATATTCATCAACAAGGTTTTTCAAAAGGTTCAGCAGATAGCAATCTTTATATAAAAGTTGAAAATGACAAATTGCTAATACTTGTTGTGTATGTAGATGACATTATTTTTGGCAGCAATGAAGAAGCTATGAGTCAAAGCTTTGCCTCGGTCATGCAGAAAGAATTTGAAATGTCCTTGCTAGGAGAACTGACATATTTCCTTGGTTTGCAAATCCAACAAAAGGAAGGAGGAATCTTTTTATCTCAAACCAAGTATCTCAAACAGATTTTGAAGAAATATGGCATGGAAGATGCAAAACCAGTATGTACACCCATGGTCACAGGATGTAGTCTCAGTACAAATGATGAATCTGCAGCAGTACATCAACCAACTACAGATCTATGATTGGAAGTTTACTTTATTTGACAGGTACCCGACCGGACATCATGCATGCAGTTGGAATAGTTGGAAGATTTCAGGCAAATCCGAAGGAGACTCATCTTCAGGCAGTGAAGAGAATTTTCAAATATCTTCAAGGGACTCAAAATTATGGCTTATGGTATCCTAGAGATACAGATCTTACTCTTCATGCTTATACAGATGCAGATTGGGCCGGAAGTGTGGATGACAGGAAAAGCACAAGTGGTGGTGCGTTCTTTATGGGTTCTAGACTGGTATCTTGGTTCAGCAAGAAACAGAGTTCAATTGCCTTGTCTACAGCTGAAGCGGAATATGTTGCTGCTGCATCTTGTTGCACCCAACTCCTTTGGATGATGCAGACTTTGCAGGATTTTCAAATCACTTGTACACCACCTATCCCCATCTTATGTGATAACACAAGTGCAATCAGCATCTCAAAGAATCCAGTTATGCATTCAAAAACCAAGCACATACCAATCAAGTATCATTTTCTCCGGGAACAAGTGCTTGAACAGAAGGTCAAGTTGGAGTATGTTCCTTCTAAGGAACAAGTTGCTGATATTCTCACCAAACCATTGCCCAGGGACACTTTTGAATACCTCAGGCAAAAGCTGGGGGTTGTTGATGCATCATCTTATTGTTGAATCTTTTCTGATTGATGGTACAGGTTCAGGGGGAGCATATAATGCATTGTTGGCATTATGGAGGATGGTCAGAAGGAGATCTTGGAAATAGATGCAATATGTCTCTATCTCTTTCATGGTGGATTATGGTTCTTTGTTACAGATCTGGTCTTTTTCAGGGGGAGCATGATCTTAGGGGGAGCATACCCCTTTGCCCTTGATGTCAAAGGGGGAGAATGAAGCTGAAGATTGTAAGGTTGCCATCAAGTCCAAAGGGGGAGATTGTTGGCATTATGTTCTCTGGTATGGCTATATGTTACAGATGTTGTACTTGATGGCAACTCCCATGACAAGGCTCTCAATTTATTGAAAAATAAGAAGGACGCAGGAAATCAGTTCAGAAGGTGCGTACCCGCAGGTACACCTTGCAGGGACCGCGTCCAGAGTCGCAGACCAGCCATTCAGGAGGTGCGTCCACCCAGTGCACACATTTCAAGGCAGAGAAAAGCTCACGTGGGGGTTTCTTGTGTTTTACTCTTGGTATCTAGCCGACGGTATTGTGTTATTATGGTGTCGGCTCATGGTATTGTTCCATGATTTGAGGAGGAGCTTGCCTATATAAAGCAAAGGAGATCATTTGGTTTGAGTATGTCTTTGGTTGAATATCTTATGAGGCTGGATCTGGTCTAGATCTAAAAAGGCGAATCTTCTGAAAGACTGAGATCTCTTTGGCGCATGATCAGATCTGTAGATCTGACTGTTTGGGTTACGCTTAAAAGTCTTGAAATCATTCATACCCGAAGGTACGCAGGTACAGTGAAAGGCAAGTGTGCCGGGACGCAGTGCAGAAGGAAGAGACCTGCGTGGGGACGCAGGGAAGAGCAAGATTCAGGTGCGTCCGGAACGCAGTACAGTAACAGGCCCACTGCGTGGGGACGCAGAGCATAATAAGGATCAGATGCGTCTCTGAGCAAAAAGACGCGGCGCGATAGCATTTCTGGGTGTGTCCCTGCAGAAAAAAGACGCGGCGCGATAGTGTTTTGGGGTGCGTCCCTGCAGCAACAGGACGCAGAGCAGTTGAAGGAACAGTGCGTGGGCACGCAGCGCAGCAGAAGGATCTCTGCGTGTGGACGCAGGAAAGCAGAAGGTGAACTGCGTCTCGACGCAGGCCACAGAAGGGAAAATTGCGTCTCTATCTTAAGATGTTCTGTTGATTGAATTTCTCTGTTGATAAGGTGTTCTGGGTTAGTTCTGTTATTGCTAATTGTAGTGGACTGTAACTGTTATGTACTTGATGATCATTTGATGCTTTATGAAAAGAAGTAGGGGGTCGTAGCTCCCTTCCAGGAGTAGACTGGAAAACGAGAGAGAGAGAGAGTTGTAGCTCTCTGCAGGTTGCAGCCTGCGTACTGGTAAAGGACTGCACCAGTACAAAATCATTGTAAAAGGAGTTTCTAATTTGAAAGAAGATAGAGACATATTGCAGCAGGTGGTTTTCACCCACATTGGGTTTCCACCTTACATCTTGTGTTCTTTGGTGTGACTATCTGTTTTCTTTGTTCATGCTCATTATTTTATGGTACTGACATGCAAAAAATAATTCAAAGATCAAATAAGGAAGATTTATTAATTGCTAAGATAATACTGATTCACCCCCCCCTCTCAGTATTATTTCCAACAATTTCCAACTTTATTTTTCCGGCGAGGTAGAATCTTTCTTTCATTCGAGGCTCGATTGTAATCTATTCTTCATTAGACTAAGCCTTTCACTTTTCCATTGAGAAATATTCTTGGAATTATTCTTTTCAAAGGAAATAAACAATTTTAGAGTTAGAAATAACAAGGCTCGATATATTAGGAATATCATTCAAGTCATAAGGGGTATCAATTGGAATTTCAAGCAAGATTTTAAATAAACTAGGATGCTCTTTGATTTTTATAGAAGTGGATTTAATTATGCCATCATTATTGCTCAATTGATGCCCTCCAAAATTTCTCTTCAATTTATGATTGACTCCTTGATCATCACCATACTCTTGCATGCCTTCTACTCAACGCCTTTCCCATGTAGTGGGTAGTAATTGTGAAATATTTTGAAATGACCTTTGTTGATCGTATGATGGTAATGGCATGTGCAGAACCTGTAACGTGTCAAAAAGGTATGGTCATACTTGATTACTCTGGATGATTTGTCCTTGTTTTTTTCTTTTATGATGTATTCTATCAGGATCATATGTTGAGTTGTTATACATGAGTGATTTTCTAGAACTACTTGTGGATGAATAATCGATGCTTCTTTCATGGTTCACTAAACTGTGAAATCATACTCGGTGTGCTTGTTTTGTGGAATGCTTCTTCCATGAACCAATTTGGTTTCTTCCCTTATATTCTATCTATCATTCCTCTTCATATTGTTGTCATTCCGAACTGTTTATATGTTGTGCGATAGGCCTATAGAATGGTTGGAACTTTATCATCCCAATAATCTCTGTCAACATTACAAATTTTAAATTAAACCTTTGTTTAATGTTTTGTTGAACAACTCGACAACACCATTAGCTTGTGGGTGGTAGCCAATAGTCTTACAATGTTTGGCTATAAAATTCTTTGTTAGTTCTTGGATTGTAACATTTAAAAAATGGGTACCTCTATCACTAATAAGAACCAAAGGGCAGCGGAATCATGTCATTATGTTTTCATATATAAATTTAGCTACAACTTCTTTAGTACAACACCTGACTAGCTCAGCTTCTTCCCACTCCACTAGATATTCGGCTAAAATTAATATATATTTCTCTCTCATCCTCTAACCTCTTTTGGGAAATGTGTTGACAAAGTTGATCACCAATATTTCAAAGGGTGGTGAAGGGATAACTGAGTGCAATGGAATTTGGTGTTTCAGTAAAGGACGACATGTTATTTGACATATATTTCATTTTTGTACATATTGTCGAAAGTCACGGAATAGTGTTGGCCACTAGAGTCTTTCTTGCGTTATCTTCCGTGCAGTTGTTTCTCCTTAGTGTCCTCCAACTCCTCCATTGTGTGCTTCCACAATTAATGCTTCTCTTTCATGTTCTAAAGCAAATTTGTTAAGTACTTCATCAATTCCCAAACTATATAATTGTCCATTTGTTAATGTATATGGTGCTTCTTTTATAGAAAGTGCCTTTTTTTTCTTATTTGATAGATCATCAGGTGCTTTCCTAGTATGTAAGAATTCTGCAATTTTGGCAAGTTTTGATGGAACTACTTCAATTTTGAATAGATGTGCATCTAGAAGGTTGTCATCCATATCAGTTGGTTCCTCTTGAGACTCAAGCTGGGATAAATGGTCAGGGCTGAAATTATGTTTTCTTGTTCGTACAATAACTTTGAATTCAAATTCTTGAAATAATAATAACCATTGACATATTTGACCTTGATGAACTGGTTTATTGACAAGGTATTTTAATGCTTGGTGATTAGTGTAAAATATGATTGGGTTAGACAAGAGGTAGTGTCAAAATTTTTGCAACACCAAAATTATAGATAGAGCTTCACGTTCTGTCGTGGAGTAGTTTTGTTCGACTTTGTTAAGCTTCCGAATGGCATAGGCATTTGGATGGTCTATCGGTGCCTCTTTGGGTTTTGCTAATACTACTCTGACTACAATGTTTAATGCATCGATGTGTACATGGAATTAATTGGACTAGTCGGGAAACTTAAGAATTTGAGCTTCAACTAGTTTCTTTTTTAACAATTGGAATGACTCATCGCATTCATTAGACTAGATAAAAGGAACACTTTTCCGTAGAAGCTCGTTGATTGGAAATGTGATGTCAAAATCATATTGAATAAATTTTCTATAATATCTTTTATGACCTAAAAATATTTTGATTTGTTTCTATTTTACACTATGCTTGATATATAAGATTACTTGGATTTTTTCCATATCTACTTTGATTCCTTCCTTTCAAACCACATGGCCCAACATTATTCCAATAAGTGTTTCAAATATGTTTTTTTTTTATATTCAAGGATAGACTTATTTGAGGGCATGTCTAAAGCATTAGTCATAGCCACTGAATATGATCTTTCAGTAATGTGTACACTATCCAATCATCGAAACAAATTGCCATTTTTTTATAGATATACTCTTGGAATTCTCTGATGACAATTCTTGAGAATACTACTAGGGAATTCTTTAAACTGAAAGGCATTACTCTGTAAGGAAAAGAACCAAATTCAGTAAAAAAATTTGTGTTTTTTCGATATTATTCTACTATAGGTACCTAGTTATAGCCCAAGAATCCATTAGTGAAGGAATAACATTCATTTCCTTTGACCTCATTTAAAATTTTATCATCAAATGGAGTCAGAAATGGGTCAGTGACTGTTAGTTTATTTAGTCCTTGATAATCGACACATATGCGTAGTCTAGTCGGGTCATGTTTCTTTGGTTGAACAACCATAGGGCTTTCCCACTCCGATGTTTGTATAGGATATATAATACTCTCAGCTACTATTCCTTAAATTTCCTTTTGCATAATGAGGTTATATTTATGCGCAAGCTTATAAGGTCATTTATTTATTGGTTTATCTCGTGGAATGAGATTGATCTTCATTTCTCCCATTTATTTGACAAGTCCTATTAAGTATTTATAGTCTCATGTGAATACATCTTAGTATTCCTTAAGTAGATCGACAAATTCAACAATTCGTTTCTCTGACCAGTATTCACCAAGTTGGGCGATTTGCGTTTAATCATCATTAGATATGTCGAATTCGCGTATTTCAATCATGGCGTCCATATAGTTGGGTGATTTGGATTCATTGAGTTGTTGTTCTCTGACTTTTAATTTTTGATATTCTCGCAAAAAAGTCTAATTTTTCTGATTTCTCGACTTCTTCTTGTTTATTGACTTTATACATTGTTTGATTTTTTTTTATAATTTTCAGGGTGAATTTTATTCAGGAAAAACATTTGACCAATAATAGGTGATTCTTTCATTTCTAAATGAATGGCCTTCCTTTGTTCAAACATCTTTGATATATAATTACAGGTTACTAAGGTATCTACTAATTTTCATTCATCGGTTGGTTTTTATGACAAAATATTTAATTTTCTGTATTGCATCCTTTAAGTAAGCTTTGTCTGGTTTGAATTCAAAGTCCTTAAAGAATTTTTCCCTTAATTATTTCCACTGAAGTGATTCACCAAGAGCTTCTTCCAATTTATACCGTTTATTTGGTAGGTCGACAAGGTGTGTGGGAACATGTGTGGCCAAACTAGGTCATATTTATAGCCAATCCTTCTCCATTCGGATTCACATGTTTGGATATGAGCAACATGATCTTTTCCTGTGCTAAAGATGGGTGTGTTTTTTTTGTGCAGATAAATTTTTCCCTCTAAAGAATTCCATAAAGTATTTGGTTACAGTCGTCCATTTTTTAAGTCGAGACAAGTGGGTATCCCACCACCTCATAGATTGTCCTGTGAAGATTTGTATTAGACTCTACATTCTACCATGGTATCCAATGGACTTTGTTACTTGTTCGACGTGATTAATATGATACACCCTTTATTTGAATTGAATGATGTTGTTGGGATCATTTATTAGATCTATCAGAAGTAGAGAAGGTGTTTCTCAACATTTTTTCTCTCGTACAATTGATATTTATTTAATTGAATAACATGGATGGATTTTTGAGGTTGGAACGACCTAAATTGTCCAACATTATTTTGATTTAGATTCAGAATTTTCAATTTTCCATTCATAAAGCTCCATTCAGAATTCTACCTGATGGAAAGTGGAGATCCTACCAAAATTTCACCATCATTTTTTGGTTCAACGTTGTCATGATCCTCGTGTAGTACTTGATAGATTTGTTTCATTTCAGCTTCTTCATCAGAAGCTTCAACCCACGATTTTCCTTCATAGGGGTCTAAGGGGATAATAATATTTTTATTGTTCCCTTTTAACTTAATTCTATCTTTTTCCAATGATATTGTTGCCTTCATTTTTCATCCCCATGGTTGACCAACTAATGTTGGATATGCAGGGATTTCATCAACCAAGTCGATGACTTCAAAGTCGACTATCATCGAGATCCCCATTATGGAAATTTGTACATGTCAAAGTGTCCCTATTGGTTCAATAAATCTTTGGTCGGCTAGTTTAAGATAATTAGTCATTCTGTGCAAGTTCGATCGACCCATATTAATCCATGTCTCTCTTGGAAGGATATTTACCTATGAACCAAAGTCCACCACAACTTGTCTAACCATATATCCATTTATTTCTAAGTCGACTTGTGGATCATGGTCTTCTAATTGATTTCCTTGTGAGAGTTGTCAAACATTTTTTCCTTTTTCTCTATTTCCATTGCAGTTTTTCAGCATATTCAACAAATATACCAAGAAAGAAACATAATTTTATTCTTTTAATAGTTCAAGAAATTCTTCCAATATTAGATCCTTAGATAGTCGTTGTTGTTCAGTTTCTTTCATAAAGAATTCAATTTTTTTTTTACATTGTATCATTTTGTCCTTGCATATCAAGATATTTCGTCGTATTCTTGATTGGTCGAATCACTTGGTGGTCTTGATTGTTATTATTTCTCCCTGCTCCAGACCTTGTGACTACATGAAGGTTTTTTGAATTTAAAATCTTGTGCTTGGGTATCGTTTGTAATGAATTAATAGTCTTTTGTTTAAGATTTTCTCAATAATTTTAGGGAAATATTATAAACAATGATCACCCAGACCACACATATTACAAAAACGCAAGCCAGTTTTATCTTTCAAGGGGCATTTTGTAGAAATGTTCCCTTCTTTCCAACACGTATAGCAGTAAAATCTTCCTTGGCCTCGACCACGGCCACATCCCCTACCTTTATTTCCTCCTCCACATCCACCATAGCCTCCTCGAGCTTGTCCTATTCCACTGAAGGGTGGTGATTCATTGAATTGGTCGATAGCTTGATTATGATAGACAACATGGTAATTAGGTTTACTTTTTCTATTAAGTGGACACTCCTAGGTGGAATACACATTATCTTCATAAATAACACACCACTTCGACTTGGGATTTCATAGATTGTATTATAAATATTTATTCGAATGGTTAGAACCAACTTGGTGGATATCATAATACATGTCAAACTGTATCCTTCGAACATCTTGGTCAAAACAATCTACAAATTTACAAGTATCTTTCATATTTTCTCCCCTGTGGCAATTAGTACACCAAAGATGGCTCTTTTGGAGTGTCAATTGCATTATAGAGTTTTGTAAATCGTCTAATTTATCTTCAAGTTTGTTATCAGTCGATGAGATAGTCACCTGGCCTTCATCGTCTTTCTCAATTCGTTGTGCTAATTTCAATGCCTCTTTGTAGATTTTAACTTTGTGCAATCGAAACAGACATCGTATTTTCTATAATAGACTAGCCACATACCATTGAACTAAAATATCTTCATCGATGGTATATGGAATTTGGCTTAGTAAATATTTGAACCATTTATCATACTCACCTACAGATTCGTTCGATCTTTTCTTGATTTATTTTAATTTATCGATTGTAAGATGCTTGACATCTTGTGCTTTAAAGAATGTAAGAAGGCTAGTTTTAATTTCACTTTTTGACTTAGGTTGTTTTTATGTGAGGTTCATAAAACAAGTTAATTCTTATTTCCTTAAGGCTACAGTGAAATACGCCATTTTCCTATCTTCATCGGTTATATAATTCGCGGCCCAATTTTCACAGACAAACCAATGCATTTTTGGGTATTTATCACCTTCGTTGATGGGTATGTGGTTCAGACATTTTGACTAAAGGAGGTCATGGCGGTGGAGATTATAAACCTTTACTTGAAAGGTTGGTACTATTAGACTCATCGCTAGATTATGTTTTCTTATTTTCTACTTTGTTGATGATAACATGTGATAATGATTCATAAATATGGCACGCCTTATCTATATATTCTCTAAACCGGTTTTCTCGAGGTCGTGACTCTTCATCGACCACTTATGTGCTTTGGGTTTCTTCAATAGATGGGAGTTATGGCAAGGGGGTATGATCGTGAGATTACTCAGTTGAAAAAATACTTTTGTGCTTCATTATTATTATTTTATTGATAGTTTTATGTCACTTGAAAGTTTCTTTGTTCTTGTTTGTTATACCATACTACAGGTATTTCTAAATAATTTCGCTACAGAAGAAATTCTCGAACATTGGGACTAACTATCACTATAGTCAAATTTGTTCTCATTTCTATACCAGAGTCATCAACTTCCATGGTGTCTACTTCATCTCTAGGTGTTATTAGTATACCTTCATTATCTATTGATGCACACGATGTTATGCTTCTCAACTCTTCTGAGGAGTCCCATGCATCTTCGCTCTCACGCTTCTAATTCAACATTATTTTCCTCTAGTTATTTTCTAATTTTCTCTCGTCATTGATGTCTCTTGTCCCATGATATTTTTTGTGTATCAGAAAATTGTTTATATTGCCATTCACTATTTGTTTGGTTATCTTCTTGTTTTTCTTTCCTGACAATTGACTTTCTTTATTCCATCCTTGTCGGTTATACGTACTTATCCAACTTTATTTCTTTCTTTTTTATTTTTCTTCTTTATTTATCACAATCCATTACCGCCCCCATGCTAACCCAACTTAGTGTCAGTTCAGGGAGACGTATCCGTCGGCCATGATTATTTTCTTAGGAAATAATCTCATTTTTCCTTTGTATCATTACACCAAGCGTCAAGAATTTTTCACCACATGGTTTGATATGTCTTCCAATCAGTATTGGCTAGTATCCGTAATGGTGTTCGATACTCAAAAATATGTCTTGCACCTTTTTCAACAAGCAACTTGTGTGAAAGGGTAGGGATTGTGAAAAATAAATCGCCATGTGGGTTGTCATAGAATATGATCTTGATACGTTTTATGGAGGCTCAATCTTCTACCGCTTTCTCTTCGCAATAATATTTAAGAATGGACTCAAGCCACTCATGTAATTTTTCTTGATCATCGTTCAACAGTGTGAGTAGCAGTCAAGCATCATTTTCATTCTGAGGTTTTTTCATGGGCAATGTGGTCGAGGTACTTCTTGATTTCAATTGGGTCACCTTCTATAAAGCATTCATGTGCTTCTGTAAAGAAATTAGCTTTGGCTTCTGAAATTGTTAGGTTGTTTCTACGTGCATAGTTATTCAAATAGTTATTGATCTTTTCCTCCCACCATTGTTGTATCTCTTATAATTTTAACATTTATGCTCTCATGTTCTATGACTCAAGTTATAAATATCGACCATGGAACTAATGTTGTAATCTGGCGAAATGCACACATAGTAGACAAAAATCAAGTAAACACATGATAATAATATACAAATATGTAAAGAGACACAATAATGGAGAACCAATAGAAGAGCACATATATATCTTATTATAGGTTGAACCAGAACTAGAACTAGAACTGTTACATCGTATACAAATAGAAATATATATAGACTTGTCAGGACATTTATGCTAGTCTAACTATCTTACCAAACATGTTACTTACTCTATCATTAGTTAGCCTTCATTACAATGAATATTTGTCGAAATAACTTAGGGCTAGTCGGTTGAGCCAACTAGCTCCTCCAACATGTACCAAAACAACTGGGTTGTTGGATCCATATATTTTTCCATAAAGGCTCATCCTGACATTAAATCATCGATTTTCCCAACAACAAAAAAAGGTTTATGAGTCTATCTTATTCCTTCATAGTTTTGTAAGGAAAATATCCCTAATAGTTTCAGCATAAATCAAGATGTCCTTAAGAGCTTATAACAAAGGGACTTTGATGCAAAGATATCTTAATTTTGAAACTAGGTCAAATTCAAGGCACTCGATAGGCTTTTCTAGGATCATCCTTTTTGGGTAGGGAGGTGCACTAGATGATGGTGAAGACTCCACATTTTTAGGAGTTTGTTTATTTATTTATTATTGTTTTTTTCATCAGTATTTTCCTCCTTTTATTCTTCTTCAATGATAATTGGAAAGTCTTTGTTTTTATTGAGAACCTTCCCTTACCCCAGTTGGATATCTTGCAACCCAAATGGTATGATCACATATGTGGGGAAGGGAGGCAACTCAACCTTAAAAACCTATTAAGTTAGTATTTTTTTATAAGCGTTATAAATCAATTGAGCAAGTAGTTATGTCAGGCATTGAGGTTGGGAAAATGGTGGTTGTGATAATTGTAATTGTTGTGGTGGTGTAATTATTCAAGGCTATTAAGTTTGAGTATATGACTATTGGCATGGTGCAAAATATTATTTTTTTGGTGGTAAAGTATAGGAAAAGCAAGCAAATTGTTATAATGAGGCCCTTGTCATCCCTACTTCCAATGATGGTTTTGGACTTGTTGTGGAACATATGTATATCAAGGCATAAGAGGACTCATAAATTGAGAAAATGTTGGTTTCTAGAAAAATGATGAGAATTTTTAGGTGTATGGTATGAATTTAGACTTGAAGGTCCTATTTGCAAAGGCTTCTTTGGTGCTAGTGCATTCAATTTTTCTATAGCTTGATTTTTTCCTTAGTAAATTTCCTTGAGACTAGGTAAGGATGGGAAAATTTTCATTGTATATTCACCTTCATAGATAGTGCATGTATAGATAGATCATGTTAATGAGAACCTTGTTATCACCATAAAAACTTCTTGCATGGGTTAGGTAATTCATTTTTCTACATATCAAAACTCTTGTTGTTTGCAAGCTTTGGTAAAAGCTAAACTATGAATTGAAAATGTCATTGCATAAAAATAAAATGCATTTGCTTAAAAATGAAATTAACTATAAGGAAATAAGGTGCATAGATAGGGAAACTCACACGAGGAATTAAATCCTTTACCAATATATACAATTATTTTCTCTATGGAGTGAGATTTTTCTCCAAGAATAGGGCACTGAATCAAGACTACAATAGCATAACTCAAACTAAATGACACACCACCATACTAAAACTACAATTGGAATTGGAGCAAGACCTCATGAAATTTGAATTTTATGTCATAATAATTTGGACCATGTTCTCTAAGAGTCCTCCCTTTGAAACAAAGATGACACTCTCTTTTTTACATGAGCTTTGAAACTAATATATAAATATATACCGACTTGGGCACATTGAAATATTCCTTCCAATAATTGAAACCATGAAATATTTGTTGCATTATCTTCCCTGAGTGGATACATGATCAGAGGTAGTATATCTCCTCCTCCATGGCATGTTATATTTTCAATACATTGATCTGCAAATTATTTGCATCATTAACTCAAATCTATTCAACCTCCTAGCTTGTGGATCCATTCCTATAGCAACTTGTTCACATGTCAACAATTAATTTAAAAGAAAATACATACTACACTAATTCTCCTAATGCTAATCACAATTCAATGAAATACTTAGAAATGTTAGAAATGTAGTTGGAAGCACCTAAATCTTAAAACTTGCATATAAGCATTAAAATGGGGTAATATAAGATTACTAGTAGATGAAAATGGATTAGAAATAAGGAAATGAACATGTCAAAATATGGTAATTTTAAGAATCACCAATAATCACAGTAAGTTCACCATCTTGGAAATAAATAATTACAATTAGAATAATATTTTCAAACAAAACTGACAAAGAGATATGGCAACCAAATTAGAAGTAAATTTCTCATTATGGGTTAGATAATAACTTCCAAAATCCTTCTTAAGATATCATGCATCCATGATTGAGGTTATGGTCCTGGTAAGCCCCTCAATATTTGTCCCAATTAAGAATTGTTGAGCTAGAATCTAATAATAAATAAGGAAGATAATTTCTTTTTTTAAAAATGCCATGTCATCTCACCACTTATGTTTTACTCTAGCATCTTGAAAACAAGATGAGAATAGTGGTGGATGTGTATAAACAAATTTCAATAAACTTTAAAGCATTTTAGAGTTATAAATGTAAGAATACATATGGGCTAAGGAAGAACCATTTAGGTTTTATGCCATCTTAAAGCTACAAAACATGAATACCAAGATTTTTTCAATCTTCTTCCATGAAGACCATTCATACGACTAAGGAAGAATCAATTAGGATTTACACAATTATGTCAAAGCAATGAATTTTTATAAAGAAAGCATGCATTTAATTTGATCAAGGCGTGCATATTCTTCCTTAAAAGCA
>CM062820.1:620962580-620990080 GCA_031772625.1 Pinus tabuliformis
AATGGACCAACAAAGAGGTAAGGCATGAAAAAAATAGAGAAGGATAAGGAAATGGGAACGCATGCAATCTTAGATCCAAAACTAAGGGATATTGAATCCAAGAAAAGGAGGAAACTCAACCCCTTAACAAGCGGCTACTCATACAAACAATAAGTAATGAGGGCCCTCTCTTGGAATTGCTAGGGCTTGAGGTCAGAACAAGGATGGAGGAAGTGAAATATTTGATCAGGAAAAAGAGACCCTTAGTTCTCTGCTCTAGGAGACAAAATTGGATGATCAAGAGGTCCTCCAAATCAACAAAATATTTGGATTGGAAGTGGTTCTTTCAAGTGAAAGAGGAGCTTAAGGCAGGACTATCACCATGTGGTTCTTAATATTCACTTAGATTGCTAGAATCTAATTCGAAATATGACTCATTGGGTTACTGGTTTTCTATATATTCCTTCAAACGGGTATAGAGAGATTTAAAATCGCACCAATAACTTTTTGAGAGAGAATAAAAATCACATAATTCAATTATTTTCATAAACATATTTTATAAAATATTCTCCATATTCGACATTGCCTTAATGAGAAGAAAATCTTCTCTTGCTTTGTTTCTCTTTTACAGAAATTTTTTAGATATAAGTTTTAGATTTTTTAAATTTATTTTGATTTATTATGGTTTTTATTATTAATATCTTAAATGTATACTTTAGTTTTTTTTAAATTTTATTTATATTTTTCTTTTTCTAAAACTTAGTTTTTTTTAATTAATCATTTTTGATTTTTAATTTTCGATAAATTGCTTTAGTTTTTGTTTTTAAATCCAATTTTAATTGTTTTTTTATTTTTGGTTGGAAAAAGACATTTTCGAACCAGCGGGAAAGGAAAACGCAGAAGAAAAAGAAATGCGGGAAAGGAAAACGCAGAAGAAAAAGAAATGCTCGAGCCGGAAAGATGAAAAAAATTTGGACCATTTCTCGAGCGGGAAAGATGAAAAAAATTTGGACCATTTCTCGAGCCGAAAGATTTAATTTGGACCATTTCCGGAAAGATGAAAAAATTTGGACCATTTCTCGATTTGTGCGTGTCATCCTTGCGCAGGGGCCATGCTAATCTTCTCTGTATCGTTCCAATTTTATCGGATGTCTCTCGAAGAGACAATACAATATATGGTGGGCTGCTATATAAATGACTTGTATATAGCTTACATTATGTATGTGGGAAGAAATTGTAACGTCCACGTCACGCCCTGCCTCCGTCCGTTGCCCAAATACCACATCACCTCAACAGCAACGGCACGCGTTGGACCTCCCCTCCTCCGATTGGATTGGATTGGATTTTCCATTTCCGCGTTATAATTTTAGTAAATGGAGTTGCACGCAAATGCACCAACGAATATCTGCGCTTGTTACCCTGTGGTTCTTCGATTTTCCAGCGAATCGCATATATATCTCTGCGCCTGCTGCTAGGGTATATATAAATACATCTAGGAAGATGGGGAGGCCACAATACAAGCTTATAGCAAAGTGATGGATTCCCTAGTTTCGTGTTCCAATCCATTCATCCATGGTTTCCCCTGGCTTTCTCGCTATCACCTCTACTCTTTGGCCATCCAATCCATTCATCCCATGGTTTCCCCTGGCTCTCCCGCTATCACCTCTACTCTCTTGGCCATCCAATCCATTCATCCCATGGTTTCCCCCTGGCTTTCCCGCTATCACCTCTACTCTCTTGGCCAACGAAATTTTCCTAACCCTTACTCCTTTCGCATAAACTTCATGTGGCCATTGTGCTTACCCTTCTCTTCATGTGGCTTTCCGCCCTTTAGAACAAGGTATTCGACTTGGAATTCATTTTATTTTGCATATTTCTTATCAACCACCTCTCTAATATTGGTGAACAATGAATTTCTTCTTTGATTTCTCTCTCCCTTCTTCTATTTTGAGTAGGGATCAATTATTCTTTGGTTTATTAAGAAATTATGCCCACGTAAGGTTTGAGATAGTTGGAGAGATGGAAATAATATCTTTTGAGTGAGGAAGGCTTCCTTTCCATTGGCCAAAAAATAAGGACGCAAATTGAATTCTTGTTGGTGGATTTAGCTACACCATTACCCTAAGGACAATAGTTCGTTGAACACCATAAGATGATCCCCTTATCTAAATCCAACCCAATCAACTTTACAGAACAACAATATATAGCATTATCAAAGACAAGATTGGTTGGGATGTTGATCCTAGCAATCAACTATTTCTCTAGAGAATGAATCACAACCTCTTCATTTTCCTTATTTAGTTGCACACCCTCAGTCTATTGTGTGAAGTAGTCCATTGCAGTCATGATATATATGGTGTCCAAAGGAATGTGAACAGATCTCATCGACAACATCTATAACCCATTGTTCAAAGTGTTCTTCAATAGTTATAAAATGAAATGGGTCTAAGTCTAGTTTTTTCTCCCTACTAGAAATTTTTTTATATGTTTTTCACTTTCAAACATAATCATGGACTTATTTGAACATCGTTGGCCAATAATATCTAGATCTCAATACTTAATGGGTTATTGTTTCACCAAAAAATTGTCCTCCACTGGGTCCATAACATAATTCTGCGAGGACTTTATTTTCATCTTGCTTCTCAAGAAAACTAAGATATACAACATCATAGTTTTTGTTGAATAAGAGTTCATTTATGAGTTAGTATAACTAAGAAGAACATAGCAAGTTCACCATCCTAGAAAGAAGGCATTGCAACTAGATTAATATTTTCAAACAAGCATTACAAAGAGATACATAAACCAAATAAGAAGATGGCTATGAACTAGATAATAATTGCCTAGTCCTTCATAAGATTAATCATGCAACCACGATCAAGGTTGTAGCAATGGTAGGTCTCTCAATATTTTCCCTAGTTAAGAATTATTGAGCTAACATCCAATAATATTTAAGGCAATAAAATCGCAAAATGTCATGACGCCTCACCACTTATGTTTTACTCAAACACCCTGAAAACAATATGGTAATAGTGGTGAATATGTATATAACTCAACTTCAAGTGGCATTTAAAGTATTCAAAGTCATAAATGTAATAAGACATATGGGCTAAGGAAGAAAAATTTAATGTTTAGGACATGTGGGATAAGGAAGAACCATTTAGGGTATAGGCCATCATAAGCCTACAAAACATGTCAAGGGCATACACATTTATAGTGAAGGTGTGCATTTGTCATTGAGAAGGTGTTGGTATTCCTCCTTACTATGCAAACATGCAATATCATGGACTCGATGTGCATTTTCAACTTGAGGCATGCATTTTCCTAAATACCTCGTTTTCATGTAATTTCATGAGCTCAACATCCTATTACCACATAAATCATCTTTTTATTCTTCCTAGGGCATGCATTTTTCATCATGCCCTACTTTCATGCATATATATATATATATATATATTAATTATTTCCTTCTATGCATTTTTTTACATTTACAAGGTAGTTTGTTATAATGCATGCCATACCAACATCATTGTCTCATATTGGATTACCATTCATTTTCAATCTCCTTCTCATGAAGACTATTCATATGGCTAAGGAAGCATCAATTAGGGTGTATATCGTTACAAGTTTGCACATTATGTCAAGGCATACATTTTATAGTGCATGAATGTATTTATGTTTAGCAAGGCTTACATACTCTTCCTTAGGATTTTAAAATTTCTTATGGTGCCCTGCTAGATAGTGTCGAAACATTCATCAATACAAATTCAAATTTGATTGTATCCTTGAGGATAACCAATAACGTGGTCAAAACCAGGCCTATGTTTCTCATAGCCATTTGTAGTTTATGTAGTGTTCCACCACTATGTTGACAATTGATATATTAGATTGAGTAATGAAAAGAGACCAACCAATTTCCATTGGGATCACAATGGATTTCAATGTTTCTAACTAAGTGTACTTATGGACTATAGAGAAAATAGAGTAGTTACAATATATGTCAACCAATTTCATGAAAAAGAACAAAAGTGACATTCTTTGAAAATGAACTAACAAAGCAAAGAAATGATTAAAGAAAATAAAGAAATGAGAAATTCAAATCAAGTAAATAAAACAAGTGAAATTCAGATACAAAACTAAAAACAGAAGAAAATTTAATCTATTTGTGTACACAATAACTACCTAAAGGAAAACTAAGTGAAGTATCTCTTCATAATTTGGCCATTGATGGGAAGTGGGTCTACTTTTCCTTCTAGGTTTTGCATTCTATATGTGTCAAGGCCAAGATATTCAACTAGCTGAAAGTAAGGAACACAACATCACTCTGGGAAAGTGCCATAATATCAAGTTATCCATGGGGGAATATGTATTGAATAGTCCAATGCTCTCCATTCCAAAGGGTGGTTTTGATGTTGTACTAGGAGTATAATGCTTACAATCTCTGGGGATGATAGCTTTTAATTTTCAAGAAATTTTCTTGAATTTTTTTTGGGAAGGAAAGGAACTTGAATTAAGGGGTGTCGCAGGGAAACCAAGAAAGATAATAAACTCTAATGGCATGAAAATTCTTCTAAAGAAATAACAACGAGGAGTAATTGCATAATTATGCTCACTAGAGGTTTAAACATCAAAATAATCTGTTTCTCCAGATCTCAAAAAAGTCGCGGGCAATCATTACAAGGTATTTGAGACTCCCAAAGGCCTCCCACTTATTCGTGACCATGATCATGCTATTCATTTGATTCCAAGAAGCGTTCCTCCAAACATCAGGCCTTACAGATATCCCTATGCCCAAAGGAGCGAAATTGAACGTATGGTTGCAGAAATGTTAGAGGTTGGTAAAATTCAACCAAGTCAAAGTGCTTTCTCTACTCCAGTAGTATTGGTGCATGAGAAGGATAGATCAAGGCACATGTGTCCAAATTATAGGGAGATCAACAATCTCACTATTAAAGATAAATTTCTCATTTTTATCATTGATGAATTATTAGATGAATTACATGGAGAAATTTACTTCACCAACTTGGATCTTCATTCAGGATATCATCAAATTAGAATGAAGACTGAATACATTTCAAAAACGGCATTTAGAACTCATGAGGATCACTATGAACTTTTGGCCATGACCTTTGGCCTTACTAATGCACCTTCTACATTTCAAGGTTTAATGAATTCCATTTTAAAACCCTTCCTTATAAAATTTGTGTTAGTATTTTTTGATGATGTACTAATCTAAAACAAGTCTTGGAAGGATCATGTTCAACATGTTGAACATGGTGCTCAAACTATTGGAGGAGAAACAATTGTATGTAAATACCTCCAAATGTTTCTTTGGAGTACAGAAAGTGGAATATGTGGGTCATATTATATCTTATGAGGGTGTTAATGTAGACCCTAACAAAATTAAAGCCATTAAGGAATGGAAAATCCCTACAACCATAAAGCATCTTCTAGGATTTCTCGGGTTGACAGGGTATTATTGCAATTTTGTTAAGAACTATGGGAGAATAGAAGCACCTTTAACCAAATTACTCAAGAAAGATGCATTTTGTTGGACTCCAAAAGCAATTAAGGCCTTTAAACAAAGAGGAAATGTACCAAGCACCGGTCTTAGCTACGTCAAACTTCACAAAAACCTCTATTGTGGAATGTGATGCCTCAGGAAATGGAATTGGTGTTGTTTTAATGCAAGAAGGAAGACGCATTGCCTTTGAAAGTCATCCAATCAAAGGAAAGTATTTACACAAGCCTATATATGAGAAGGAAATGTTGGCAATACTACATGTGCTAAAGAAATTGTGACCTTACCTACTGGGAAGACACTTTAAGATAAAAACGAATCATGATAGTCTTAAATACTTTTTGGAACAAAGATTATCTTCAAAAGAGCAACAAAAATGGGTCACAAAGATGTTGGGTTATGAATTTGAAATCATCTACAAAAAGGGAAGCAAAATGTTGTTGCAGATGCACTCTCAAGAAAGGATGAGGACGTGGAAGCATTGCTTTGTGCATTTCTATTATCCAACTAGATTGGAGAACTGAAGCAAGGGATGAATGGAATAATGGTGAAGAAGTGTGGATTTTCATTCAAAGTTGGAGCAAGATCCTAGTACATCTGATACATTTAGCTGGAAAAGTGATTCATCATGGTACAAATATCGCTTATATCTTTGTAAGAATTCCTAACTCAAACAAAAGATTATTTGGAATTTCACACCTCTCCCTTAGTAGGGCACTCATGATTTTTAAAAACTTACCACAGGGTCAAGAAGGAAGTTTTTTTGGAGGGCCTTAAATCTGATATTCAAAAGTTTGTGGCGGAATGTTTGGTTTACCAACAAAATAAAGTAGAGACAATTAAGACCTCGGGTCTGTTACAATGTTTAGCCATTCCAATTCAAGGTTAGGAGGAGATTTCAATGGATTTTATCACAGGTTTACCCAAGTCCGAAGGAAAGAGTGTCATCATGGTGGTAGTGGATAAACTTACCAAGTATGCACAGTTTTGTTCACTATCTCATCCATTTAAATCTAGTACAGTTGCTACTGCATTTATGGAAACAATTCAAAATCTACATGGAAACCCAAATATTGTTGTAAGCGACAAAGATCCCATTTTCACTTGAAATTTTTGGACGGAACTATTTTCTTGTTTGGGTACTCAATTATCTCATAGCTCATCTTATCATCCTCAATCTGATGGGAAATCCAATATAGTGAACAAATGTTTGGAAGGATATCTTCATTGATTTGTATCTGATAAACAAACACAATGGGTCAAGTGGTGACCTATGGATGAATGATGGTATAACACTTCCTTCCATACTACAAAAAAAATGACCCCATTTATGGCACTTTATGGATATCATCCACTGTCCATCACATAATCTTTAAGAGAAAAATCTAAGGCACAACCATTAGGAAGATCACATCAAGCATCAACAACAAGTTCTCCAACTCTTAAAGGATAACCTCACTTTGGTGCAAAATCAAATGAAACAACAGGAAGATCAACATCACAGTGAATGAAGTTTTGATGTAGGCAACTGGGTATTTTTATGGCTACAACCATACAAACAAATGCCCCTCAAGCAAGCTAAGAAGGATAATAAATTATCACCAAAGTATTATGGTCCTTACAAGGTGTTGCAAAAAGTTGGTACTATGGCATACAAATTGGAGTTTCCTGCATCTTCCAGAGTGCACCCAGTTTTCCATGTTTCATGCTTAAAGAAGGTTATAAGTGACAAGATCCTAGTTCAAACAATATTTCCAGAACACGATGAGGAAGGAAAAATCATATTAGATGCTAAAACAATCACAAAAAGAAGAACATGACAACTACAAAACCGATCAATTTCTGATATTATCTCATCAAGTAGAAGAACTTACTTGCTAAATATTCCACATGGGAGGATGAAAATTTTATACAGAAGCATCCAAAAGTACTCAAGCATTGAGGACAACACTTTTTTAAAGGAGAGGGGCATGTTAGGTCTCTATACTACTAGTGTAGCCCCTTATTTTTATTGTTAGTGTAGCCCCTTGATTATTATTTTTGTGTCCATGTAGTCCCCATAGCATTATTATTATGCCCATAGAAGCCCACTATTGTTATTTTTGTTCCCTTAAATTATTATTGTTATGTAGGTTCTGATTATATTGTGATCCCTTAGAATCCTATGTATAGAAAGTAGGTCTTTTCATTTGTATCATCCAAGAATTGTTCATTTATGTAATGTAAAGGAGGTTTCCCCCTCGAAGAGGATATTTTTTAAGTCGTTGATCTATCTTTTTGTGAGTTGGTTGCATAACAAGCTCTAGGCTTGTGAGGCTTCTTGGTTGTTTTCTCCTCTAGTTGTAGTTGTTTAATGACTTCTTCCAACTGTTGTTTCTTTTCAGGATCATCCAATTGAATTTATTTGAGCACTTTTTCCACTGATATGATTTGGTTTTGGATGGGGTGGTCTTAGGACTATTGGACTCTTTGCAGATAGACTTATGAAAAGATCTAGGAAAGGGTACTGACAGGTCGACTTTAAAGGGTTGAAGATATAGAGTAGCATGAACTTCTTCTTTGACTTCGACATCCTTCAAGGGAGTGATGATGTCATGGGATGGTTTAAAAACTAGTAGTGGAATGGTGAAGTTGGTGTTGGACAACCAATGTAGTTCATCAAATATCTCATCAATAATTGGCTAGGAGGGGAGTTCCTGAGTGTTGATATAAGTAGAATTGTTGTACTAGACTTTAGTATTATCTAGGCATAAATGGACATGGGAGCAAGGGGGAAGGGATCGACGGACATGATGAGGTACTCTCCATTTATTATAAATGTTCTTAATATTTAATAATTAGTTCTTAAATATCTCATTACGACCTAGAGATTGGGGTTTCCCCAACCAACTACTGGAAAAAAAAAAAAAAAAAAAAATTCAAATTGTGTATAAGGGATGTATCTCTTCTAGTGAAATGTTCTTCCCCAACTAGCGGGTTAGAATTCATAGCTATCTGTATTTAAAAATAAGGAAAACAAATAGCCTTACCAAAATTTTAACAACCTTGGCAATTGGTTTTGATAAAATCAACTACATGGTCTTCCCAGTTGTATTCATGACCATAATTTTTTATCTCACCGATGGCTTCAAGCATTGTAATCTTAACGTTCGAGACTCGACTGGATCTAGTAATGAAAAAGGAAACAATGATGCATACCCATATGAACAAGGGCTCTTGAACTGGACTAATTACTAGACCTCGTGAATTCTTGCCAGAAGCACCTCCAATGAGCTTTGTGAGCCATTCATTCACATCAGTTGTGGTCGATACCTTGGTTCCTTTATACAATAAACTGGTTATCAAATGAATGGTGGTACCAGAAATGGAATGAGGTTGATCCAACCAAATATTTCCGTTATGATACCAATTAACTAGGTATATGGCGACCTCCTCTTTCATCCCATAGAGGTCTGCAACTAAGGGGGCACCAAGAATGTCTCGAATTTTGGATTTTTCTAAAAGATCAATCTATGCATTCCATAAGTCTCCTGTATTGGCCCATTTAATATAATATTCAAAATGTTTTTCCCATGTCGTTTATCAACCTTTGCCTGCCAGATATTATGCATCCAAATTTCTGTTGGCATTATGTTCTCTGGTATGGCTATATGTTACAGATGTTGTACTTGATGGCAACTCCCATGACAAGGCTCTCAATTTATTGAAAAATAAGAAGGACGCAGGAAATCAGTTCAGAAGGTGCGTACCCGCAGGTACACCTTGCAGGGACCGCGTCCAGAGTCGCAGACCAGCCATTCAGGAGGTGCGTCCACCCAGTGCACACATTTCAAGGCAAAGAAAAGCTCACGTGGGGGTTTCTTGTGTTTTACTCTTGGTATCTAGCCGACGGTATTGTGTTATTATGGTGTCGGCTCGTGGTATTGTTCCATGATTTGAGGAGGAGCTTGCCTATATAAAGCAAAGGAGATCATTTGGTTTGAGTATGTCTTTGGTTGAATATCTTATGAGGCTGGATCTGGTCTAGATCTAAAAAGGCGAATCTTCTGAAAGACTGAGATCTCTTTGGCGCATGATCAGATCTGTAGATCTGACTGTTTGGGTTACGATTAAAAGTCTTGAAATCATTCATACCCGAAGGTACGCAGGTACAGTGAAAGGCAAGTGCGCCGGGACGCAGTGCAGAAGGAAGAGACCTGCGTGGGGACGCAGGGAAGAGAAAGATTCAGGTGCGTCCGGAACGCAGTACAGTAACAGGCCCACTGCGTGGGGACGCAGAGCATAATAAGGATCAGATGCGTCTCTGAGCAAAAAGACGCGGCGCGATAGCATTTCTGGGTGTGTCCCTGCAGCAAAAAGACGCGGCGCGATAGTGTTTTGGGGTGCGTCCCTGCAGCAACAGGACGCAGAGCAGTTGAAGGAACAGTGCGTGGGCACGCAGCGCAGCAGAAGGATCTCTGCGTGTGGACGCAGAAAAGCAGAAGGTGAACTGCATCTCGACGCAGGCCACAGAAGGGAAAATTGCGTCTCTATCTTAAGATGTTCTGTTGATTGAATTTCTCTGTTGATAAGGTGTTCTGGGTTAGTTCTGTTATTGCTAATTGTAGTGGACTGTAACTGTTATGTACTTGATGATCATTTGATGCTTTATGAAAAGAAGTAGGGGGTCGTAGCTCCCTTCCAGGAGTAGTCTGGAAAACGAGAGAGAGAGAGAGTTGTAGCTCTCTGCAGGTTGCAGCCTGCGTACTGGTAAAGGACTGCACCAGTACAAAATCATTGTAAAAGGAGTTTCTAATTTGAAAGAAGATAGAGACATATTGCAGCAGGTGGTTTTCACCCACATTGGGTTTCCACCTTACATCTTGTGTTCTTTGGTGTGACTATCTGTTTTCTTTGTTCATGCTCATTATTTTATGGTACTGACATGCAAAAATAATTCAAAGATCAAATAAGGAAGATTTATTAATTGCTAAGATAATACTGATTCACCCCCCCCTCTCAGTATTATTTCCAACAATTGGTATCAGAGCAGGTCCTTCAGAGAAGCTTGATCGCTTGAAGGTAGATCGTTCATCATGAGCAACTACGAGAGAGAAGCATCAATCAGGCCACCGGTTTTTGATGGGACAAACTTCAATTATTGGAAGGTAAGAGTTACTGCATATCTTCAATCTCTTGGTACAGAAGTTTGGGACATTGTAGAAACAGGCTACGCTTTTCCTTCAGCTACTCCTACAGATCCAGCTGAGAAAAAGAAGTATGAAACAAATGCAAAAGCAGTCAGTACTCTGTTAGGATGTATATCCCAAACGGAATTCATGAAGGTAATGCACTACAAATCCGCAAAAGAGATATGGGACAAAATTATCACAAGCTATGAAGGAGATGAACAGGTAAAGCGTGCTAAACTTCAAACTCTCAGGATTCAGTATGAGACTCTCAAGATGTATAATGATGAAAGTGTGGCTAACTATTTTCTTCGGGTAGATGAGATTGTTAATTGTATGAAAAATTTTGGTGAAGAAATAAGAGAGGCTATAGTGGTTGAAAAGGTTCTAAGATCATTGTCCCCCAAGTTTGAATCTAAAGTATCTGCTATAGAAGAAAAGGAAAATCTACGAATTCTCACTATGTCTCAGCTACATGGAATTCTAACTGCTTATGAAATGAGAAAGGGAGGTCCATCAGACAGAAGAGAAGCTGCTTTCAAGGCATCAGGTAAAGAAGATTATTATGGAGCAAGCCACGTCCCAGAAGAAGAGGAAGAAGAATCAAATTTTGTCAGAAATCTTCAAAGAGGTTCTGGAAGGTTCAGAGGTAAGTTACCTTTTAAATGTTTTGCTTGTGGAAGAGTAGGTCATTATGCTGCAAAATGTCCTTATAAGGATAAAGGAAAGGAACCTGCTAGATGGAACAAGAAACAAAGTGCAAATAAGAAAAGCTACTACACCCATGAAGATAGTGATGGTCTATCGAACAGTGATGAAGATGAACGAGGTAATGAATATAAGTTGTTAATGGCATTTGAAGATGATGATTATATGGATGCTATAGATGTGGATAACCTTTATGATGAAATTACTAGACTCAAGAGATGTATAGAAGAAAAGAATGTGATCATTGATACTCTACAATTTCAAATTGATGAAAAGGAAAAACATCTTGAAAAACTAGAAGGAGAAATTGTTGGTCTTAGAAAAGAGATTGAGAAAACAAAAGCTATTAATCTTAAGTTTGTCAAAGGATCTGAAACTTTGGATAAGATTATCAATGTGCAGCGGTCTCCTCTAAACAAGACAGGTCTGGGCTACAATGGAGAAACCTCTCAAGCATCCACCTCAAAGAGTTATCTTGATGCAGCAAGAAGAAATGAGCAAAGGAACAATGAAGATCATCAGGTAAAGCAGGGACGAATTACAAACAGAAACTATCAGGGGCAATCCATCTTTAGGGTGAACAAAAGCTACAACCAGCCACAGGTAAAATCTTCTCAATTTGGTTCAAGAATAGATGAAAATAGAAATTACAATCAGTTGGCTGGTAGATTCGATAACCGCAGAAGTTTCTTCAATGGACAATGCTTTTCTTGTCATAACTTTGGTCACAAAGCAGCTCAATGTGTTGCATATAAAACAATCATGACTAGGGAAGCTCAAAAGCAAAGAAGTATGACAGGGATTACAAAAAGGACCTATAACAACTTTTCGGTTCTTGAAAATGAAGTCGAATGTTCTATTTGCAATAACTTTGGTCATGAAGAATCTGAATGCAGGAGCAGGTTTCAGTAGAAAAAGGAACAAGCCTCAAGCACCAAAACATGGAGAATAAAGGAACCTCAAACAGAAAGATGTGGGATAGCATTTTATGCAGAGGGACAAGAAAATCTATGGTACATTGACAGTGGATGTTCGAAGCATATGACAGGTGATAAAGAAAAACTTGAATCTTATTCTGCTCTAGAAAAGGGAAGAAAGTCTCTTTTGGAAATGATACTCCTGCAACTATAAAAGGAAAGGGCATTGCTCAGTTAAAAGAAAAGGTCAAGGCTGGAAATGTTTTGTATGTTGATGGATTAAAGCATAATCTTCTAAGTGTCAGCCAGATGTGTGATCAAAGAACCGAGGTTATATTCAGATCAAATGGATGTCTTGTTCGTGATTTTGATACAGGTAAAACAGTGATCAAAGGCAAAAGAACTCCAAATAATCTGTACATATTTGAAGAAGGACAACAACAATGCTATCTGAGCAAGGATGATGAGCACTGGTTATGGCATCGGAGGTTGGGGCATCTAAGCTTTTCAAAAATAAGGAAAGCATGCAAATATCAGGCAGTTCGCGATCTTCCAGATATCAAAATTCCTGACAACACCATATGCAAATCATGTTAGTTTGGAAAACAAACCAGAACTAACTTTCCAGAGAAGGAAGGATCAGCTAGCATGCCTCTTGAGCTAGTACATACAGATACATGTGGTCCCTTCAGGAAAAGAACACCTCGAGGAGAAGAATACTTGATATTATTCATTGACGATTTCTCCAGGTTTGTCTGGTTAGGACTTATGAAGCACAAAGATGAAGCATTCGAAAAATTCAAATCCTTCAAAGCCTTGGTGGAAAATGAATCAGGTCACAAAATTAAGTGCCTCAGATCCGACAGAGGTGGGGAATTTACGTCAAATGAATTTTTCGATTTCTGTGAAGAACATGGGATAAGAAGAGAATTCTCTACAGCAAGAACTCCCCAGCAAAATGGAGTTGTGGAAAGAATGAACAGAACAATCCAACAAATGGCTCGTGCTATGCTTGATGAATCAGGAACTCCCGCTACTTTCTGGGGTGAAGCTGCACATGCTGCGGTTGTTATTCTCAACAAAACGAATGTCCGGGTGAACAACACTCAAACTCCTCATGAGCTTTGGAATGGTAGGACTCCTTCGGTAAAGCACTTCAAAATCTTTGGGAGCAAATGCTATATCAAGAATACTGATGAACAGCTTGGCAAACTTGAACCTAGAGCAGATGAAGGCATTCTTCTTGGTTATTCTCCATATAGCAAAGCATACAAATGCTACAATAAAAGACTTGGCAGAATTGCTGACAGCATTGATGTAGTGGTTGATGAGAAGGGATACATTCCTAGGCAAGTACATCGTGAAGACATCGAAGAAGATGAAGGCTACCCTCAAAGACAGAATGATGAAGAAGAAGAATCTCAAGAAGAACCTCAAGAAGAACCAGAGGAGCAAACAAGAATAGAAGAAAAGACTCCATCCAGATATGTTCAGAAGAACCATCCAGAATCTCAGATTATGGGACAGAAAGAAGCAGGTGTACAAACTCGAAGAACAATTGCAGAAGCTTCAAGCTATTTAGCATTACTCTCCTCAACTGAACCACAAAATGTGAAAGAGGCATGCAAAGATGAATGTTGGGTGAAAGCAATGGATGAAGAACTTGAGCAGATCGAAAAGAACAACACTTGGGAGCTGGTTCCTAGACCAAAAGATAAGAATGTTATCGGGACAAAATGGGTCTTCAAAAACAAATTGAATGAAAATGGAGAAGTAATTAGAAATACAGCCAGACTTGTTTGTAAAGGGTATGCGCAGCAAGAAGGAATAGACTTTGAAGAAACCTTTGCTCCTGTTGCAAGACTTGAGGCCATCCGAATGTTTCTTGCTCTCTCAAGTTTTCAAAACTTCAAAGTATTTCAAATGGACGTGAAATCAGCCTTTCTGAATGGAGACTTGGAAGAAGAAGTATACATTGAACAGCCAGATGGGTTCATTCTTGGAAATGATCCAAACCTTGTATGCAGATTGAAAAAGGCCCTCTATGGTCTCAAACAAGCTCCAAGGGGTTGGTACTACCGCTTGGACAAATATATTCATCAACAAGGTTTTTCAAAAGGTTCAGCAGATAGCAATCTTTATATAAAAGTTGAAAATGACAAATTGCTAATACTTGTTGTGTATGTAGATGACATTATTTTTGGCAGCAATGAAGAAGCTATGAGTCAAAGCTTTGCCTCGGTCATGCAGAAAGAATTTGAAATGTCCTTGCTAGGAGAACTGACATATTTCCTTGGTTTGCAAATCCAACAAAAGGAAGGAGGAATCTTTTTATCTCAAACCAAGTATCTCAAACAGATTTTGAAGAAATATGGCATGGAAGATGCAAAACCAGTATGTACACCCATGGTCACAGGATGTAGTCTCAGTACAAATGATGAATCTGCAGCAGTACATCAACCAACCTACAGATCTATGATTGGAAGTTTACTTTATTTGACAGGTACCCGACCGGACATCATGCATGCAGTTGGAATAGTTGGAAGATTTCAGGCAAATCCGAAGGAGACTCATCTTCAGGCAGTGAAGAGAATTTTCAAATATCTTCAAGGGACTCAAAATTATGGCTTATGGTATCCTAGAGATACAGATCTTACTCTTCATGCTTATACAGATGCAGATTGGGCCGGAAGTGTGGATGACAGGAAAAGCACAAGTGGTGGTGCGTTCTTTATGGGTTCTAGACTGGTATCTTGGTTCAGCAAGAAACAGAGTTCAATTGCCTTGTCTACAGCTGAAGCGGAATATGTTGCTGCTGCATCTTGTTGCACCCAACTCCTTTGGATGATGCAGACTTTGCAGGATTTTCAAATCACTTGTACACCACCTATCCCCATCTTATGTGATAACACAAGTGCAATCAGCATCTCAAAGAATCCAGTTATGCATTCAAAAACCAAGCACATACCAATCAAGTATCATTTTCTCCGGGAACAAGTGCTTGAACAGAAGGTCAAGTTGGAGTATGTTCCTTCTAAGGAACAAGTTGCTGATATTCTCACCAAACCATTGCCCAGGGACACTTTTGAATACCTCAGGCAAAAGCTGGGGGTTGTTGATGCATCATCTTATTGTTGAATCTTTTCTGATTGATGGTACAGGTTCAGGGGGAGCATATAATGCATTGTTGGCATTATGGAGGATGGTCAGAAGGAGATCTTGGAAATAGATGCAATATGTCTCTATCTCTTTCATGGTGGATTATGGTTCTTTGTTACAGATCTGGTTCTTTTTCAGGGGGAGCATGATCTTAGGGGGAGCATACCCCTTTGCCCTTGATGTCAAAGGGGGAGAATGAAGCTGAAGATTGTAAGGTTGCCATCAAGTCCAAAGGGGGAGATTGTTGGCATTATGTTCTCTGGTATGGCTATATGTTACAGATGTTGTACTTGATGGCAACTCCCATGACAAGGCTCTCAATTTATTGAAAAATAAGAAGGACGCAGGAAATCAGTTCAGAAGGTGCGTACCCGCAGGTACACCTTGCAGGGACCGCGTCCAGAGTCGCAGACCAGCCATTCAGGAGGTGCGTCCACCCAGTGCACACATTTCAAGGCAGAGAAAAGCTCACGTGGGGGTTTCTTGTGTTTTACTCTTGGTATCTAGCCGACGGTATTGTGTTATTATGGTGTCGGCTCATGGTATTGTTCCATGATTTGAGGAGGAGCTTGCCTATATAAAGCAAAGGAGATCATTTGGTTTGAGTATGTCTTTGGTTGAATATCTTATGAGGCTAGATCTGGTCTAGATCTAAAAAGGCGAATCTTCTGAAAGACTGAGATCTCTTTGGCGCATGATCAGATCTGTAGATCTGACTGTTTGGGTTACGCTTAAAGTCTTGAAATCATTCATACCCGAAGGTACGCAGGTACAGTGAAAGGCAAGTGCGCCGGGACGCAGTGCAGAAGGAAGAGACCTGCGTGGGGACGCAGGGAAGAGCAAGATTCAGGTGCGTCCGGAACGCAGTACAGTAACAGGCCCACTGCGTGGGGACGCAGAGCATAATAAGGATCAGATGCGTCTCTGAGCAAAAAGACGCGGCGCGATAGCATTTCTGGGTGTGTCCCTGCAGCAAAAAGACGCGGCGCGATAGTGTTTTGGGGTGCGTCCCTGCAGCAACAGGACGCAGAGCAGTTGAAGGAACAGTGCGTGGGCACGCAGCGCAGCAGAAGGATCTCTGCGTGTGGACGCAGGAAAGCAGAAGGTGAACTGCGTCTCGACGCAGGCCACAGAAGGGAAAATTGCGTCTCTATCTTAAGATGTTCTGTTGATTGAATTTCTCTGTTGATAAGGTGTTCTGGGTTAGTTCTGTTATTGCTAATTGTAGTGGACTGTAACTGTTATGTACTTGATGATCATTTGATGCTTTATGAAAAGAAGTAGGGGGTCGTAGCTCCCTTCCAGGAGTAGACTGGAAAACGAGAGAGAGAGAGAGTTGTAGCTCTCTGCAGGTTGCAGCCTGCGTACTGGTAAAGGACTGCACCAGTACAAAATCATTGTAAAAGGAGTTTCTAATTTGAAAGAAGATAGAGACATATTGCAGCAGGTGGTTTTCACCCACATTGGGTTTCCACCTTACATCTTGTGTTCTTTGGTGTGACTATCTGTTTTCTTTGTTCATGCTCATTATTTTATGGTACTGACATGCAAAAATAATTCAAAGATCAAATAAGGAAGATTTATTAATTGCTAAGATAATACTGATTCACCCCCCCCTCTCAGTATTATTTCCAACAATTTCCAACTTTATTTTTCCGGCGAGGTAGAATCTTTCTTTCATTCGAGGCTCGATTGTAATCTATTCTTCATTAGACTAAGCCTTTCACTTTTCCATTGAGAAATATTCTTGGAATTATTCTTTTCAAAGGAAATAAACAATTTTAGAGTTAGAAATAACAAGGCTCGATATATTAGGAATATCATTCAAGTCATAAGGGGTATCAATTGGAATTTCAAGCAAGATTTTAAATAAACTAGGATGCTCTTTGATTTTTATAGAAGTGGATTTAATTATGCCATCATTATTGCTCAATTGATGCCCTCCAAAATTTCTCTTCAATTTATGATTGACTCCTTGATCATCACCATACTCTTGCATGCCTTCTACTCAACGCCTTTCCCATGTAGTGGGTAGTAATTGTGAAATATTTTGAAATGACCTTTGTTGATCGTATGATGGTAATGGCATGTGCAGAACCTGTAACGTGTCAAAAAGGTATGGTCATACTTGATTACTCTGGATGATTTGTCCTTGTTTTTTTCTTTTATGATGTATTCTATCAGGATCATATGTTGAGTTGTTATACATGAGTGATTTTCTAGAACTACTTGTGGATGAATAATCGATGCTTCTTTCATGGTTCACTAAACTGTGAAATCATACTCGGTGTGCTTGTTTTGTGGAATGCTTCTTCCATGAACCAATTTGGTTTCTTCCCTTATATTCTATCTATCATTCCTCTTCATATTGTTGTCATTCCGAACTGTTTATATGTTGTGCGATAGGCCTATAGAATGGTTGGAACTTTATCATCCCAATAATCTCTGTCAACATTACAAATTTTAAATTAAACCTTTGTTTAATGTTTTGTTGAACAACTCGACAACACCATTAGCTTGTGGGTGGTAGCCAATAGTCTTACAATGTTTGGCTATAAAATTCTTTGTTAGTTCTTGGATTGTAACATTTAAAAAATGGGTACCTCTATCACTAATAAGAACCAAAGGGCAGCGGAATCATGTCATTATGTTTTCATATATAAATTTAGCTACAACTTCTTTAGTACAACACCTGACTAGCTCAGCTTCTTCCCACTCCACTAGATATTCGGCTAAAATTAATATATATTTCTCTCTCATCCTCTAACCTCTTTTGGGAAATGTGTTGACAAAGTTGATCACCAATATTTCAAAGGGTGGTGAAGGGATAACTGAGTGCAATGGAATTTGGTGTTTCAGTAAAGGACGACATGTTATTTGACATATATTTCATTTTTGTACATATTGTCGAAAGTCACGGAATAGTGTTGGCCACTAGAGTCTTTCTTGCGTTATCTTCCGTGCAGTTGTTTCTCCTTAGTGTCCTCCAACTCCTCCATTGTGTGCTTCCACAATTAATGCTTCTCTTTCATGTTCTAAAGCAAATTTGTTAAGTACTTCATCAATTCCCAAACTATATAATTGTCCATTTGTTAATGTATATGGTGCTTCTTTTATAGAAAGTGCCTTTTTTTTCTTATTTGATAGATCATCAGGTGCTTTCCTAGTATGTAAGAATTCTGCAATTTTGGCAAGTTTTGATGGAACTACTTCAATTTTGAATAGATGTGCATCTAGAAGGTTGTCATCCATATCAGTTGGTTCCTCTTGAGACTCAAGCTGGGATAAATGGTCAGGGCTGAAATTATGTTTTCTTGTTCGTACAATAACTTTGAATTCAAATTCTTGAAATAATAATAACCATTGACATATTTGACCTTGATGAACTGGTTTATTGACAAGGTATTTTAATGCTTGGTGATTAGTGTAAAATATGATTGGGTTAGACAAGAGGTAGTGTCAAAATTTTTGCAACACCAAAATTATAGATAGAGCTTCACGTTCTGTCGTGGAGTAGTTTTGTTCGACTTTGTTAAGCTTCCGAATGGCATAGGCATTTGGATGGTCTATCGGTGCCTCTTTGGGTTTTGCTAATACTACTCTGACTACAATGTTTAATGCATCGATGTGTACATGGAATTAATTGGACTAGTCGGGAAACTTAAGAATTTGAGCTTCAACTAGTTTCTTTTTTAACAATTGGAATGACTCATCGCATTCATTAGACTAGATAAAAGGAACACTTTTCCGTAGAAGCTCGTTGATTGGAAATGTGATGTCAAAATCATATTGAATAAATTTTCTATAATATCTTTTATGACCTAAAAATATTTTGATTTGTTTCTATTTTACACTATGCTTGATATATAAGATTACTTGGATTTTTTCCATATCTACTTTGATTCCTTCCTTTCAAACCACATGGCCCAACATTATTCCAATAAGTGTTTCAAATATGTTTTTTTTTTATATTCAAGGATAGACTTATTTGAGGGCATGTCTAAAGCATTAGTCATAGCCACTGAATATGATCTTTCAGTAATGTGTACACTATCCAATCATCGAAACAAATTGCCATTTTTTTATAGATATACTCTTGGAATTCTCTGATGACAATTCTTGAGAATACTACTAGGGAATTCTTTAAACTGAAAGGCATTACTCTGTAAGGAAAAGAACCAAATTCAGTAAAAAAATTTGTGTTTTTTCGATATTATTCTACTATAGGTACCTAGTTATAGCCCAAGAATCCATTAGTGAAGGAATAACATTCATTTCCTTTGACCTCATTTAAAATTTTATCATCAAATGGAGTCAGAAATGGGTCAGTGACTGTTAGTTTATTTAGTCCTTGATAATCGACACATATGCGTAGTCTAGTCGGGTCATGTTTCTTTGGTTGAACAACCATAGGGCTTTCCCACTCCGATGTTTGTATAGGATATATAATACTCTCAGCTACTATTCCTTAAATTTCCTTTTGCATAATGAGGTTATATTTATGCGCAAGCTTATAAGGTCATTTATTTATTGGTTTATCTCGTGGAATGAGATTGATCTTCATTTCTCCCATTTATTTGACAAGTCCTATTAAGTATTTATAGTCTCATGTGAATACATCTTAGTATTCCTTAAGTAGATCGACAAATTCAACAATTCGTTTCTCTGACCAGTATTCACCAAGTTGGGCGATTTGCGTTTAATCATCATTAGATATGTCGAATTCGCGTATTTCAATCATGGCGTCCATATAGTTGGGTGATTTGGATTCATTGAGTTGTTGTTCTCTGACTTTTAATTTTTGATATTCTCGCAAAAAAGTCTAATTTTTCTGATTTCTCGACTTCTTCTTGTTTATTGACTTTATACATTGTTTGATTTTTTTTTATAATTTTCAGGGTGAATTTTATTCAGGAAAAACATTTGACCAATAATAGGTGATTCTTTCATTTCTAAATGAATGGCCTTCCTTTGTTCAAACATCTTTGATATATAATTACAGGTTACTAAGGTATCTACTAATTTTCATTCATCGGTTGGTTTTTATGACAAAATATTTAATTTTCTGTATTGCATCCTTTAAGTAAGCTTTGTCTGGTTTGAATTCAAAGTCCTTAAAGAATTTTTCCCTTAATTATTTCCACTGAAGTGATTCACCAAGAGCTTCTTCCAATTTATACCGTTTATTTGGTAGGTCGACAAGGTGTGTGGGAACATGTGTGGCCAAACTAGGTCATATTTATAGCCAATCCTTCTCCATTCGGATTCACATGTTTGGATATGAGCAACATGATCTTTTCCTGTGCTAAAGATGGGTGTGTTTTTTTTGTGCAGATAAATTTTTCCCTCTAAAGAATTCCATAAAGTATTTGGTTACAGTCGTCCATTTTTTAAGTCGAGACAAGTGGGTATCCCACCACCTCATAGATTGTCCTGTGAAGATTTGTATTAGACTCTACATTCTACCATGGTATCCAATGGACTTTGTTACTTGTTCGACGTGATTAATATGATACACCCTTTATTTGAATTGAATGATGTTGTTGGGATCATTTATTAGATCTATCAGAAGTAGAGAAGGTGTTTCTCAACATTTTTTCTCTCGTACAATTGATATTTATTTAATTGAATAACATGGATGGATTTTTGAGGTTGGAACGACCTAAATTGTCCAACATTATTTTGATTTAGATTCAGAATTTTCAATTTTCCATTCATAAAGCTCCATTCAGAATTCTACCTGATGGAAAGTGGAGATCCTACCAAAATTTCACCATCATTTTTTGGTTCAACGTTGTCATGATCCTCGTGTAGTACTTGATAGATTTGTTTCATTTCAGCTTCGTCATGAGAAGCTTCAACCCACGAATTTCCTTCATAGGTATCTAAAGGGATAATAATATTTTTATTATTCCATTTTAACTTAATTCTATCTTTTTCCAATGATATTGTTGCCTTCATTTTTCATCCCCATGGTTGACGAACTAATGTTGGATATGCAGGGATTTCATCAACCAAGCCGATGATTTCAAAGTCGACTATCGTCGATATCCCCATTATGGAAATTCGTACATGTCTAAGTGTCCCTATTGGTTCAATAAATCTTTGGTCGGCTAGTTTAAGATAATTAGTCATTATTTGCAAGTTCGATGGACCCATATTAATCAATGCCTCTCTTGGAATGATATTTACCTATGAACCAAAGTCCACCACAACTTGTCTAACCATATATCCATTTATTTCTAAGTCGACTTATGGATCATGGTCTTCTAATTGATTTCCTTGTGAGAGTTCTCAAACATTTTTTCCTTTTTCTCTATTTCCATTGCAGTTTTTCAGCATATTCAACAAATATCCCAAGAAAGAAACATAATTTTATTCTTTTAATAGTTCAAGAAATTCTTCCAATATTAGATCCTTAGATAGTCGTTGTTGTTCAGTTTCTTTCATAAAGAATTCAATTTTTTTTTACATGGTATCATTTTGTCCTTGCATATCAAGATATTTCGTCGTATTCTTGATTGGTCGAATCACTTTGTGGTCTTGATTGTTATTATTTCTCCCTGCTCCAGACTTTGTGACTACATGAAGGTTTTTTGAATTTAAAATCTTGTGCTTGGGTATCGTTTGTAATGAATTAATAGTCTTTTGTTTAAGATTTTCTCAATAATTTTAGGGAAATATTATAAACAATGATCACCCAGACCACACATATTACAAAAACGCAAGCCAGTTTTATCTTTCAAGGGGCATTTTGTAGAAATGTTCCCTTCTTTCCAACACGTATAGCAGTAAAATCTTCCTTGGCCTCGACCACGGCCACATCCCCTACCTTTATTTCCTCCTCCACATCCACCATAGCCTCCTCGAGCTTGTCCTATTCCACTGAAGGGTGGTGATTCATTGAATTGGTCGATAGCTTGATTATGATAGACAACATGGTAATTAGGTTTACTTTTTCTATTAAGTGGACACTCCTAGGTGGAATACACATTATCTTCATAAATAACACACCACTTCGACTTGGGATTTCATAGATTGTATTATAAATATTTATTCGAATGGTTAGAACCAACTTGGTGGATATCATAATACATGTCAAACTGTATCCTTCGAACATCTTGGTCAAAACAATCTACAAATTTACAAGTATCTTTCATATTTTCTCCCCTGTGGCAATTAGTACACCAAAGATGGCTCTTTTGGAGTGTCAATTGCATTATAGAGTTTTGTAAATCGTCTAATTTATCTTCAAGTTTGTTATCAGTCGATGAGATAGTCACCTGGCCTTCATCGTCTTTCTCAATTCGTTGTGCTAATTTCAATGCCTCTTTGTAGATTTTAACTTTGTGCAATCGAAACAGACATCGTATTTTCTATAATAGACTAGCCACATACCATTGAACTAAAATATCTTCATCGATGGTATATGGAATTTGGCTTAGTAAATATTTGAACCATTTATCATACTCACCTACAGATTCGTTCGATCTTTTCTTGATTTATTTTAATTTATCGATTGTAAGATGCTTGACATCTTGTGCTTTAAAGAATGTAAGAAGGCTAGTTTTAATTTCACTTTTTGACTTAGGTTGTTTTTATGTGAGGTTCATAAAACAAGTTAATTCTTATTTCCTTAAGGCTACAGTGAAATACGCCATTTTCCTATCTTCATCGGTTATATAATTCGCGGCCCAATTTTCACAGACAAACCAATGCATTTTTGGGTATTTATCACCTTCGTTGATGGGTATGTGGTTCAGACATTTTGACTAAAGGAGGTCATGGCGGTGGAGATTATAAACCTTTACTTGAAAGGTTGGTACTATTAGACTCATCGCTAGATTATGTTTTCTTATTTTCTACTTTGTTGATGATAACATGTGATAATGATTCATAAATATGGCACGCCTTATCTATATATTCTCTAAACCGGTTTTCTCGAGGTCGTGACTCTTCATCGACCACTTATGTGCTTTGGGTTTCTTCAATAGATGGGAGTTATGGCAAGGGGGTATGATCGTGAGATTACTCAGTTGAAAAAATACTTTTGTGCTTCATTATTATTATTTTATTGATAGTTTTATGTCACTTGAAAGTTTCTTTGTTCTTGTTTGTTATACCATACTACAGGTATTTCTAAATAATTTCGCTACAGAAGAAATTCTCGAACATTGGGACTAACTATCACTATAGTCAAATTTGTTCTCATTTCTATACCAGAGTCATCAACTTCCATGGTGTCTACTTCATCTCTAGGTGTTATTAGTATACCTTCATTATCTATTGATGCACACGATGTTATGCTTCTCAACTCTTCTGAGGAGTCCCATGCATCTTCGCTCTCACGCTTCTAATTCAACATTATTTTCCTCTAGTTATTTTCTAATTTTCTCTCGTCATTGATGTCTCTTGTCCCATGATATTTTTTGTGTATCAGAAAATTGTTTATATTGCCATTCACTATTTGTTTGGTTATCTTCTTGTTTTTCTTTCCTGACAATTGACTTTCTTTATTCCATCCTTGTCGGTTATACGTACTTATCCAACTTTATTTCTTTCTTTTTTATTTTTCTTCTTTATTTATCACAATCCATTACCGCCCCCATGCTAACCCAACTTAGTGTCAGTTCAGGGAGACGTATCCGTCGGCCATGATTATTTTCTTAGGAAATAATCTCATTTTTCCTTTGTATCATTACACCAAGTGTCAAGAATTTTTCACCACATGGTTTGATATGTCTTCCAATCAGTATTGGCTAGTATCCGTAATGGTGTTCGATACTCAAAAATATGTCTTGCACCTTTTTCAACAAGCAACTTGTGTGAAAGGGTAGGGATTGTGAAAAATAAATCGCCATGTGGGTTGTCATAGAATATGATCTTGATACGTTTTATGGAGGCTCAATCTTCTACCGCTTTCTCTTCGCAATAATATTTAAGAATGGACTCAAGCCACTCATGTAATTTTTCTTGATCATCGTTCAACAGTGTGAGTAGCAGTCAAGCATCATTTTCATTCTGAGGTTTTTTCATGGGCAATGTGGTCGAGGTACTTCTTGATTTCAACTGGGTCACCTTCTATAAAGCATTCATGTGCTTCTGTAAAGAAATTAGCTTTGGCTTCTGAAATTGTTAGGTTGTTTCTACGTGCATAGTTATTCAAATAGTTATTGATCTTTTCCTCCCACCATTGTTGTATCTCTTATAATTTTAACATTTATGCTCTCATGTTCTATGACTCAAGTTATAAATATCGACCATGGAACTAATGTTGTAATCTGGCGAAATGCACACATAGTAGACAAAAATCAAGTAAACACATGATAATAATATACAAATATGTAAAGAGACACAATAATGGAGAACCAATAGAAGAGCACATATATATCTTATTATAGGTTGGAACTAGAACTAGAACTGTTACATCGTATACAAATAGAAATATATATAGACTTGTCAGGACATTTATGCTAGTCTAACTATCTTACCAAACATGTTACTTACTCTATCATTAGTTAGCCTTCATTACAATGAATATTTGTCGAAATAACTTAGGGCTAGTCGGTTGAGCCAACTAGCTCCTCCAACATGTACCAAAACAACTGGGTTGTTGGATCCATATATTTTTCCATAAAGGCTCATCCTGACATTAAATCATCGATTTTCCCAACAACAAAAAAAGGTTTATGAGTCTATCTTATTCCTTCATAGTTTTGTAAGGAAAATATCCCTAATAGTTTCAGCATAAATCAAGATGTCCTTAAGAGCTTATAACAAAGGGACTTTGATGCAAAGATATCTTAATTTTGAAACTAGGTCAAATTCAAGGCACTCGATAGGCTTTTCTAGGATCATCCTTTTTGGGTAGGGAGGTGCACTAGATGATGGTGAAGACTCCACATTTTTAGGAGTTTGTTTATTTATTTATTATTGTTTTTTTCATCAGTATTTTCCTCCTTTTATTCTTCTTCAATGATAATTGGAAAGTCTTTGTTTTTATTGAGAACCTTCCCTTACCCCAGTTGGATATCTTGCAACCCAAATGGTATGATCACATATGTGGGGAAGGGAGGCAACTCAACCTTAAAAACCTATTAAGTTAGTATTTTTTTATAAGCGTTATAAATCAATTGAGCAAGTAGTTATGTCAGGCATTGAGGTTGGGAAAATGGTGGTTGTGATAATTGTAATTGTTGTGGTGGTGTAATTATTCAAGGCTATTAAGTTTGAGTATATGACTATTGGCATGGTGCAAAATATTATTTTTTTGGTGGTAAAGTATAGGAAAAGCAAGCAAATTGTTATAATGAGGCCCTTGTCATCCCTACTTCCAATGATGGTTTTGGACTTGTTGTGGAACATATGTATATCAAGGCATAAGAGGACTCATAAATTGAGAAAATGTTGGTTTCTAGAAAAATGATGAGAATTTTTAGGTGTATGGTATGAATTTAGACTTGAAGGTCCTATTTGCAAAGGCTTCTTTGGTGCTAGTGCATTCAATTTTTCTATAGCTTGATTTTTTCCTTAGTAAATTTCCTTGAGACTAGGTAAGGATGGGAAAATTTTCATTGTATATTCACCTTCATAGATAGTGCATGTATAGATAGATCATGTTAATGAGAACCTTGTTATCACCATAAAAACTTCTTGCATGGGTTAGGTAATTCATTTTTCTACATATCAAAACTCTTGTTGTTTGCAAGCTTTGGTAAAAGCTAAACTATGAATTGAAAATGTCATTGCATAAAAATAAAATGCATTTGCTTAAAAATGAAATTAACTATAAAGGAAATAAGGTGCATAGATAGGGAAACTCACACGAGGAATTAAATCCTTTACCAATATATACAATTATTTTCTCTATGGAGTGAGATTTTTCTCCAAGAATAGGGCACTGAATCAAGACTACAATAGCATAACTCAAACTAAATGACACACCACCATACTAAAACTACAATTGGAATTGGAGCAAGACCTCATGAAATTTGAATTTTATGTCATAATAATTTGGACCATGTTCTCTAAGAGTCCTCCCTTTGAAACAAAGATGACACTCTCTTTTTTACATGAGCTTTGAAACTAATATATAAATATATACCGACTTGGGCACATTGAAATATTCCTTCCAATAATTGAAACCATGAAATATTTGTTGCATTATCTTCCCTGAGTGGATACATGATCAGAGGTAGTATATCTCCTCCTCCATGGCATGTTATATTTTCAATACATTGATCTGCAAATTATTTGCATCATTAACTCAAATCTATTCAACCTCCTAGCTTGTGGATCCATTCCTATAGCAACTTGTTCACATGTCAACAATTAATTTAAAAGAAAATACATACTACACTAATTCTCCCTAATGCTAATCACAATTCAATGAAATACTTAGAAATGTTAGAAATGTAGTTGGAAGCACCTAAATCTTAAAACTTGCATATAAGCATTAAAATGGGGTAATATAAGATTACTAGTAGATGAAAATGGATTAGAAATAAGGAAATGAACATGTCAAAATATGGTAATTTTAAGAATCACCAATAATCACAGTAAGTTCACCATCTTGGAAATAAATAATTACAATTAGAATAATATTTTCAAACAAAACTGACAAAGAGATATGGCAACCAAATTAGAAGTAAATTTCTCATTATGGGTTAGATAATAACTTCCAAAATCCTTCTTAAGATATCATGCATCCATGATTGAGGTTATGGTCCTGGTAAGCCCCTCAATATTTGTCCCAATTAAGAATTGTTGAGCTAGAATCTAATAATAAATAAGGAAGATAATTTCTTTTTTTAAAAATGCCATGTCATCTCACCACTTATGTTTTACTCTAGCATCTTGAAAACAAGATGAGAATAGTGGTGGATGTGTATAAACAAATTTCAATAAACTTTTAAAGCATTTTAGAGTTATAAATTTAAGAATACATATGGGCTAAGGAAGAACCATTTAGGTTTTATGCCATCTTAAAGCTACAAAACATGAATACCAAGATTTTTTTCAATCTTCTTCCCATGAAGACCATTCATACGA